>CM068373.1:147098049-147698049 GCA_034769895.1 Magicicada septendecula
CCCTCAACCTCGAAAAGTGCAAGTTTGGTAGATCACAAATTAAATTTTTAGGGCATATAATTTCGGCAGATGAAATAACAACTGATCCGGAGAAAATATAAGCGATCATGGAGTTCCCGAACTCCAGGAAACCTAAGGACATCAGAGCGTTCCTCGGTCTGACTGGTTATTTCCGACGTTTCACTCCCGAGTATTCTGAAACAATTGAGCCGATGCTGGAACTGTTACGAAAGCATACAAAATGGAGATGGGAGGAACGTCACGAGCGTGTCTTTAACACAACCAAAGAGACCTTTACAGGAGGAGCCTTCACGTATTCCATCCCGAGAAGGAAGGCACATATGTCTTAAATTGTGATGCCTTGGATTATGCCATTGGAGGAGTACTCTACCAACGAAATGAAAAAGGTGAGCACAAAGTGATCGCTCACATCAGTAGATCACTGAACGCAACTACTTCACTTCAGAGAAGTAAATCTTGGCCATAGTCTACTGCATCAGCAAGTTTCGATACTACCTGGTAGGGCAACATTTCAAAATCCTTTCGGACAACCAGGCCTTATCGTTCATGCTGTGCTGCAAGCTGGCTAACACTCGCATATCCCGGTGGATCATGGCCATTCAGGAATATGATTTCACGATTAAGTACTGCAAGGCCAGCGAGAACAAAATGGCGGACACTTTAAGCAGATACCCTCCGGTAATGGAAGAGCGACATCTTCAAATAATAAAGAAATACAAATTCTTGCGGTTAAATACAAAATAGAAGATAGTCTGAAGAATAAGTTAAAAAATATTGGTACGGAACAGCAACGGGACACCAAATTAAAACAAATCAGTGACGCGATCCGGGTCCAAGAAAACCCAAATACAAAATACATAAAAATGTGCTGTGTAAAATTGTTAATGGGGGTTGGAAAATCATGGTGCCTGACGCGATGGTGGAAGACCTTACCTGGATGTGTCACGAGAGCCTCACACATGGGGGGGCCTATAAATGTTACCTAGCGATGCAGGAGGATTTTGTATGGCTGAATATGGCCAGGAAAGTAAAGGCCATACTGCGCACATGCCACGCCTGCCAAACTGCGAAATATCCCAACCAACATACCCAGGTAGAAATGGGTACCATCGTGTCAAAGAATAAAAATGACCTCGTCTGCATTGACTTTTTAGGTCCACTTCCGCGGGCGGCTCGTGGGATGAAGAACCTTGTGGTTTGTACCGATTCCTTCACCAAGCATGTCAGCCTGTACACCATCGGCAGACCTACCACATCGGCAGTAATAAACATCATACTAAATAAATACATACCTAAATATGGCCCCATTAAAAAAATACTATCTGATCAAGGTAAACAGTTTACGAACACCAAGTGGCACTCTGAGCTAGAAAAACACGGTGTCCAGACTGTACTGACAGCGATCCGGAGACCGCAAGGAAACCTTGCTGAACACGTCAATAAGGAGTTGGGGAGATTGTTCCGGACATATTGTAATGTCAACCAAAGTAAATGGCCGGAATTCCTGGAATTTTTCGAATTCCTGGAATTTTTCGAACTCCAAACTGGAGCGATGCCAGGACAGATCTGAGAAGGTCACATCAAAAGGACAGCTACTCAGAATGTTCCGGTACCAGTCGAAGTAAAGAAACTTGAGGCGAGGCGACGCATTAAAAAGTGTGCAGAAGAGCGCACGGAAAAGTTTAATGCCGTACATAAACTCGTGAGTTTCAAGACTGGGGAAAGTGTGCTCTTGCATGCATTGAATGTTGGAAGAAGGGAGGACAACACAGCCGCGAAGTTTTTCAGGCTACACAACGGTCCTTATACCCTATCTGAGCAGGTTGGAAAGAATACTTTCATATTAACCAACCCCAACACTAACCGATTGGCAAATTTCATGCCTCGTCGCTGAGAAAGTCCATACAAAAAACAGTTTATACAAAAAAAAGTTAATACAAAAAAATCCATAAATAAATAAATATCAGGATATATGATGTACGAATGTGTAGCTATATTTAAAATATGTCAATTTATGTACAAATGTTATATGTAGGTTAAATCAGAGAATGAACGTTAATTGATTAGAGATAAGGAAGGCAGTCTGATGTGTAGCACGCCAGGGGTGGGAAGTGTTTACATTGCCAACCTGGTCCACTTGCTATCTGCTTGTCAAGAACATGTGTATTTGTTATTGTTTAAAGGTCATTGTAGCCACGTGTCTTTGTTGTATTTATTCTGTCAAGTTGACAGTTATGGGATGCTAATATTGCAAAGGAGTTGTTTATTTGATTTTACGTTTGAGATTATTAGTGTTGTATTATTCATAGGTTTAGGAATTGGTTATGGATGTATCAAAAAAAAAATTTTTTTTTTTATTTTGTTAGCCAAATAAAAAAAAAAAAATTTTATGCGGGAAGGGGTTAATCCTGCAATGAAACACAGGATCCTCATAAGCAGTGCAGGCTAATGTAAATACATGGACGATGAACATTCAGGTTTTAAATGGTATTTTGTTAGGTTTGGTTTTTTCGCTGTAAGTTTTGTATCTTAGAACGGAAAAGGAATTAGGGTAAGTCAAACTGTGTATTATTTTATGTTCTATTTGATCATGTACTGTGTCAGTGAAAATGTGCGCGCGTGATAAACATTTTCCCTGCTGTGCGTGATATAATTATCGAATCGTATTGACACTTGAACTGGACACAAACTATTATATTAGCTACAGTTTCCCTATATTTACTGACCATAAAATGATGTTAAAATATGATTTCTTTAAAATACAAAACTCGTTGTAAAACGCATTTTAGCGTGAGATAAGACATTGATAGATAACCATCTATGCATGCCCTTGCAAATTCTATGCACTTTCCGGCATGAATCACAGTAGTGCCATGTGCAAAATAACCATGTGAATTCCTTCTACCAATAAGAAGCTCGAAGGCAGTCGGAATTTTCTTCAGCCTGTGGCTGCACGGGCAGTTCTTCTCATCTAGCTGTCACGAACGGAACGGGCGTTCCTCGTGCAAGATTTTTCGCTTGCGAGGATTCGTTAAGTTCATTTGTCGGTAGTAACAAGTGCGAACTCTCAGAACTGTTTATTTAATTCATCTTCACACACGTTATTGTTATTGAAACATAGCGTGTATAAAAGTGAACTTAAACTGGTTACTGTGTGAGGTATTCTACAGTACCAGAAGTATACTATAATTTACTTATTTGTATAATATTATCATCAGTAGTTTCCACGTGAGTGGAAGATTTCGCTTAGGGAGCTCTGCTGCCCGTGGTAGACTTAGTGTTACGTGTGAACACTTGAAGAGTCCGGATAGGTGTAAGTTTAACATACCGTTTTAGTTAAATACCCACTGTGACCTGACTTGTGAATTTTAATACTGTGTAAAATTCCAGTAATAGTACCCCTAGAACCATTGTTCGAGTGCGAATCATCAGTGTCAACGTAGGAACTGCAGGACACCAGCCCAGCTGTAATCATCACCAGGGTCAACCATCTGTCACCATATGCCACGCCTGATGACTCCACTACAAAACAAACCCCCTCTCAACATAGCCGTGGTAATCATCGTATATGTAATGTACCACAACTCATATATGAACACTATTTAACATTTTAAAAGACTATATTTGAAAACACTATTATTATTATTCTTGTCAAATATATCGCATAAACAATTTCATATGTCTTGTGTGCAATAAATAATCTTAAATCCTCCAATATTGACTTTTGGATTAAAACACACGCACTACCATATCCTATGCGCCAATAGTTAAGTTATTGGTGTTGTCGCATAGAGATATTTGGCGCTTAGCAACGTAGGGCACGAAAAATAGCGGTAATTTTATGCTAGACTATATATGTCAAATAATATAAAATTTGTTGGTGAAATCCGACGTATAATCTTAGTTAATGTACTATTTGTGTGTGAATGGTTCATGTAACACTCTGAGAATATAAATTATCAAGTGTGCATATTCTCTTGTGTATCATATATGAAGAATTTTATCAGTATATTGGAGGTCGATTATTATTTGTTTGTGTGTTAGATAAGGTTATTTACATTTTGGTAAATTGAACTGCTTACTGTGTGCATATAAACTGGGTTACACTACGGTAATAATCTTGTGATAATAATAATTTTCGTAGCGTTTAAGTCAGGAAATTTAAATTTTAATAAAATTTTAAATTAAATTTGATCAATATGGCGGATATAGCAGAAATAAAGAATATGTTAGCTGCCGTATTGGCTAGTATGAAAATCAGTTTCAAAGAAAATAAAGCTAGTCAAGAGGAGATGAGAGCGAATTTACAGAAAATTTCAGAAGTAAATAAAGCCAGTAAAGAAGAAACCATTAAACGAAATAAAGCGCTCCATGATGAAAACAAAAAAATATACGCGGCCATGCATGACCAGTCCAAACAGAGCAAACAGATGTTAGAAGCTATGGAAAAACGAATTAGCGAGACGGTAGAAATTATAAGATCCAACATACAGTCGTTGTTAGAGGTTAACAATTCACGCATTAGTGAATGTGAAGCTAAAATCTCCGGGATTGAGGAGAAGGTGGTACAGCACGCATCCACGGTGAGTGAATTAGTGGCCGAGCAAGACCTGCAACATCAAATGTCACGACTGCAAAGTACATCGTCGCCGCTCAACCAGACTACATATGTCTACAAGTCCCTAGACGACGCTAATTCGCAGCTGACGTTCTTTGGATGGGAAAGTGAAAACACCATGAACTTAATTAAAGTCTGCCAACGGGACCTGGAAGCGATTGGGGACACTTTAGGTGTGGCCGACAAAATTAACTTGGTAGTAAGATGCCTAAAGGGTACTGCGGCGGAGTGGTTCTCCGTTATTCAAGATAAGATCAACACCTATGAAGATCTGGTAAAGCATTTCAGGGCTAGATACTGGAACGAGGAGGTCCAAAGAAAGATCCGCAGGTTATTTGGCAAATATTCCAGTACCAAAGGTTCAAAAGAATCGTACGTAATTCAGTTGATATCGAGGGCTAAATACCTAGAACCTATAATAACTGAACCGGATATGGTCAGTAAACTGGCACACCATTTCGGACGTGGCATACAAGTTGCTGTCATTACACAAGGGGTTAAATCCTTAGAAGAGCTACTTCTATTGCTCACAAAATGGGAGGGTATTGACAATCAGAGTAATATTATTAACAGTAATGATACACCACGAAAACAGTTTCAATTTCAACCACAACAAAAGCAGCCACAATCACAACAACAGCATAAAAACAAGGTAACAACTCAGAAATTTGGTATCAACAGAGTGGCAGCAGTTACTGAAAGTGATTCAGTTGAATAACAGACAAAAAACATGTAAGGCTGCACGGCGTGGGTCCGTGCAACAAAATAAATATTACACATAAAAATACAAATAAAATTGCAAAAATCAGATACAACAGTAAAAAGCAGTTCAATCATTCGAATGTGAATAATGTTAGCTGTAAGAATAGATTCGTTGCGTCTGGCCTATATCCTGCAGAAATTAGGGATAGTTTAGTTTGCAATAACGATGACAGTGAATGTGATGAACATATTAGTGTTGAAAATGACACTAACCTTATCGTCAATGCAGAAATCAATGATTGTGTTGGTGAGGTATTGTTTGACAGCGGCGCGGAAATCTCGCTGATGGACGAGGAGTTCCTATTAAAACACAAAAACCACTTCAAAAAATTTCAATTCTGTCTGTTAACCACAAAATTATAAAATCGGCGACTGGTGAATCGCAGACAGTTGACAAACAAGCACTAATAACAATATACATATAGGGAGTAGAAATAGAAATCACTGTACTTGTAATTAAAAAACTCATATATATTATTTTGGGAGTCGACACGTTAAATAAACTACACGCTACCATTGATTTTCCGAACACAACATTGAAATGTACAGTTAATAATAAACAACACAATATCAGATTGGGACGCAGGAAAGATAAGGAGAGGTCCGTATGTAAGCTGTATACATTAGTCCGACTGGCGGTCCAACAAGCCGATAAGATAACACATAACTCACTGACCCACAATGTTCAGATAACAGGCGGCGAGCAAAATAAACTACAGCGTGTGCTAGATAAATTCAGGTCTGTATTTTCAAATAAACCGACCACAACAAATGTATATGAGCACACAATTCAAATCACGGACGAGAGTAAATTTGTGCGGAAAACTTACCTCATCCCTCTACACTACCAATAGCAAGTTGATGAAGAAGTCAGGAAAATCCTGGAGAGTGGCGTGATAGAACGCACAGATAGCAATTTTTTGAACCCCATGGTGGTTGTCAAGAAAAAGAATAATGACATTAGGTTATGTCTTGACATGAGGAGCCTAAACACCATCACAAAAAAATTCTACGACTGTGCTCCGAATGCGGAAAACCTATTCGTTAAATGCCAGGAGGTTAAATATATGTCCCGCCTTGATCTCAAAAGTGGATTCTGGCAAATTCCCCTTGCTAAGGAATCACATAAGTACACGGCATTTCTGTATCGGAATAAATGCTACCAATTCAAAGTAGTCCCCTTTGGATTAGTAACAAGTTTAGCCGCCATGGTCAAGTGTTTAGAACTAGCTTTAGGTCCTGAAGTGGAAGATTTTGTTAGCGTATTCGTGGATGACATCTTGGTCATATCCAAATCTTTCGAAGAGCATATCCAACACCTCGAGATCGTCTTTCAAAAATTAAAGAACGCTAACCTGGCCCTCAACCTCGAAAAGTGCAAGTTTGGTAGATCACAAATTAAATTTTTAGGGCATATAATTTCGGCAGATGAAATAACAACTGATCCGGAGAAAATATAAGCGATCATGGAGTTCCCGAACTCCAGGAAACATAAGGACATCAGAGCGTTCCTCGGTCTGACTGGTTATTTCCGACGTTTCACTCCCGAGTATTCTGAAACAATTGAGCCGATGCTGGAACTGTTACGAAAGCATACAAAATGGAGATGGGAGGAACGTCACGAGCGTGCCTTTAACACAACCAAAGAGACCTTTACAGGAGGAGCCTTCACGTATTCCATCCCGAGAAGGAAGGCACATATGTCTTAAATTGTGATGCCTTGGATTATGCCATTGGAGGAGTACTCTACCAACGAAATGAAAAAGGTGAGCACAAAGTGATCGCTCACATCAGTAGATCACTGAACGCAACTACTTCACTTCAGAGAAGTAAATCTTGGCCATAGTCTACTGCATCAGCAAGTTTCGATACTACCTGGTAGGGCAACATTTCAAAATCCTTTCGGACAACCAGGCCTTATCGTTCATGCTGTGCTGCAAGCTGGCTAACACTCGCATATCCCGGTGGATCATGGCCATTCAGGAATATGATTTCACGATTAAGTACTGCAAGGCCAGCGAGAACAAAATGGCGGACACTTTAAGCAGATACCCTCCGGTAATGGAAGAGCGACATCTTCAAATAATAAAGAAATACAAATTCTAGCGGTTAAATACGAAATAGAAGATAGTCTGAAGAATAAGTTAAAAAATATTGGTACGGAACAGCAACGGGACACCAAATTAAAACAAATCAGTGACGCGATCCGGGTCCAAGAAAACCCAAATACAAAATACATAAAAATGTGCTGTATAAAATTGTTAATGGGGGTTGGAAAATCATGGTGCCTGACGCGATGGTGGAAGACCTTACCTGGATGTGTCACGAGAGCCTCACACATGGGGGGGCCTATAAATGTTACCTAGCGATGCAGGAGGATTTTGTATGGCTGAATATGGCCAGGAAAGTAAAGGCCATACTGCGCACATGCCACGCCTGCCAAACTGCGAAATATCCCAACCAACATACCCAGGTAGAAATGGGTACCATCGTGTCAAAGAATAAAAATGACCTCGTCTGCATTGACTTTTTAGGTCCACTTCCGCGGGCGGCTCGTGGGATGAAGAACCTTGTGGTTTGTACCGATTCCTTCACCAAGCATGTCAGCCTGTACACCATCGGCATACCTACCACATCGGCAGTAACAAACATCATACTAAATAAATACATACCTAAATATGGCCCCATTAAAAAAATACTATCTGATCAAGGTAAACAGTTTACGAACACCAAGTGGCACTCTGAGCTAGAAAAACTCGGTGTCCAGACTGTACTGACAGCGATCCGGAGACCGCAAGGAAACCTTGCTGAACACGTCAATAAGGAGTTGGGGAGATTGTTCCGGACATATTGTAATGTCAACCAAAGTAAATGGCCGGAATTCCTGGAATTTTTCGAATTCCTGGAATTTTTCGAACTCCAAACTGGAGCGATGCCAGGACAGATCTGAGAAGGTCACATCGAAAGGACAGCTACTCAGAATGTTCCGGTACCAGTCGAAGTAAAGAAACTTCAGGCGAGGCGACGCATTAAAAAGTGTGCAGAAGAGCGCACGGAAAAGTTTAATGCCGTACATAAACTCGTGAGTTTCAAGACTGGGGAAAGTGTGCTCTTGCATGCATTGAATGTTGGAAGAAGGGAGGACAACACAGCCGCGAAGTTTTTCAGGCTACACAACGGTCCTTATACCCTATCTGAGCAGGTTGGAAAGAATACTTTCATATTAACCAACCCCAACACTAACCGATTGGCAAATTTCATGCCTCGTCGCTGAGAAAGTCCATACAAAAAACAGTTTATACAAAAAAAAGTTAATACAAAAAAATCCATAAATAAATAAATATCAGGATATATGATGTACGAATGTGTAGCTATATTTAAAATATGTCAATTTATGTACAAATGTTATATGTAGGTTAAATCAGAGAATGAACGTTAATTGATTAGAGATAAGGAAGGCAGTCTGATGTGTAGCACGCCAAGGGTGGGGAGTGTTTACATTGCCAACCTGGTCCACTTGCTATCTGCTTGTCAAGAACATGTGTATTTGTTATTGTTTAAAGGTCATTGTAGCCACGTGTCTTTGTTGTATTTATTCTGTCAAGTTGACAGTTATGGGATGCTAATATTGCAAAGGAGTTGTTTATTTGATTTTACGTTTGAGATTATTAGTGTTGTATTATTCATAGGTTTAGGAATTGGTTATGGATGTATCAAAAAAAAAATTTTTTTTTTTATTTTGTTAGTCAAATAAAAAAATAAAAAAATTTTTATGCGGGAAGGGGTTAATCCTGCAATGAAACACAGGATCCTCATAAGCAGTGCAGGCTAATGTAAATACATGGACGATGAACATTCAGGTTTTAAATGGTATTTTGTTAGGTTTGGTTTTTTCGCTGTAAGTTTTGTATCTTAGAACGGAAAAGGAATTAGGGTAAGTCAAACTGTGTATTATTTTATGTTCTATTTGATCATGTACTGTGTCAGTGAAAATGTGCGCGCGTGATAAACATTTTCCCTGCTGTGCGTGATATAATTATCGAATCGTATTGACACTTGAACTGGACACAAACTATTATATTAGCTACAGTTTCCCTATATTTACTGACCATAAAATGATGTTAAAATATGATTTCTTTAAAATACAAAACTCGTTGTAAAACGCATTTTAGCGTGAGATAAGACATTGATAGATAACCATCTATGCATGCCCTTGCAAATTCTATGCACTTTCCGGCATGAAACACAGTAGTGTCATGTGCAAAATAACGATGTGAATTCCTTCTACCAATAAGAAGCTCGAAGGCAGTCGGAATTTTCTTCAGCCTGTGGCTGCACGGGCAGTTCTTCTCATCTAGCTGTCACGAACGGAACGGGCGTTCCTCGTGCAAGATTTTTCGCTTGCGAGGATTCGTTAAGTTCATTTGTCGGTAGTAACAAGTGCGAACTCTCAGAACTGTTTATTTAATTCATCTTCACACACGTTATTGTTATTGAAACATAGCGTGTACAAAATTGAACTTAAACTGGGTTACTGTGTGAGGTATTCTACAGTACCAGAATTATTCTATAATTTACTTATTGGTATAATATTATCATCAGTAGTTTCCGCGAGAGTGGAAGATTCCGCTTAGGGAGGTCTGCTGACCGTGGTAGACCTAGTGTTACGTGTGAACACTTGAAGAGTCCGGATAGGTGTAAGTTTAACATACCGTTTTAGTTAAATACCCACTGTGACCTGACTTGTGAATTTTAATACTGTGTAAAATTCCAGTAATAGTACCCCTAGAACCATTGTTCGAGTGCGAATCGTCAGCGTCAACGTAGGAACTGCAGGACACCAGCGCAGCTGTAATCATCACCAGGGTCAACCATCTGTCACCGTATGCCACGCCTGACGACTCCACTACAAAACAAACCCCCTCTCAACATAGCCGTGGTAATCATCGTATATGTAATGTACCACAACTCATATATGAACACTATTTAACATTTTAAAAGACTATATTTGAAAACACTATTATTATTATTCTTGTCAAATATATCGCATAAACAATTTCATATGTCTTGTGTGCAATAAATAATCTTAAATCCTCCAATATTGACTTTTGGATTAAAACACACGCACTACCATATCCTATGCGCCAATAGTTAAGTTATTGGTGTTGTCGCATAGAGATATTTGGCGCTTAGCAACGTAGGGCACGAAAAATAGCAGTAATTTTATGCTAGACTATATATGTCAAATAATATAAAATTTGTTGGTGAAATCCGACGTATAATCTTAGTTAATGTACATTTGTGTGTGAATGGTTCATGTAAAACTCTGAGAATATAAATTATCAAGTGTGCATATTCTCTTGTGTATCATATATGAAGAATTTTATCAGTATATTGGAGGTCGATTATTATTTGTTTGTGTGTTAGATAAGGTTATTTACATTTTGGTAAATTGAACTGCTTACTGTGTGCATATAAACTGGGTTACACTACGGTAATAATCTTGTGATAATAATAATTTTCGTAGCGTTTAAGTCAGGAAATTTAAATTTTAATAAAATTTTAAATTAAATTTGATCAATATGGCGGATATAGCAGAAATAAAGAATATGTTAGCTGCCGTATTGGCTAGTATGAAAATCAGTTTCGAAGAAAATAAAGCTAGTCAAGAGGAGATGAGAGCGAATATACAGAAAATTTCAGAAGTAAATAAAGCCAGTAAAGAAGAAACCATTAAACGAAATAAAGCGCTCCATGATGAAAACAAAAAAATATACGCGGCCATGCATGACCAGTCCAAACAGAGCAAACAGATGTTAGAAGCTATGGAAAAACGAATTAGCGAGACGGTAGAAATTATAAGATCCAACATACAGTCGTTGTTAGAGGTTAACAATTCACGCATTAGTGAATGTGAAGCTAAAATCTCCGGGATTGAGGAGAAGGTGGTACAGCACGCATCCACGGTGAGTGAATTAGTGGCCGAGCAAGACCTGCAACATCAAATGTCACGACTGCAAAGTACATCGTCGCCGCTCAACCAGACTACATATGTCTACAAGTCCCTAGACGACGCTAATTCGCAGCTGAAGTTCTTTGGATGGGAAAGTGAAAACACCATGAACTTCATTAAAGTCTGCCAACGGGACCTGGAAGCGATTGGGGACACTTTAGGTGTGGCCGACAAAATTAACTTGGTAGTAAGATGCCTAAAGGGTACTGCGGCGGAGTGGTTCTCCGTTATTCAAGATAAGATCAACACCTATGAAGATCTGGTAAAGCATTTCAGGGCTAGATACTGGAACGAGGAGGTCCAGAGAAAGATCCGCAGGTTATTTGGCAAATATTCCAGTACCAAAGGTTCAAAAGAATCGTACGTAATTCAGTTGATATCGAGGGCTAAATACCTAGAACCTATAATAACTGAACCGGATATGGTCAGTAAACTGGCACACCATTTCGGACGTGGCATACAAGTTGCTGTCATTACACAAGGGGTTAAATGCTTAGAAGAGCTACTTCTATTGCTCACAAAATGGGAGGGTATTGACAATCAGAGTAATATTATTAACAGTAATGATACACCACGAAAACAGTTTCAATTTCAACCACAACAAAAGCAGCCACAATCACAACAACAGCATAAAAACAAGGTAACAACTCAGAAATTTGGTATCAACAGAGTGGCAGCAGTTACTGAAGGTGATTCAGTTGAATAGCAGACAAAAAACATGTAAGGCTGCACGGCGTGGGTCCGTGCAACAAAATAAATATTACACATAAAAATACAAATAAAATTGCAAAAATCAGATACAACAGTAAAAAGCAGTTCAATCATTCGAATGTGAATAATGTTAGCTGTAAGAATAGATTCGTTGCGTCTGGCCTATATCCTGCAGAAATTAGGGATAGTTTAGTTTGCAATAACGATGACAGTGAATGTGATGAACATATTAGTGTTGAAAATGACACTAACCTTATCGTCAATGCAGAAATCAATGATTGTGTTGGTGAGGTATTGTTTGACAGCGGCGCGGAAATCTCGCTGATGGACGAGGAGTTCCTATTAAAACACAAAAACCACTTCAAAAAATTTCAATTCTGTCTGTTAACCACAAAATTATAAAATCGGCGACTGGTGAATCGCAGACAGTTGACAAACAAGCACTAATAACAATATACATATAGGGAGTAGAAATAGAAATCACTGTACTTGTAATTAAAAAACTCATATATATTATTTTGGGAGTCGACACGTTAAATAAACTACACGCTACCATTGATTTTCCGAACACAACATTGAAATGTACAGTTAATAATAAACAACACAATATCAGATTGGGACGCAGGAAAGATAAGGAGAGGTCCGTATGTAAGCTGTATACATTAGTCCGACTGGCGGTCCAACAAGCCGATAAGATAACACATAACTCACTGACCCACAATGTTCAGATAACAGGCGGCGAGCAAAATAAACTACAGCGTGTGCTAGATAAATTCAGGTCTGTATTTTCAAATAAACCGACCACAACAAATGTATATGAGCACACAATTCAAATCACGGACGAGAGTAAATTTGTGCGGAAAATTTACCTCATCCCTCTACACTATCAATAGCAAGTTGATGAAGAAGTCAGGAAAATGCTGGAGAGTGGCGTGATAGAACGCACAGATAGCAATTTTTTGAACCCCATGGTGGTTGTCAAGAAAAAGAATAATGACATTAGGTTATGTCTTGACATGAGGAGCCTAAACACCATCACAAAAAAATTCTACGACTGTGCTCCGAATGCGGAAAACCTATTCGTTAAATGCCAGGAGGTTAAATATATGTCCCGCCTTGATCTCAAAAGTGGATTCTGGCAAATTCCCCTTGCTAAGGAATCACGTAAGTACACGGCATTTCTGTATCGGAATAAATGCTACCAATTCAAAGTAACTTAGTCCCCTTTGGATTAGTAACAAGTTTAGCCGCCATGGTCAAGTGTTTAGAACTAGCTTTAGGTCCTGAAGTGGAAGATTTTGTTAGCGTATTCGTGGATGACATCTTGGTCATATCCAAATCTTTCGAAGAGCATATCCAACACCTCGAGATCGTCTTTCAAAAATTAAAGAACGCTAACCTGGCCCTCAACCTCGAAAAGTGCAAGTTTGGTAGATCACAAATTAAATTTTTAGGGCATATAATTTCGGCAGATGAAATAACAACTGATCCGGAGAAAATATAAGCGATCATGGAGTTCCCGAACTCCAGGAAACATAAGGACATCAGAGCGTTCCTCGGTCTGACTGGTTATTTCCGACGTTTCACTCCCGAGTATTCTGAAACAATTGAGCCGATGCTGGAACTGTTACGAAAGCATACAAAATGGAGATGGGAGGAACGTCACGAGCGTGCCTTTAACACAACCAAAGAGACCTTTACAGGAGGAGCCTTCACGTATTCCATCCCGAGAAGGAAGGCACATATGTCTTAAATTGTGATGCCTTGGATTATGCCATTGGAGGAGTACTCTACCAACGAAATGAAAAAGGTGAGCACAAAGTGATCGCTCACATCAGTAGATCACTGAACGCAACTACTTCACTTCAGAGAAGTAAATCTTGGCCATAGTCTACTGCATCAGCAAGTTTCGATACTACCTGGTAGGGCAACATTTCAAAATCCTTTCGGACAACCAGGCCTTATCGTTCATGCTGTGCTGCAAGCTGGCTAACACTCGCATATCCCGGTGGATCATGGCCATTCAGGAATATGATTTCAAGATTAAGTACTGCAAGGCCAGCGAGAACAAAATGGCGGACACTTTAAGCAGATACCCTCCGGTAATGGAAGAGCGACATCTTCAAATAATAAAGAAATACAAATTCTAGCGGTTAAATACGAAATAGAAGATAGTCTGAAGAATAAGTTAAAAAATATTGGTACGGAACAGCAACGGGACACCAAATTAAAACAAATCAGTGACGCGATCCGGGTCCAAGAAAACCCAAATACAAAATACATAAAAATGTGCTGTATAAAATTGTTAATGGGGGTTGGAAAATCATGGTGCCTGACGCGATGGTGGAAGACCTTACCTGGATGTGTCACGAGAGCCTCACACATGGGGGGGCCTATAAATGTTACCTAGCGATGCAGGAGGATTTTGTATGGCTGAATATGGCCAGGAAAGTAAAGGCCATACTGCGCACATGCCACGCCTGCCAAACTGCGAAATATCCCAACCAACATACCCAGGTAGAAATGGGTACCATCGTGTCAAAGAATAAAAATGACCTCGTCTGCATTGACTTTTTAGGTCCACTTCCGCGGGCGGCTCGTGGGATGAAGAACCTTGTGGTTTGTACCGATTCCTTCACCAAGCATGTCAGCCTGTACACCATCGGCATACCTACCACATCGGCAGTAACAAACATCATACTAAATAAATACATACCTAAATATGGCCCCATTAAAAAAATACTATCTGATCAAGGTAAACAGTTTACGAACACCAAGTGGCACTCTGAGCTAGAAAAACACGGTGTCCAGACTGTACTGACAGCGATCCGGAGACCGCAAGGAAACCTTGCTGAACACGTCAATAAGGAGTTGGGGAAATTGTTCCGGACATATTGTAATGTCAACCAAAGTAAATGGCCGGAATTCCTGGAATTTTTCGAATTCCTGGAATTTTTCGAACTCCAAACTGGAGCGATGCCAGGACAGATCTGGGAAGGTCACATCGAAAGGACAGCTACTCAGAATGTTCCGGTACCAGTCGAAGTAAAGAAACTTCAGGCGAGGCGACGCATTAAAAAGTGTGCAGAAGAGCGCACGGAAAAGTTTAATGCCGTACATAAACTCGTGAGTTTCAAGACTGGGGAAAGTGTGCTCTTGCATGCATTGAATGTTGGAAGAAGGGAGGACAACACAGCCGCGAAGTTTTTCAGGCTACACAACGGTCCTTATACCCTATCTGAGCAGGTTGGAAAGAATACTTTCATATTAACCAACCCCAACACTAACCGATTGGCAAATTTCATGCCTCGTCGCTGAGAAAGTCCATACAAAAAACAGTTTATACAAAAAAAAGTTTATACAAAAAAATCCATAAATAAATAAATATCAGGATATATGATGTACGAATGTGTAGCTATATTTAAAATATGTCAATTTATGTACAAATGTTATATGTAGGTTAAATCAGAGAATGAACGTTAATTGATTAGAGATAAGGAAGGCAGTCTGATGTGTAGCACGCCAGGGGTGGGGAGTGTTTACATTGCCAACCTGGTCCACTTGCTATCTGCTTGTCAAGAACATGTGTATTTGTTATTGTTTAAAGGTCATTGTAGCCACGTGTCTTTGTTGTATTTATTCTGTCAAGTTGACAGTTATGGGATGCTAATATTGCAAAGGAGTTGTTTATTTGATTTTACGTTTGAGATTATTAGTGTTGTATTATTCATAGGTTTAGGAATTGGTTATGGATGTATCAAAAGAAAAAATTTTTTTTTTTAATTTTGTTAGTCAAATAAAAAAAAAAAGATTTTTTTGCGGGAAGGGGTTAATCCTGCAATGAAACACAGGATCCTCATAAGCAGTGCAGGCTAATGTAAATACATGGACGATGAACATTCAGGTTTTAAATGGTATTTTGTTAGGTTTGGTTTTTTCGCTGTAAGTTTTGTATCTTAGAACGGAAAAGGAATTAGGGTAAGTCAAACTGTGTATTATTTTATGTTCTATTTGATCATGTACTGTGTCAGTGAAAATGTGCGCGCGTGCGCGAGTGATAAACATTTTCCCTGCTGTGCGTGATATAATTATCGAATCGTATTGACACTTGAACTGGACACAAACTATTATATTAGCTACAGTTTCCCTATATTTACTGACCATAAAATGATGTTAAAATATGATTTCTTTAAAATACAAAACTCGTTGTAAAACGCATTTTAGCGTGAGATAAGACATTGATAGATAACCAATTATGCATGCCCTTGCAAATTCTATGCACTTTCCGGCATGAAACACAGTAGTGCCATGTGCAAAATAACCATGTGACTTCCTTCTACCAATAAGAAGCTCGAAGGCAGTCGGAATTTTCTTCAGCCTGTGGCTGCACGGGCAGTTCTTCTCATCTAGCTGTCACGAACGGAACGGGCGTTCCTCGTGCAAGATTTTTCGCTTGCGAGGATTCGTTAAGTTCATTTGTCGGTAGTAACAAGTGCGAACTCTCAGAACTGTTTATTTAATTCATCTTCACACACGTTATTGTTATTGAAACATAGCGTGTATAAAAGTGAACTTAAACTGGGTTACTGTGTGAGGTATTCTACAGTACCAGAAGTATTCTATAATTTACTTATTGGTATAATATTATCATCAGTAGTTTCCGCGTGAGTGGAAGATTTCGCTTAGGGAGGTCTGCTGACCGTGGTAGACCTAGTGTTACGTGTGAACACTTGAAGAGTCCGGATAGGTGTAAGTTTAACATACCGTTTTAGTTAAATACCCACTGTGACCTGACTTGTGAATTTTAATACTGTGTAAAATTCCAGTAATAGTACCCCTAGAACCATTGTTCGAGTGCGAATCATCAGTGTCAACGTAGGAACTGCAGGACACCAGCCCAGCTGTAATCATCACCAGGGTCAACCATCTGTCACCGTATGCCACGCCTGACGACTCCACTACAAAACAAACCCCCTCTCAACATAGCCGTGGTAATCATCGTATATGTAATGTACCACAACTCATATATGAACACTATTTAACATTTTAAAAGACTATATTTGAAAACACTATTATTATTATTCTTGTCAAATATATCGCATAAACAATTTCATATGTCTTGTGTGCAATAAATAATCTTAAATCCTCCAATATTGACTTTTGGATTAAAACACACGCACTACCATATCCTATGCGCCAATAGTTAAGTTATTGGTGTTGTCGCATAGAGATATTTGGCGCTTAGCAACGTAGGGCACGAAAAATAGCAGTAATTTTATGCTAGACTATATATGTCAAATAATATAAAATTTGTTGGTGAAATCCGACGTATAATCTTAGTTAATGTACTATTTGTGTGTGAATGGTTCATGTAAAACTCTGAGAATATAAATTATCAAGTGTGCATATTCTCTTGTGTAGAGAATATGAATGAATTTTAATTTAATGAAGAATTTTATCAGTATATTGGAGGTCGATTATTATTTGTTTGTGTGTTAGATAAGGTTATTTACATTTTGGTAAATTGAACTGCTTACTGTGTGCATATAAACTGGGTTACACTACGGTAATAATCTTGTGATAATAATAATTTTCGTAGCGTTTAAGTCAGGAAATTTAAATTTTAATAAAATTTTAAATTAAATTTGATCAATATGGCGGATATAGCAGAAATAAAGAATATGTTAGCTGCCGTATTGGCTAGTATGAAAATCAGTTTCGAAGAAAATAAAGCTAGTCAAGAGGAGATGAGAGCGAATATACAGAAAATTTCAGAAGTAAATAAAGCCAGTAAAGAAGAAACCATTAAACGAAATAAAGCGCTCCATGATGAAAACAAAAAAATATACGCGGCCATGCATGACCAGTCCAAACAGAGCAAACAGATGTTAGAAGCTATGGAAAAACGAATTAGCGAGACGGTAGAAATTATAAGATCCAACATACAGTCGTTGTTAGAGGTTAACAATTCACGCATTAGTGAATGTGAAGCTAAAATCTCCGGGATTGAGGAGAAGGTGGTACAGCACGCATCCACGGTGAGCGAATTAGTGGCCGAGCAAGACCTGCAACATCAAATGTCACGACTGCAAAGTACATCGTCGCCGCTCAACCAGACTACATATGTCTACAAGTCCCTAGACGACGCTAATTCGCAGCTGAAGTTCTTTGGATGGGAAAGTGAAAACACCATGAACTTCATTAAAGTCTGCCAACGGGACCTGGAAGCGATTGGGGACACTTTAGGTGTGGCCGACAAAATTAACTTGGTAGTAAGATGCCTAAAGGGTACTGCGGCGGAGTGGTTCTCCGTTATTCAAGATAAGATCAACACCTATGAAGATCTGGTAAAGCATTTCAGGGCTAGATACTGGAACGAGGAGGTCCAGAGAAAGATCCGCAGGTTATTTGGCAAATATTCCAGTACCAAAGGTTCAAAAGAATCGTACGTAATTCAGTTGATATCGAGGGCTAAATACCTAGAACCTATAATAACTGAACCGGATATGGTCAGTAAACTGGCACACCATTTCGGACGTGGCATACAAGTTGCTGTCATTACACAAGGGGTTAAATCCTTAGAAGAGCTACTTCTATTGCTCACAAAATGGGAGGGTATTGACAATCAGAGTAATATTATTAACAGTAAGGATACACCACGAAAACAGTTTCAATTTCAACCACAACAAAAGCAGCCACAATCACAACAACAGCATAAAAACAAGGTAACAACTCAGAAACTTGGTATCAACAGAGTGGCAGCAGTTACTGAAGGTGATTCAGTTGAATAGCAGACAAAAAACATGTAAGGCTGCACGGCGTGGGTCCGTGCAACAAAATAAATATTACACATAAAAATACAAATAAAATTGCAAAAATCAGATACAACAGTAAAAAGCAGTTCAATCATTCGAATGTGAATAATGTTAGCTGTAAGAATAGATTCGTTGCGTCTGGCCTATATCCTGCAGAAATTAGGGATAGTTTAGTTTGCAATAACGATGACAGTGAATGTGATGAACATATTAGTGTTGAAAATGACACTAACCTTATCGTCAATGCAGAAATCAATGATTGTGTTGGTGAGGTATTGTTTGACAGCGGCGCGGAAATCTCGCTGATGGACGAGGAGTTCCTATTAAAACACAAAAACCACTTCAAAAAATTTCAATTCTGTCTGTTAACCACAAAATTATAAAATCGGCGACTGGTGAATCGCAGACAGTTGACAAACAAGCACTAATAACAATATACATATAGGGAGTAGAAATAGAAATCACTGTACTTGTAATTAAAAAACTCATATATATTATTTTGGGAGTCGACACGTTAAATAAACTACACGCTACCATTGATTTTCCGAACACAACATTGAAATGTACAGTTAATAATAAACAACACAATATCAGATTGGGACGCAGGAAAGATAAGGAGAGGTCCGTATGTAAGCTGTATACATTAGTCCGACTGGCGGTCCAACAAGCCGATAAGATAACACATAACTCACTGACCCACAATGTTCAGATAACAGGCGGCGAGCAAAATAAACTACAGCGTGTGCTAGATAAATTCAGGTCTGTATTTTCAAATAAACCGACCACAACAAATGTATATGAGCACACAATTCAAATCACGGACGAGAGTAAATTTGTGCGGAAAACTTACCTCATCCCTCTACACTATCAATAGCAAGTTGATGAAGAAGTCAGGAAAATGCTGGAGAGTGGCGTGATAGAACGCACAGATAGCAATTTTTTGAACCCCATGGTGGTTGTCAAGAAAAAGAATAATGACATTAGGTTATGTCTTGACATGAGGAGCCTAAACACCATCACAAAAAAATTCTACGACTGTGCTCCGAATGCGGAAAACCTATTCGTTAAATGCCAGGAGGTTAAATATATGTCCCGCCTTGATCTCAAAAGTGGATTCTGGCAAATTCCCCTTGCTAAGGAATCACGTAAGTACACGGCATTTCTGTATCGGAATAAATGCTACCAATTCAAAGTAACTTAGTCCCCTTTGGATTAGTAACAAGTTTAGCCGCCATGGTCAAGTGTTTAGAACTAGCTTTAGGTCCTGAAGTGGAAGATTTTGTTAGCGTATTCGTGGATGACATCTTGGTCATATCCAAATCTTTCGAAGAGCATATCCAACACCTCGAGATCGTCTTTCAAAAATTAAAGAACGCTAACCTGGCCCTCAACCTCGAAAAGTGCAAGTTTGGTAGATCACAAATTAAATTTTTAGGGCATATAATTTCGGCAGATGAAATAACAACTGATCCGGAGAAAATATAAGCGATCATGGAGTTCCCGAACTCCAGGAAACATAAGGACATCAGAGCGTTCCTCGGTCTGACTGGTTATTTCCGACGTTTCACTCCCGAGTATTCTGAAACAATTGAGCCGATGCTGGAACTGTTACGAAAGCATACAAAATGGAGATGGGAGGAACGTCACGAGCGTGCCTTTAACACAACCAAAGAGACCTTTACAGGAGGAGCCTTCACGTATTCCATCCCGAGAAGGAAGGCACATATGTCTTAAATTGTGATGCCTTGGATTATGCCATTGGAGGAGTACTCTACCAACGAAATGAAAAAGGTGAGCACAAAGTGATCGCTCACATCAGTAGATCACTGAACGCAACTACTTCACTTCAGAGAAGTAAATCTTGGCCATAGTCTACTGCATCAGCAAGTTTCGATACTACCTGGTAGGGCAACATTTCAAAATCCTTTCGGACAACCAGGCCTTATCGTTCATGCTGTGCTGCAAGCTGGCTAACACTCGCATATCCCGGTGGATCATGGCCATTCAGGAATATGATTTCACGATTAAGTACTGCAAGGCCAGCGAGAACAAAATGGCGGACACTTTAAGCAGATACCCTCCGGTAATGGAAGAGCGACATCTTCAAATAATAAAGAAATACAAATTCTAGCGGTTAAATACGAAATAGAAGATAGTCTGAAGAATAAGTTAAAAAATATTGGTACGGAACAGCAACGGGACACCAAATTAAAACAAATCAGTGACGCGATCCGGGTCCAAGAAAACCCAAATACAAAATACATAAAAATGTGCTGTATAAAATTGTTAATGGGGGTTGGAAAATCATGGTGCCTGACGCGATGGTGGAAGACCTTACCTGGATGTGTCACGAGAGCCTCACACATGGGGGGGCCTATAAATGTTACCTAGCGATGCAGGAGGATTTTGTATGGCTGAATATGGCCAGGAAAGTAAAGGCCATACTGCGCACATGCCACGCCTGCCAAACTGCGAAATATCCCAACCAACATACCCAGGTAGAAATGGGTACCATCGTGTCAAAGAATAAAAATGACCTCGTCTGCATTGACTTTTTAGGTCCACTTCCGCGGGCGGCTCGTGGGATGAAGAACCTTGTGGTTTGTACCGATTCCTTCACCAAGCATGTCAGCCTGTACACCATCGGCATACCTACCACATCGGCAGTAACAAACATCATACTAAATAAATACATACCTAAATATGGCCCCATTAAAAAAATACTATCTGATCAAGGTAAACAGTTTACGAACACCAAGTGGCACTCTGAGCTAGAAAAACACGGTGTCCAGACTGTACTGACAGCGATCCGGAGACCGCAAGGAAACCTTGCTGAACACGTCAATAAGGAGTTGGGGAAATTGTTCCGGACATATTGTAATGTCAACCAAAGTAAATGGCCGGAATTCCTGGAATTTTTCGAATTCCTGGAATTTTTCGAACTCCAAACTGGAGCGATGCCAGGACAGATCTGGGAAGGTCACATCGAAAGGACAGCTACTCAGAATGTTCCGGTACCAGTCGAAGTAAAGAAACTTCAGGCGAGGCGACGCATTAAAAAGTGTGCAGAAGAGCGCACGGAAAAGTTTAATGCCGTACATAAACTCGTGAGTTTCAAGACTGGGGAAAGTGTGCTCTTGCATGCATTGAATGTTGGAAGAAGGGAGGACAACACAGCCGCGAAGTTTTTCAGGCTACACAACGGTCCTTATACCCTATCTGAGCAGGTTGGAAAGAATACTTTCATATTAACCAACCCCAACACTAACCGATTGGCAAATTTCATGCCTCGTCGCTGAGAAAGTCCATACAAAAAACAGTTTATACAAAAAAAAGTTTATACAAAAAAATCCATAAATAAATAAATATCAGGATATATGATGTACGAATGTGTAGCTATATTTAAAATATGTCAATTTATGTACAAATGTTATATGTAGGTTAAATCAGAGAATGAACGTTAATTGATTAGAGATAAGGAAGGCAGTCTGATGTGTAGCACGCCAGGGGTGGGGAGTGTTTACATTGCCAACCTGGTCCACTTGCTATCTGCTTGTCAAGAACATGTGTATTTGTTATTGTTTAAAGGTCATTGTAGCCACGTGTCTTTGTTGTATTTATTCTGTCAAGTTGACAGTTATGGGATGCTAATATTGCAAAGGAGTTGTTTATTTGATTTTACGTTTGAGATTATTAGTGTTGTATTATTCATAGGTTTAGGAATTGGTTATGGATGTATCAAAAGAAAAAATTTTTTTTTTTAATTTTGTTAGTCAAATAAAAAAAAAAGATTTTTTTGCGGGAAGGGGTTAATCCTGCAATGAAACACAGGATCCTCATAAGCAGTGCAGGCTAATGTAAATACATGGACGATGAACATTCAGGTTTTAAATGGTATTTTGTTAGGTTTGGTTTTTTCGCTGTAAGTTTTGTATCTTAGAACGGAAAAGGAATTAGGGTAAGTCAAACTGTGTATTATTTTATGTTCTATTTGATCATGTACTGTGTCAGTGAAAATGTGCGCGCGTGCGCGAGTGATAAACATTTTCCCTGCTGTGCGTGATATAATTATCGAATCGTATTGACACTTGAACTGGACACAAACTATTATATTAGCTACAGTTTCCCTATATTTACTGACCATAAAATGATGTTAAAATATGATTTCTTTAAAATACAAAACTCGTTGTAAAACGCATTTTAGCGTGAGATAAGACATTGATAGATAACCAATTATGCATGCCCTTGCAAATTCTATGCACTTTCCGGCATGAAACACAGTAGTCCCATGTGCAAAATAATTATGTGACTTCCTTCTACCAATAAGAAGCTCGAAGGCAGTCGGAATTTTCTTCAGCCTGTGGCTGCACGGGCAGTTCTTCTCATCTAGCTGTCACGAACGGAACGGGCGTTCCTCGTGCAAGATTTTTCGCTTGCGAGGATTCGTTAAGTTCATTTGTCGGTAGTAACAAGTGCGAACTCTCAGAACTGTTTATTTAATTCATCTTCACACACGTTATTGTTATTGAAACATAGCGTGTATAAAAGTAAACTTAAACTGGGTTACTGTGTGAGGTATTCTACAGTACCAGAAGTATTCTATAATTTACTTATTGGTATAATATTATCATCAGTAGTTTCCGCGTGAGTGGAAGATTTCGCTTAGGGAGGTCTGCTGACCGTGGTAGACCTAGTGTTACGTGTGAACACTTGAAGAGTCCGGATAGGTGTAAGTTTAACAAACCGTTTTAGTTAAATACCCACTGTGACCTGACTTGTGAATTTTAATACTGTGTAAAATTCCAGTAATAGTACCCCTAGAACCATTGTTCGAGTGCGAATCATCAGTGTCAACGTAGGAACTGCAGGACACCAGCCCAGCTGTAATCATCACCAGGGTCAACCATCTGTCACCGTATGCCACGCCTGACGACTCCACTACAAAACAAACCCCCTCTCAACATAGCCGTGGTAATCATCGTATATGTAATGTACCACAACTCATATATGAACACTATTTAACATTTTAAAAGACTATATTTGAAAACAATATTATTATTATTCTTGTCAAATATATCGCATAAACAATTTCATATGTCTTGTGTGCAATAAATAATCTTAAATCCTCCAATATTGACTTTTGGATTAAAACACACGCACTACCATATCCTATGCGCCAATAGTTAAGTTATTGGTGTTGTCGCATAGAGATATTTGGCGCTTAGCAACGTAGGGCACGAAAAATAGCAGTAATTTTATGCTAGACTATATATGTCAAATAATATAAAATTTGTTGGTGAAATCCGACGTATAATCTTAGTTAATGTACTATTTGTGTGTGAATGGTTCATGTAAAACTCTGAGAATATAAATTATCAAGTGTGCATATTCTCTTGTGTATCATATATGAAGAATTTTATCAGTATATTGGAGGTCGATTATTATTTGTTTGTGTGTTAGATAAGGTTATTTACATTTTGGTAAATTGAACTGCTTACTGTGTGCATATAAACTGGGTTACACTACGGTAATAATCTTGTGATAATAATAATTTTCGTAGCGTTTAAGTCAGGAAATTTAAATTTTAATAAAATTTTAAATTAAATTTGATCAATATGGCGGATATAGCAGAAATAAAGAATATGTTAGCTGCCGTATTGGCTAGTATGAAAATCAGTTTCGAAGAAAATAAAGCTAGTCAAGAGGAGATGAGAGCGAATTTACAGAAAATTTCAGAAGTAAATAAAGCCAGTAAAGAAGAAACCATTAAACGAAATAAAGCGCTCCATGATGAAAACAAAAAAATATACGCGGCCATGCATGACCAGTCCAAACAGAGCAAACAGATGTTAGAAGCTATGGAAAAACGAATTAGCGAGACGGTAGAAATTATAAGATCCAACATACAGTCGTTGTTAGAGGTTAACAATTCACGCATTAGTGAATGTGAAGCTAAAATCTCCGGGATTGAGGAGAAGGTGGTACAGCACGCATCCACGGTGAGCGAATTAGTGGCCGAGCAAGACCTGCAACATCAAATGTCACGACTGCAAAGTACATCGTCACCGCTCAACCAGACTACATATGTTTACAAGTCCCTAGACGACGCTAATTCGCAGCTGAAGTTCTTTGGATGGGAAAGTGAAAACACCATGAACTTCATTAAAGTCTGCCAACGGGACCTGGAAGCGATTGGGGACACTTTAGGTGTGGCCGACAAAATTAACTTGGTAGTAAGATGCCTAAAGGGTACTGCGGCGGAGTGGTTCTCCGTTATTCAAGATAAGATCAACACCTATGAAGATCTGGTAAAGCATTTCAGGGCTAGATACTGGAACGAGGAGGTCCAGAGAAAGATCCGCAGGTTATTTGGCAAATATTCCAGTACCAAAGGTTCAAAAGAATCGTACGTAATTCAGTTGATATCGAGGGCTAAATACCTAGAACCTATAATAACTGAACCGGATATGGTCAGTAAACTGGCACACCATTTCGGACGTGGCATACAAGTTGCTGTCATTACACAAGGGGTTAAATGCTTAGAAGAGCTACTTCTATTGCTCACAAAATGGGAGGGTATTGACAATCAGAGTAATATTATTAACAGTAATGATACACCACGAAAACAGTTTCAATTTCAACCACAACAAAAGCAGCCACAATCACAACAACAGCATAAAAACAAGGTAACAACTCAGAAATTTGGTATCAACAGAGTGGCAGCAGTTACTGAAGGTGATTCAGTTGAATAGCAGACAAAAAACATGTAAGGCTGCACGGCGTGGGTCCGTGCAACAAAATAAATATTACACATAAAAATACAAATAAAATTGCAAAAATCAGATACAACAGTAAAAAGCAGTTCAATCATTCGAATGTGAATAATGTTAGCTGTAAGAATAGATTCGTTGCGTCTGGCCTATATCCTGCAGAAATTAGGGATAGTTTAGTTTGCAATAACGATGACAGTGAATGTGATGAACATATTAGTGTTGAAAATGACACTAACCTTATCGTCAATGCAGAAATCAATGATTGTGTTGGTGAGGTATTGTTTGACAGCGGCGCGGAAATCTCGCTGATGGACGAGGAGTTCCTATTAAAACACAAAAACCACTTCAAAAAATTTCAATTCTGTCTGTTAACCACAAAATTATAAAATCGGCGACTGGTGAATCGCAGACAGTTGACAAACAAGCACTAATAACAATATACATATAGGGAGTAGAAATAGAAATCACTGTACTTGTAATTAAAAAACTCATATATATTATTTTGGGAGTCGACACGTTAAATAAACTACACGCTACCATTGATTTTCCGAACACAACATTGAAATGTACAGTTAATAATAAACAACACAATATCAGATTGGGACGCAGGAAAGATAAGGAGAGGTCCGTATGTAAGCTGTATACATTAGTCCGACTGGCGGTCCAACAAGCCGATAAGATAACACATAACTCACTGACCCACAATGTTCAGATAACAGGCGGCGAGCAAAATAAACTACAGCGTGTGCTAGATAAATTCAGGTCTGTATTTTCAAATAAACCGACCACAACAAATGTATATGAGCACACAATTCAAATCACGGACGAGAGTAAATTTGTGCGGAAAATTTACCTCATCCCTCTACACTATCAATAGCAAGTTGATGAAGAAGTCAGGAAAATGCTGGAGAGTGGCGTGATAGAACGCACAGATAGCAATTTTTTGAACCCCATGGTGGTTGTCAAGAAAAAGAATAATGACATTAGGTTATGTCTTGACATGAGGAGCCTAAACACCATCACAAAAAAATTCTACGACTGTGCTCCGAATGCGGAAAACCTATTCGTTAAATGCCAGGAGGTTAAATATATGTCCCGCCTTGATCTCAAAAGTGGATTCTGGCAAATTCCCCTTGCTAAGGAATCACGTAAGTACACGGCATTTCTGTATCGGAATAAATGCTACCAATTCAAAGTAGTCCCCTTTGGATTAGTAACAAGTTTAGCCGCCATGGTCAAGTGTTTAGAACTAGCTTTAGGTCCTGAAGTGGAAGATTTTGTTAGCGTATTCGTGGATGACATCTTGGTCATATCCAAATCTTTCGAAGAGCATATCCAACACCTCGAGATCGTCTTTCAAAAATTAAAGAACGCTAACCTGGCCCTCAACCTCGAAAAGTGCAAGTTTGGTAGATCACAAATTAAATTTTTAGGGCATATAATTTCGGCAGATGAAATAACAACTGATCCGGAGAAAATATAAGCGATCATGGAGTTCCCGAACTCCAGGAAACCTAAGGACATCAGAGCGTTCCTCGGTCTGACTGGTTATTTCCGACGTTTCACTCCCGAGTATTCTGAAACAATTGAGCCGATGCTGGAACTGTTACGAAAGCATACAAAATGGAGATGGGAGGAACGTCACGAGCGTGCCTTTAACACAACCAAAGAGACCTTTACAGGAGGAGCCTTCACGTATTCCATCCCGAGAAGGAAGGCACATATGTCTTAAATTGTGATGCCTTGGATTATGCCATTGGAGGAGTACTCTACCAACGAAATGAAAAAGGTGAGCACAAAGTGATCGCTCACATCAGTAGATCACTGAACGCAACTACTTCACTTCAGAGAAGTAAATCTTGGCCATAGTCTACTGCATCAGCAAGTTTCGATACTACCTGGTAGGGCAACATTTCAAAATCCTTTCGGACAACCAGGCCTTATCGTTCATGCTGTCCTGCAAGCTGGCTAACACTCGCATATCCCGGTGGATCATGGCCATTCAGGAATATGATTTCACGATTATGTACTGCAAGGCCAGCGAGAACAAAATGGCGGACACTTTAAGCAGATACCCTCCGGTAATGGAAGAGCGACATCTTCAAATAATAAAGAAATACAAATTCTAGCGGTTAAATACGAAATAGAAGATAGTCTGAAGAATAAGTTAAAAAATATTGGTACGGAACAGCAACGGGACACCAAATTAAAACAAATCAGTGACGCGATCCGGGTCCAAGAAAACCCAAATACAAAATACATAAAAATGTGCTGTATAAAATTGTTAATGGGGGTTGGAAAATCATGGTGCCTGACGCGATGGTGGAAGACCTTTCCTGGATGTGTCACGAGAGCCTCACACATGGGGGGGCCTATAAATGTTACCTAGCGATGCAGGAGGATTTTGTATGGCTGAATATGGCCAGGAAAGTAAAGGCCATACTGCGCACATGCCACGCCTGCCAAACTGCGAAATATCCCAACCAACATACCCAGGTAGAAATGGGTACCATCGTGTCAAAGAATAAAAATGACCTCGTCTGCATTGACTTTTTAGCCCACTTCCGCGGGCGGCTCGTGGGATGAAGAACCTTGTGGTTTGTACCGATTCCTTCACCAAGCATGTCAGCCTGTACACCATCGGCAGACCTACCACATCGGCAGTAATAAACATCATACTAAATAAATACATACCTAAATATGGCCCCATTAAAAAAATACTATCTGATCAAGGTAAACAGTTTACGAACACCAAGTGGCACTCTGAGCTAGAAAAACACGGTGTCCAGACTGTACTGACAGCGATCCGGAGACCGCAAGGAAACCTTGCTGAACACGTCAATAAGGAGTTGGGGAGATTGTTCCGGACATATTGTAATGTCAACCAAAGTAAATGGCCGGAATTCCTAGAATTTTTCGAATTCCTGGAATTTTTCGAACTCCAAACTGGAGCGATGCCAGGACAGATCTGGGAAGGTCACATCGAAAGGACAGCTACTCAGAATGTTCCGGTACCAGTCGAAGTAAAGAAACTTGAGGCGAGGCGACGCATTAAAAAGTGTGCAGAAGAGCGCACGGAAAAGTTTAATGCCGTACATAAACTCGTGAGTTTCAAGACTGGGGAAAGTGTGCTCTTGCATGCATTGAATGTTGGAAGAAGGGAGGACAACACAGCCGCGAAGTTTTTCAGGCTACACAACGGTCCTTATACCCTATCTGAGCAGGTTGGAAAGAATACTTTCATATTAACCAACCCCAACACTAACCGATTGGCAAATTTCATGCCTCGTCGCTGAGAAAGTCCATACAAAAAACAGTTTATACAAAAAAAAAGTTAATACAAAAAAATCCATAAATAAATAAATATCAGGATATAGGATGTACGAATGTGTAGCTATATTTAAAATATGTCAATTTATGTACAAATGTTATATGTAGGTTACATCAGAGAATGAACGTTAATTGATTAGAGATAAGGAAGGCAGTCTGATGTGTAGCACGCCAGGGGTGGGGAGTGTTTACATTGCCAACCTGGTCCACTTGCTATCTGCTTGTCAAGAACATGTGTATTTGTTATTGTTTAAAGGTCATTGTAGCCACGTGTCTTTGTTGTATTTATTCTGTCAAGTTGACAGTTATGGGATGCTAATATTGCAAAGGAGTTGTTTATTTGATTTTACGTTTGAGATTATTAGTGTTGTATTATTCATAGGTTTAGGAATTGGTTCTGGATGTATCAAAAGAAAAAATTTTTTTTTATATTGTTAGTCAAATAAAAAAAAAAAAGATTTTTATGCGGGAAGGGGTTAATCCTGCAATGAAACACAGGATCCTCATAAGCAGTGCAGGCTAATGTAAATACATGGACGATGAACATTCAGGTTTTAAATGGTATTTTGTTAGGTTTGGTTTTTTCGCTGTAAGTTTTGTATCTTAGAACGGAAAAGGAACTAAGGTAAGTCAAACTGTGTATTATTTTATGTTCTATTTGATCATGTACCGTGTCAGTGAAAATGTGCGCGCGTGCGCGAGTGATAAACATTTTCCCTGCTGTGCGTGATATAATTATCGAATAGTATTGACACTTGAACTGGACACAAACTATTATATTAGCTACAGTTTCCCTATATTTACTGACCATAAAATGATGTTAAAATATGATTTCTTTAAAATACAAAACTCGTTGTAAAACGCATTTTAGCGTGAGATAAGACATTGATAGATAACCATCTATGCATGCCCTTGAAAATTCTATGCACTTTCCGGCATGAAACACAGTAGTGCCATGTGCAAAATAACCATGTGACTTCCTTCTACCAATAAGAAGCTCGAAGGCAGTCGGAATTTTCTTCAGCCTGTGGCTGCACGGGCAGTTCTTCTCATCTAGCTGTCACGAACGGAACGGGCGTTCCTCGTGCAAGATTTTTCGCTTGCGAGGATTCGTTAAGTTCATTTGTCGGTAGTAACAAGTGCGAACTCTCAGAACTGTTTATATAATTCATCTTCACACACGTTATTGTTATTGAAACATAGCGTGTATAAAAGTGAACTTAAACTGGGTTACTGTGTGAGGTATTCTACAGTACCAGAAGTATTCTATAATTTACTTATTGGTATAATATTATCATCAGTAGTTTCCGCGTGAGTGGAAGATTCCGCTTAGGGAGGTCTGCTGACCGTGGTAGACCTAGTGTTACGTGTGAACACTTGAAGAGTCCGGATAGGTGTAAGTTTAACATACCGTTTTAGTTAAATACCCACTGTGACCTGACTTGTGAATTTTAATACTGTGTAAAATTCCAGTAATAGTACCCCTAGAACCATTGTTCGAGTGCGAATCATCAGTGTCAACGTAGGAACTGCAGGACACCAGCCCAGCTGTAATCATCACCAGGGTCAACCATCTGTCACCATATGCCACGCCTGATGACTCCACTACAAAACAAACCCCCTCTCAACATAGCCGTGGTAATCATCGTATATGTAATGTACCACAACTCATATATGAACACTATTTAACATTTTAAAAGACTATATTTGAAAACACTATTATTATTATTCTTGTCAAATATATCGCATAAACAATTTCATATGTCTTGTGTGCAATAAATAATCTTAAATCCTCCAATATTGACTTTTGGATTAAAACACACGCACTACCATATCCTATGCGCCAATAGTTAAGTTATTGGTGTTGTCGCATAGAGATATTTGGCGCTTAGCAACGTAGGGCACGAAAAATAGCGGTAATTTTATGCTAGACTATATATGTCAAATAATATAAAATTTGTTGGTGAAATCCGACGTATAATCTTAGTTAATGTACTATTTGTGTGTGAATGGTTCATGTAAAACTCTGAGAATATAAATTATCAAGTGTGCATATTCTCTTGTGTATCATATATGAAGAATTTTATCAGTATATTGGAGGTCGATTATTATTTGTTTGTGTGTTAGATAAGGTTATTTACATTTTGGTAAATTGAACTGCTTACTGTGTGCATATAAACTGGGTTACACTACGGTAATAATCTTGTGATAATAATAATTTTCGTAGCGTTTAAGTCAGGAAATTTAAATTTTAATAAAATTTTAAATTAAATTTGATCAATATGGCGGATATAGCAGAAATAAAGAATATGTTAGCTGCCGTATTGGCTAGTATGAAAATCAGTTTCGAAGAAAATAAAGCTAGTCAAGAGGAGATGAGAGCGAATTTACAGAAAATTTCAGAAGTAAATAAAGCCAGTAAAGAAGAAACCATTAAACGAAATAAAGCGCTCCATGATGAAAACAAAAAAATATACGCGGCCATGCATGACCAGTCCAAACAGAGCAAACAGATGTTAGAAGCTATGGAAAAACGAATTAGCGAGACGGTAGAAATTATAAGATCCAACATACAGTCGTTGTTAGAGGTTAACAATTCACGCATTAGTGAATGTGAAGCTAAAATCTCCGGGATTGAGGAGAAGGTGGTACAGCACGCATCCACGGTGAGTGAATTAGTGGCCGAGCAAGACCTGCAACATCAAATGTCACGACTGCAAAGTACATCGTCACCGCTCAACCAGACTACATATGTCTACAAGTCCCTAGACGACGCTAATTCGCAGCTGAAGTTCTTTGGATGGGAAAGTGAAAACACCATGAACTTCATTAAAGTCTGCCAACGGGACCTGGAAGCGATTGGGGACACTTTAGGTGTGGCCGACAAAATTAACTTGGTAGTAAGATGCCTAAAGGGTACTGCGGCGGAGTGGTTCTCCGTTATTCAAGATAAGATCAACACCTATGAAGATCTGGTAAAGCATTTCAGGGCTAGATACTGGAACGAGGAGGTCCAGAGAAAGATCCGCAGGTTATTTGGCAAATATTCCAGTACCAAAGGTTCAAAAGAATCGTACGTAATTCAGTTGATATCGAGGGCTAAATACCTAGAACCTATAATAACTGAACCGGATATGGTCAGTAAACTGGCACACCATTTCGGACGTGGCATACAAGTTGCTGTCATTACACAAGGGGTTAAATCCTTAGAAGAGCTACTTCTATTGCTCACAAAATGGGAGGGTATTGACAATCAGAGTAATATTATTAACAGTAATGATACACCACGAAAACAGTTTCAATTTCAACCACAACAAAAGCAGCCACAATCACAACAACAGCATAAAAACAAGGTAACAACTCAGAAATTTGGTATCAACAGAGTGGCAGCAGTTACTGAAGGTGATTCAGTTGAATAGCAGACAAAAAACATGTAAGGCTGCACGGCGTGGGTCCGTGCAACAAAATAAATATTACACATAAAAATACAAATAAAATTGCAAAAATCAGATACAACAGTAAAAAGCAGTTCAATCATTCGAATGTGAATAATGTTAGCTGTAAGAATAGATTCGTTGCGTCTGGCCTATATCCTGCAGAAATTAGGGATAGTTTAGTTTGCAATAACGATGACAGTGAATGTGATGAACATATTAGTGTTGAAAATGACACTAACCTTATCGTCAATGCAGAAATCAATGATTGTGTTGGTGAGGTATTGTTTGACAGCGGCGCGGAAATCTCGCTGATGGACGAGGAGTTCCTATTAAAACACAAAAACCACTTCAAAAAATTTCAATTCTGTCTGTTAACCACAAAATTATAAAATCGGCGACTGGTGAATCGCAGACAGTTGACAAACAAGCACTAATAACAATATACATATAGGGAGTAGAAATAGAAATCACTGTACTTGTAATTAAAAAACTCATATATATTATTTTGGGAGTCGACACGCTACCATTGATTTTCCGAACACAACATTGAAATGTACAGTTAATAATAAACAACACAATATCAGATTGGGACGCAGGAAAGATAAGGAGAGGTCCGTATGTAAGCTGTATACATTAGTCCGACTGGCGGTCCAACAAGCCGATAAGATAACACATAACTCACTGACCCACAATGTTCAGATAACAGGCGGCGAGCAAAATAAACTACAGCGTGTGCTAGATAAATTCAGGTCTGTATTTTCAAATAAACCGACCACAACAAATGTAAATGAGCACACAATTCAAATCACGGACGAGAGTAAATTTGTGCGGAAAACTTACCTCATCCCTCTACACTATCAATAGCAAGTTGATGAAGAAGTCAGGAAAATGCTGGAGAGTGGCGTGATAGAACGCACAGATAGCAATTTTTTGAACCCCATGGTGGTTGTCAAGAAAAAGAATAATGACATTAGGTTATGTCTTGACATGAGGAGCCTAAACACCATCACAAAAAAATTCTACGACTGTGCTCCGAATGCGGAAAACCTATTCGTTAAATGCCAGGAGGTTAAATATATGTCCCGCCTTGATCTCAAAAGTGGATTCTGGCAAATTCCCCTTGCTAAGGAATCACGTAAGTACACGGCATTTCTGTATCGGAATAAATGCTACCAATTCAAAGTAGTCCCCTTTGGATTAGTAACAAGTTTAGCCGCCATGGTCAAGTGTTTAGAACTAGCTTTAGGTCCTGAAGTGGAAGATTTTGTTAGCGTATTCGTGGATGACATCTTGGTCATATCCAAATCTTTCGAAGAGCATATCCAACACCTCGAGATCGTCTTTCAAAAATTAAAGAACGCTAATCTGGCCCTCAACCTCGAAAAGTGCAAGTTTGGTAGATCACAAATTAAATTTTTAGGGCATATAATTTCGGCAGATGGAATAACAACTGATCCGGAGAAAATATAAGCGATCATGGAGTTCCCGAACTCCAGGAAACCTAAGGACATCAGAGCGTTCCTCGGTCTGACTGGTTATTTCCGACGTTTCACTCCCGAGTATTCTGAAACAATTGAGCCGATGCTGGAACTGTTACGAAAGCATACAAAATGGAGATGGGAGGAACGTCACGAGCGTGCCTTTAACACAACCAAAGAGACCTTTACAGGAGGAGCCTTCACGTATTCCATCCCGAGAAGGAAGGCACATATGTCTTAAATTGTGATGCCTTGGATTATGCCATTGGAGGAGTACTCTACCAACGAAATGAAAAAGGTGAGCACAAAGTGATCGCTCACATCAGTAGATCACTGAACGCAACTACTTCACTTCAGAGAAGTAAATCTTGGCCATAGTCTACTGCATCAGCAAGTTTCGATACTACCTGGTAGGGCAACATTTCAAAATCCTTTCGGACAACCAGGCCTTATCGTTCATGCTGTGCTGCAAGCTGGCTAACACTCGCATATCCCGGTGGATCATGGCCATTCAGGAATATGATTTCACGATTATGTACTGCAAGGCCAGCGAGAACAAAATGGCGGACACTTTAAGCAGATACCCTCCGGTAATGGAAGAGCGACATCTTCAAATAATAAAGAAATACAAATTCTTGCGGTTAAATACAAAATAGAAGATAGTCTGAAGAATAAGTTAAAAAATATTGGTACGGAACAGCAACGGGACACCAAATTAAAACAAATCAGTGACGCGATCCGGGTCCAAGAAAACCCAAATACAAAATACATAAAAATGTGCTGTATAAAATTGTTAATGGGGGTTGGAAAATCATGGTGCCTGACGCGATGGTGGAAGACCTTACCTGGATGTGTCACGAGAGCCTCACACATGGGGGGCCCTATAAATGTTACCTAGCGATGCAGGAGGATTTTGTATGGCTGAATATGGCCAGGAAAGTAAAGGCCATACTGCGCACATGCCACGCCTGCCAAACTGCGAAATATCCCAACCAACATACCCAGGTAGAAATGGGTACCATCGTGTCAAAGAATAAAAATGACCTCGTCTGCATTGACTTTTTAGGTCCACTTCCGCGGGCGGCTCGTGGGATGAAGAACCTTGTGGTTTGTACCGATTCCTTCACCAAGCATGTCAGCCTGTACACCATCGGCAGACCTACCACATCGGCAGTAATAAACATCATACTAAATAAATACATACCTAAATATGGCCCCATTAAAAAAATACTATCTGATCAAGGTAAACAGTTTACGAACACCAAGTGGCACTCTGAGCTAGAAAAACACGGTGTCCAGACTGTACTGACAGCGATCCGGAGACCGCAAGGAAACCTTGCTGAACACGTCAATAAGGAGTTGGGGAGATTGTTCCGGACATATTGTAATGTCAACCAAAGTAAATGGCCGGAATTCCTGGAATTTTTCGAATTCCTGGAATTTTTCGAACTCCAAACTGGAGCGATGCCAGGACAGATCTGAGAAGGTCACATCGAAAGGACAGCTACTCAGAATGTTCCGGTACCAGTCGAAGTAAAGAAACTTGAGGCGAGGCGACGCATTAAAAAGTGTGCAGAAGAGCGCACGGAAAAGTTTAATGCCGTACATAAACTCGTGAGTTTCAAGACTGGGGAAAGTGTGCTCTTGCATGCATTGAATGCTGGAAGAAGGGAGGACAACACAGCCGCGAAGTTTTTCAGGCTACACAACGGTCCTTATACCCTATCTGAGCAGGTTGGAAAGAATACTTTCATATTAACCAACCCCAACACTAACCGATTGGCAAATTTCATGCCTCGTCGCTGAGAAAGTCCATACAAAAAACAGTTTATACAAAAAAAAAGTTTATACAAAAAAATCCATAAATAAATAAATATCAGGATATAGGATGTACGAATGTGTAGCTATATTTAAAATATGTCAATTTATGTACAAATGTTATATGTAGGTTACATCAGAGAGTGAACGTTAATTGATTAGAGATAAGGAAGGCAGTCTGATGTGTAGCACGCCAGGGGTGGGGAGTGTTTACATTGCCAACCTGGTCCACTTGCTATCTGCTTGTCAAGAACATGTGTATTTGTTATTGTTTAAAGGTCATTGTAGCCACGTGTCTTTGTTGTATTTATTCTGTCAAGTTGACAGTTATGGGATGCTAATATTGCAAAGGAGTTGTTTATTTGATTTTACGTTTGAGATTATGAGTGTTGTATTATTCATAGGTTTAGGAATTGGTTATGGATGTATCAAAAGAAAAATTTTTTTTTTTTATTTTGTTAGTCAAATAAAAAAAAAATTTTTTTATGCGGGAAGGGGTTAATCCTGCAATGAAACACAGGATCCTCATAAGCAGTGCAGGCTAATGTAAATACATGGACGATGAACATTCAGGTTTTAAATGGTATATTGTTAGGTTTGGTTTTTTCGCTGTAAGTTTTGTATCTTAGAACGGAAAAGGAATTAGGGTAAGTCAAACTGTGTATTATTTTATGTTCTATTTGATCATGTACTGTGTCAGTGAAAATGTGCGCGCGTGATAAACATTTTCCCTGCTGTGCGTGATATAATTATCGAATCGTATTGACACTTGAACTGGACACAAACTATTATATTAGCTACAGTTTCCCTATATTTACTGACCATAAAATGATGTTAAAATATGAATTCTTTAAAATACAAAACTCGTTGTAAAACGCATTTTAGCGTGAGATAAGACATTGATAGATAACCATCTATGCATGCCCTTGCAAATTCTATGCACTTTCCGGCATGAAACACAGTAGTGCCATGTGCAAAATAACCATGTGACTTCCTTCTACCAATAAGAAGCTCGAAGGCAGTCGGAATTTTCTTCAGCCTGTGGCTGCACGGGCAGTTCTTCTCATCTAGCTGTCACGAACGGAACGGGCGTTCCTCGTGCAAGATTTTTCGCTTGCGAGGATTCGTTAAGTTCATTTGTCGGTAGTAACAAGTGCGAACTCTCAGAACTGTTTATATAATTCATCTTCACACACGTTATTGTTATTGAAACATAGCGTGTATAAAAGTGAACTTAAACTGGGTTACTGTGTGAGGTATTCTACAGTACCAGAAGTATTCTATAATTTACTTATTGGTATAATATTATCATCAGTAGTTTCCGCGTGAGTGGAAGATTCCGCTTAGGGAGGTCTGCTGACCGTGGTAGACCTAGTGTTACGTGTGAACACTTGAAGAGTCCGGATAGGTGTAAGTTTAACATACCGTTTTAGTTAAATACCCACTGTGACCTGACTTGTGAATTTTAATACTGTGTAAAATTCCAGTAATAGTACCCCTAGAACCATTGTTCGAGTGCGAATCATCAGTGTCAACGTAGGAACTGCAGGACACCAGCCCAGCTGTAATCATCACCAGGGTCAACCATCTGTCACCATATGCCACGCCTGATGACTCCACTACAAAACAAACCCCCTCTCAACATAGCCGTGGTAATCATCGTATATGTAATGTACCACAACTCATATATGAACACTATTTAACATTTTAAAAGACTATATTTGAAAACACTATTATTATTATTCTTGTCAAATATATCGCATAAACAATTTCATATGTCTTGTGTGCAATAAATAATCTTAAATCCTCCAATATTGACTTTTGGATTAAAACACACGCACTACCATATCCTATGCGCCAATAGTTAAGTTATTGGTGTTGTCGCATAGAGATATTTGGCGCTTAGCAACGTAGGGCACGAAAAATAGCGGTAATTTTATGCTAGACTATATATGTCAAATAATATAAAATTTGTTGGTGAAATCCGACGTATAATCTTAGTTAATGTACTATTTGTGTGTGAATGGTTCATGTAAAACTCTGAGAATATAAATTATCAAGTGTGCATATTCTCTTGTGTATCATATATGAAGAATTTTATCAGTATATTGGAGGTCGATTATTATTTGTTTGTGTGTTAGATAAGGTTATTTACATTTTGGTAAATTGAACTGCTTACTGTGTGCATATAAACTGGGTTACACTACGGTAATAATCTTGTGATAATAATAATTTTCGTAGCGTTTAAGTCAGGAAATTTAAATTTTAATAAAATTTTAAATTAAATTTGATCAATATGGCGGATATAGCAGAAATAAAGAATATGTTAGCTGCCGTATTGGCTAGTATGAAAATCAGTTTCGAAGAAAATAAAGCTAGTCAAGAGGAGATGAGAGCGAATTTACAGAAAATTTCAGAAGTAAATAAAGCCAGTAAAGAAGAAACCATTAAACGAAATAAAGCGCTCCATGATGAAAAAAAAAAATATACGCGGCCATGCATGACCAGTCCAAACAGAGCAAACAGATGTTAGAAGCTATGGAAAAACGAATTAGCGAGACGGTAGAAATTATAAGATCCAACATACAGTCGTTGTTAGAGGTTAACAATTCACGCATTAGTGAATGTGAAGCTAAAATCTCCGGGATTGAGGAGAAGGTGGTACAGCACGCATCCACGGTGAGTGAATTAGTGGCCGAGCAAGACCTGCAACATCAAATGTCACGACTGCAAAGTACATCGTCGCCGCTCAACCAGACTACATATGTCTACAAGTCCCTAGACGACGCTAATTCGCAGCTGAAGTTCTTTGGATGGGAAAGTGAAAACACCATGAACTTCATTAAAGTCTGCCAACGGGACCTGGAAGCGATTGGGGACACTTTAGGTGTGGCCGACAAAATTAACTTGGTAGTAAGATGCCTAAAGGGTACTGCGGCGAAGTGGTTCTCCGTTATTCAAGATAAGATCAACACCTATGAAGATCTGGTAAAGCATTTCAGGGCTAGATACTGGAACGAGGAGGTCCAGAGAAAGATCCGCAGGTTATTTGGCAAATATTCCAGTACCAAAGGTTCAAAAGAATCGTACGTAATTCAGTTGATATCGAGGGCTAAATACCTAGAACCTATAATAACTGAACCGGATATGGTCAGTAAACTGGCACACCATTTCGGACGTGGCATACAAGTTGCTGTCATTACACAAGGGGTTAAATCCTTAGAAGAGCTACTTCTATTGCTCACAAAATGGGAGGGTATTGACAATCAGAGTAATATTATTAACAGTAATGATACACCACGAAAACAGTTTCAATTTCAACCACAACAAAAGCAGCCACAATCACAACAACAGCATAAAAACAAGGTAACAACTCAGAAATTTGGTATCAACAGAGTGGCAGCAGTTACTGAAGGTGATTCAGTTGAATAGCAGACAAAAAACATGTAAGGCTGCACGGCGTGGGTCCGTGCAACAAAATAAATATTACACATAAAAATACAAATAAAATTGCAAAAATCAGATACAACAGTAAAAAGCAGTTCAATCATTCGAATGTGAATAATGTTAGCTGTAAGAATAGATTCGTTGCGTCTGGCCTATATCCTGCAGAAATTAGGGATAGTTTAGTTTGCAATAACGATGACAGTGAATGTGATGAACATATTAGTGTTGAAAATGACACTAACCTTATCGTCAATGCAGAAATCAATGATTGTGTTGGTGAGGTATTGTTTGACAGCGGCGCGGAAATCTCGCTGATGGACGAGGAGTTCCTATTAAAACACAAAAACCACTTCAAAAAATTTCAATTCTGTCTGTTAACCACAAAATTATAAAATCGGCGACTGGTGAATCGCAGACAGTTGACAAACAAGCACTAATAACAATATACATATAGGGAGTAGAAATAGAAATCACTGTACTTGTAATTAAAAAACTCATATATATTATTTTGGGAGTCGACACGCTACCATTGATTTTCCGAACACAACATTGAAATGTACAGTTAATAATAAACAACACAATATCAGATTGGGACGCAGGAAAGATAAGGAGAGGTCCGTATGTAAGCTGTATACATTAGTCCGACTGGCGGTCCAACAAGCCGATAAGATAACACATAACTCACTGACCCACAATGTTCAGATAACAGGCGGCGAGCAAAATAAACTACAGCGTGTGCTAGATAAATTCAGGTCTGTATTTTCAAATAAACCGACCACAACAAATGTAAATGAGCACACAATTCAAATCACGGACGAGAGTAAATTTGTGCGGAAAACTTACCTCATCCCTCTACACTATCAATAGCAAGTTGATGAAGAAGTCAGGAAAATGCTGGAGAGTGGCGTGATAGAACGCACAGATAGCAATTTTTTGAACCCCATGGTGGTTGTCAAGAAAAAGAATAATGACATTAGGTTATGTCTTGACATGAGGAGCCTAAACACCATCACAAAAAAATTCTACGACTGTGCTCCGAATGCGGAAAACCTATTCGTTAAATGCCAGGAGGTTAAATATATGTCCCGCCTTGATCTCAAAAGTGGATTCTGGCAAATTCCCCTTGCTAAGGAATCACGTAAGTACACGGCATTTCTGTATCGGAATAAATGCTACCAATTCAAAGTAGTCCCCTTTGGATTAGTAACAAGTTTAGCCGCCATGGTCAAGTGTTTAGAACTAGCTTTAGGTCCTGAAGTGGAAGATTTTGTTAGCGTATTCGTGGATGACATCTTGGTCATATCCAAATCTTTCGAAGAGCATATCCAACACCTCGAGATCGTCTTTCAAAAATTAAAGAACGCTAATCTGGCCCTCAACCTCGAAAAGTGCAAGTTTGGTAGATCACAAATTAAATTTTTAGGGCATATAATTTCGGCAGATGGAATAACAACTGATCCGGAGAAAATATAAGCGATCATGGAGTTCCCGAACTCCAGGAAACCTAAGGACATCAGAGCGTTCCTCGGTCTGACTGGTTATTTCCGACGTTTCACTCCCGAGTATTCTGAAACAATTGAGCCGATGCTGGAACTGTTACGAAAGCATACAAAATGGAGATGGGAGGAACGTCACGAGCGTGCCTTTAACACAACCAAAGAGACCTTTACAGGAGGAGCCTTCACGTATTCCATCCCGAGAAGGAAGGCACATATGTCTTAAATTGTGATGCCTTGGATTATGCCATTGGAGGAGTACTCTACCAACGAAATGAAAAAGGTGAGCACAAAGTGATCGCTCACATCAGTAGATCACTGAACGCAACTACTTCACTTCAGAGAAGTAAATCTTGGCCATAGTCTACTGCATCAGCAAGTTTCGATACTACCTGGTAGGGCAACATTTCAAAATCCTTTCGGACAACCAGGCCTTATCGTTCATGCTGTGCTGCAAGCTGGCTAACACTCGCATATCCCGGTGGATCATGGCCATTCAGGAATATGATTTCACGATTATGTACTGCAAGGCCAGCGAGAACAAAATGGCGGACACTTTAAGCAGATACCCTCCGGTAATGGAAGAGCGACATCTTCAAATAATAAAGAAATACAAATTCTTGCGGTTAAATACAAAATAGAAGATAGTCTGAAGAATAAGTTAAAAAATATTGGTACGGAACAGCAACGGGACACCAAATTAAAACAAATCAGTGACGCGATCCGGGTCCAAGAAAACCCAAATACAAAATACATAAAAATGTGCTGTATAAAATTGTTAATGGGGGTTGGAAAATCATGGTGCCTGACGCGATGGTGGAAGACCTTACCTGGATGTGTCACGAGAGCCTCACACATGGGGGGCCCTATAAATGTTACCTAGCGATGCAGGAGGATTTTGTATGGCTGAATATGGCCAGGAAAGTAAAGGCCATACTGCGCACATGCCACGCCTGCCAAACTGCGAAATATCCCAACCAACATACCCAGGTAGAAATGGGTACCATCGTGTCAAAGAATAAAAATGACCTCGTCTGCATTGACTTTTTAGGTCCACTTCCGCGGGCGGCTCGTGGGATGAAGAACCTTGTGGTTTGTACCGATTCCTTCACCAAGCATGTCAGCCTGTACACCATCGGCAGACCTACCACATCGGCAGTAATAAACATCATACTAAATAAATACATACCTAAATATGGCCCCATTAAAAAAATACTATCTGATCAAGGTAAACAGTTTACGAACACCAAGTGGCACTCTGAGCTAGAAAAACACGGTGTCCAGACTGTACTGACAGCGATCCGGAGACCGCAAGGAAACCTTGCTGAACACGTCAATAAGGAGTTGGGGAGATTGTTCCGGACATATTGTAATGTCAACCAAAGTAAATGGCCGGAATTCCTGGAATTTTTCGAATTCCTGGAATTTTTCGAACTCCAAACTGGAGCGATGCCAGGACAGATCTGAGAAGGTCACATCGAAAGGACAGCTACTCAGAATGTTCCGGTACCAGTCGAAGTAAAGAAACTTGAGGCGAGGCGACGCATTAAAAAGTGTGCAGAAGAGCGCACGGAAAAGTTTAATGCCGTACATAAACTCGTGAGTTTCAAGACTGGGGAAAGTGTGCTCTTGCATGCATTGAATGCTGGAAGAAGGGAGGACAACACAGCCGCGAAGTTTTTCAGGCTACACAACGGTCCTTATACCCTATCTGAGCAGGTTGGAAAGAATACTTTCATATTAACCAACCCCAACACTAACCGATTGGCAAATTTCATGCCTCGTCGCTGAGAAAGTCCATACAAAAAACAGTTTATACAAAAAAAAAGTTTATACAAAAAAATCCATAAATAAATAAATATCAGGATATAGGATGTACGAATGTGTAGCTATATTTAAAATATGTCAATTTATGTACAAATGTTATATGTAGGTTACATCAGAGAGTGAACGTTAATTGATTAGAGATAAGGAAGGCAGTCTGATGTGTAGCACGCCAGGGGTGGGGAGTGTTTACATTGCCAACCTGGTCCACTTGCTATCTGCTTGTCAAGAACATGTGTATTTGTTATTGTTTAAAGGTCATTGTAGCCACGTGTCTTTGTTGTATTTATTCTGTCAAGTTGACAGTTATGGGATGCTAATATTGCAAAGGAGTTGTTTATTTGATTTTACGTTTGAGATTATGAGTGTTGTATTATTCATAGGTTTAGGAATTGGTTATGGATGTATCAAAAAAAAAATTTTTTTTTTTATTTTGTTAGTCAAATAAAAAAAAAATTTTTTTATGCGGGAAGGGGTTAATCCTGCAATGAAACACAGGATCCTCATAAGCAGTGCAGGCTAATGTAAATACATGGACGATGAACATTCAGGTTTTAAATGGTATATTGTTAGGTTTGGTTTTTTCGCTGTAAGTTTTGTATCTTAGAACGGAAAAGGAATTAGGGTAAGTCAAACTGTATTATTTTATGTTCTATTTGATCATGTACTGTGTCAGTGAAAATGTGCGCGCGTGATAAACATTTTCCCTGCTGTGCGTGATATAATTATCGAATCGTATTGACACTTGAACTGGACACAAACTATTATATTAGCTACAGTTTCCCTATATTTACTGACCATAAAATGATGTTAAAATATGAATTCTTTAAAATACAAAACTCGTTGTAAAACGCATTTTAGCGTGAGATAAGACATTGATAGATAACCATCTATGCATGCCCTTGCAAATTCTATGCACTTTCCGGCATGAAACACAGTAGTGCCATGTGCAAAATAACCATGTGACTTCCTTCTACCAATAAGAAGCTCGAAGGCAGTCGGAATTTTCTTCAGCCTGTGGCTGCACGGGCAGTTCTTCTCATCTAGCTGTCACGAACGGAACGGGCGTTCCTCGTGCAAGATTTTTCGCTTGCGAGGATTCGTTAAGTTCATTTGTCGGTAGTAACAAGTGCGAACTCTCAGAACTGTTTATATAATTCATCTTCACACACGTTATTGTTATTGAAACATAGCGTGTATAAAAGTGAACTTAAACTGGGTTACTGTGTGAGGTATTCTACAGTACCAGAAGTATTCTATAATTTACTTATTGGTATAATATTATCATCAGTAGTTTCCGCGTGAGTGGAAGATTCCGCTTAGGGAGGTCTGCTGACCGTGGTAGACCTAGTGTTACGTGTGAACACTTGAAGAGTCCGGATAGGTGTAAGTTTAACATACCGTTTTAGTTAAATACCCACTGTGACCTGACTTGTGAATTTTAATACTGTGTAAAATTCCAGTAATAGTACCCCTAGAACCATTGTTCGAGTGCGAATCATCAGTGTCAACGTAGGAACTGCAGGACACCAGCCCAGCTGTAATCATCACCAGGGTCAACCATCTGTCACCATATGCCACGCCTGATGACTCCACTACAAAACAAACCCCCTCTCAACATAGCCGTGGTAATCATCGTATATGTAATGTACCACAACTCATATATGAACACTATTTAACATTTTAAAAGACTATATTTGAAAACACTATTATTATTATTCTTGTCAAATATATCGCATAAACAATTTCATATGTCTTGTGTGCAATAAATAATCTTAAATCCTCCAATATTGACTTTTGGATTAAAACACACGCACTACCATATCCTATGCGCCAATAGTTAAGTTATTGGTGTTGTCGCATAGAGATATTTGGCGCTTAGCAACGTAGGGCACGAAAAATAGCGGTAATTTTATGCTAGACTATATATGTCAAATAATATAAAATTTGTTGGTGAAATCCGACGTATAATCTTAGTTAATGTACTATTTGTGTGTGAATGGTTCATGTAAAACTCTGAGAATATAAATTATCAAGTGTGCATATTCTCTTGTGTATCATATATGAAGAATTTTATCAGTATATTGGAGGTCGATTATTATTTGTTTGTGTGTTAGATAAGGTTATTTACATTTTGGTAAATTGAACTGCTTACTGTGTGCATATAAACTGGGTTACACTACGGTAATAATCTTGTGATAATAATAATTTTCGTAGCGTTTAAGTCAGGAAATTTAAATTTTAATAAAATTTTAAATTAAATTTGATCAATATGGCGGATATAGCAGAAATAAAGAATATGTTAGCTGCCGTATTGGCTAGTATGAAAATCAGTTTCGAAGAAAATAAAGCTAGTCAAGAGGAGATGAGAGCGAATTTACAGAAAATTTCAGAAGTAAATAAAGCCAGTAAAGAAGAAACCATTAAACGAAATAAAGCGCTCCATGATGAAAACAAAAAAATATACGCGGCCATGCATGACCAGTCCAAACAGAGCAAACAGATGTTAGAAGCTATGGAAAAACGAATTAGCGAGACGGTAGAAATTATAAGATCCAACATACAGTCGTTGTTAGAGGTTAACAATTCACGCATTAGTGAATGTGAAGCTAAAATCTCCGGGATTGAGGAGAAGGTGGTACAGCACGCATCCACGGTGAGTGAATTAGTGGCCGAGCAAGACCTGCAACATCAAATGTCACGACTGCAAAGTACATCGTCGCCGCTCAACCAGACTACATATGTCTACAAGACCCTAGACGACGCTAATTCGCAGCTGAAGTTCTTTGGATGGGAAAGTGAAAACACCATGAACTTCATTAAAGTCTGCCAACGGGACCTGGAAGCGATTGGGGACACTTTAGGTGTGGCCGACAAAATTAACTTGGTAGTAAGATGCCTAAAGGGTACTGCGGCGGAGTGGTTCTCCGTTATTCAAGATAAGATCAACACCTATGAAGATCTGGTAAAGCATTTCAGGGCTAGATACTGGAACGAGGAGGTCCAGAGAAAGATCCGCAGGTTATTTGGCAAATATTCCAGTACCAAAGGTTCAAAAGAATCGTACGTAATTCAGTTGATATCGAGGGCTAAATACCTAGAACCTATAATAACTGAACCGGATATGGTCAGTAAACTGGCACACCATTTCGGACGTGGCATACAAGTTGCTGTCATTACACAAGGGGTTAAATCCTTAGAAGAGCTACTTCTATTGCTCACAAAATGGGAGGGTATTGACAATCAGAGTAATATTATTAACAGTAATGATACACCACGAAAACAGTTTCAATTTCAACCACAACAAAAGCAGCCACAATCACAACAACAGCATAAAAACAAGGTAACAACTCAGAAATTTGGTATCAACAGAGTGGCAGCAGTTACTGAAGGTGATTCAGTTGAATAGCAGACAAAAAACATGTAAGGCTGCACGGCGTGGGTCCGTGCAACAAAATAAATATTACACATAAAAATACAAATAAAATTGCAAAAATCAGATACAACAGTAAAAAGCAGTTCAATCATTCGAATGTGAATAATGTTAGCTGTAAGAATAGATTCGTTGCGTCTGGCCTATATCCTGCAGAAATTAGGGATAGTTTAGTTTGCAATAACGATGACAGTGAATGTGATGAACATATTAGTGTTGAAAATGACACTAACCTTATCGTCAATGCAGAAATCAATGATTGTGTTGGTGAGGTATTGTTTGACAGCGGCGCGGAAATCTCGCTGATGGACGAGGAGTTCCTATTAAAACACAAAAACCACTTCAAAAAATTTCAAATCTGTCTGTTAACCACAAAATTATAAAATCGGCGACTGGTGAATCGCAGACAGTTGACAAACAAGCACTAATAACAATATACATATAGGGAGTAGAAATAGAAATCACTGTACTTGTAATTAAAAAACTCATATATATTATTTTGGGAGTCGACACGTTAAATAAACTACACGCTACCATTGATTTTCCGAACACAACATTGAAATGTACAGTTAATAATAAACAACACAATATCAGATTGGGACGCAGGAAAGATAAGGAGAGGTCCGTATGTAAGCTGTATACATTAGTCCGACTGGCGGTCCAACAAGCCGATAAGATAACACATAACTCACTGACCCACAATGTTCAGATAACAGGCGGCGAGCAAAATAAACTACAGCGTGTGCTAGATAAATTCAGGTCTGTATTTTCAAATAAACCGACCACAACAAATGTATATGAGCACACAATTCAAATCACGGACGAGAGTAAATTTGTGCGGAAAACTTACCTCATCCCTCTACACTATCAATAGCAAGTTGATGAAGAAGTCAGGAAAATGCTGGAGAGTGGCGTGATAGAACGCACAGATAGCAATTTTTTGAACCCCATGGTGGTTGTCAAGAAAAAGAATAATGACATTAGGTTATGTCTTGACATGAGGAGCCTAAACACCATCACAAAAAAATTCTACGACTGTGCTCCGAATGCGGAAAACCTATTCGTTAAATGCCAGGAGGTTAAATATATGTCCCGCCTTGATCTCAAAAGTGGATTCTGGCAAATTCCCCTTGCTAAGGAATCACGTAAGTACACGGCATTTCTGTATCGGAATAAATGCTACCAATTCAAAGTAGTCCCCTTTGGATTAGTAACAAGTTTAGCCGCCATGGTCAAGTGTTTAGAACTAGCTTTAGGTCCTGAAGTGGAAGATTTTGTTAGCGTATTCGTGGATGACATCTTGGTCATATCCAAATCTTTCGAAGAGCATATCCAACACCTCGAGATCGTCTTTCAAAAATTAAAGAACGCTAATCTGGCCCTCAACCTCGAAAAGTGCAAGTTTGGTAGATCACAAATTAAATTTTTAGGGCATATAATTTCGGCAGATGGAATAACAACTGATCCGGAGAAAATATAAGCGATCATGGAGTTCCCGAACTCCAGGAAACCTAAGGACATCAGAGCGTTCCTCGGTCTGACTGGTTATTTCCGACGTTTCACTCCCGAGTATTCTGAAACAATTGAGCCGATGCTGGAACTGTTACGAAAGCATACAAAATGGAGATGGGAGGAACGTCACGAGCGTGCCTTTAACACAACCAAAGAGACCTTTACAGGAGGAGCCTTCACGTATTCCATCCCGAGAAGGAAGGCACATATGTCTTAAATTGTGATGCCTTGGATTATGCCATTGGAGGAGTACTCTACCAACGAAATGAAAAAGGTGAGCACAAAGTGATCGCTCACATCAGTAGATCACTGAACGCAACTACTTCACTTCAGAGAAGTAAATCTTGGCCATAGTCTACTGCATCAGCAAGTTTCGATACTACCTGGTAGGGCAACATTTCAAAATCCTTTCGGACAACCAGGCCTTATCGTTCATGCTGTGCTGCAAGCTGGCTAACACTCGCATATCCCGGTGGATCATGGCCATTCAGGAATATGATTTCACGATTATGTACTGCAAGGCCAGCGAGAACAAAATGGCGGACACTTTAAGCAGATACCCTCCGGTAATGGAAGAGCGACATCTTCAAATAATAAAGAAATACAAATTCTTGCGGTTAAATACAAAATAGAAGATAGTCTGAAGAATAAGTTAAAAAATATTGGTACGGAACAGCAACGGGACACCAAATTAAAACAAATCAGTGACGCGATCCGGGTCCAAGAAAACCCAAATACAAAATACATAAAAATGTGCTGTATAAAATTGTTAATGGGGGTTGGAAAATCATGGTGCCTGACGCGATGGTGGAAGACCTTACCTGGATGTGTCACGAGAGCCTCACACATGGGGGGGCCTATAAATGTTACCTAGCGATGCAGGAGGATTTTGTATGGCTGAATATGGCCAGGAAAGTAAAGGCCATACTGCGCACATGCCACGCCTGCCAAACTGCGAAATATCCCAACCAACATACCCAGGTAGAAATGGGTACCATCGTGTCAAAGAATAAAAATGACCTCGTCTGCATTGACTTTTTAGGTCCACTTCCGCGGGCGGCTCGTGGGATGAAGAACCTTGTGGTTTGTACCGATTCCTTCACCAAGCATGTCAGCCTGTACACCATCGGCAGACCTACCACATCGGCAGTAATAAACATCATACTAAATAAATACATACCTAAATATGGCCCCATTAAAAAAATATTATCTGATCAAGGTAAACAGTTTACGAACACCAAGTGGCACTCTGAGCTAGAAAAACACGGTGTCCAGACTGTACTGACAGCGATCCGGAGACCGCAAGGAAACCTTGCTGAACACGTCAATAAGGAGTTGGGGAGATTGTTCCGGACATATTGTAATGTCAACCAAAGTAAATGGCCGGAATTCCTGGAATTTTTCGAATTCCTGGAATTTTTCGAACTCCAAACTGGAGCGATGCCAGGACAGATCTGAGAAGGTCACATCGAAAGGACAGCTACTCAGAATGTTCCGGTACCAGTCGAAGTAAAGAAACTTGAGGCGAGGCGACGCATTAAAAAGTGTGCAGAAGAGCGCACGGAAAAGTTTAATGCCGTACATAAACTCGTGAGTTTCAAGACTGGGGAAAGTGTGCTCTTGCATGCATTGAATGCTGGAAGAAGGGAGGACAACACAGCCGCGAAGTTTTTCAGGCTACACAACGGTCCTTATACCCTATCTGAGCAGGTTGGAAAGAATACTTTCATATTAACCAACCCCAACACTAACCGATTGGCAAATTTCATGCCTCGTCGCTGAGAAAGTCCATACAAAAAACAGTTTATACAAAAAAAAGTTTATACAAAAAAATCCATAAATAAATAAATATCAGGATATAGGATGTACGAATGTGTAGCTATATTTAAAATATGTCAATTTATGTACAAATGTTATATGTAGGTTACATCAGAGAGTGAACGTTAATTGATTAGAGATAAGGAAGGCAGTCTGATGTGTAGCACGCCAGGGGTGGGGAGTGTTTACATTGCCAACCTGGTCCACTTGCTATCTGCTTGTCAAGAACATGTGTATTTGTTATTGTTTAAAGGTCATTGTAGCCACGTGTCTTTGTTGTATTTATTCTGTCAAGTTGACAGTTATGGGATGCTAATATTGCAAAGGAGTTGTTTATTTGATTTTACGTTTGAGATTATGAGTGTTGTATTATTCATAGGTTTAGGAATTGGTTATGGATGTATCAAAAGAAAAATTTTTTTTTTTTATTTTGTTAGTCAAATAAAAAAAAAAATTTTTTATGCGGGAAGGGGTTAATCCTGCAATGAAACACAGGATCCTCATAAGCAGTGCAGGCTAATGTAAATACATGGACGATGAACATTCAGGTTTTAAATGGTATTTTGTTAGGTTTGGTTTTTTCGCTGTAAGTTTTGTATCTTAGAACGGAAAAGGAATTAGGGTAAGTCAAACTGTGTATTATTTTATGTTCTATTTGATCATGTACTGTGTCAGTGAAAATGTGCGCGCGTGATAAACATTTTCCCTGCTGTGCGTGATATAATTATCGAATCGTATTGACACTTGAACTGGACACAAACTATTATATTAGCTACAGTTTCCCTATATTTACTGACCATAAAATGATGTTAAAATATGATTTCTTTAAAATACAAAACTCGTTGTAAAACGCATTTTAGCGTGAGATAAGACATTGATAGATAACCATCTATGCATGCCCTTGCAAATTCTATGCACTTTCCGGCATGAAACACAGTAGTGCCATGTGCAAAATAACCATGTGACTTCCTTCTACCAATAAGAAGCTCGAAGGCAGTCGGAATTTTCTTCAGCCTGTGGCTGCACGGGCAGTTCTTCTCATCTAGCTGTCACGAACGGAACGGGCGTTCCTCGTGCAAGATTTTTCGCTTGCGAGGATTCGTTAAGTTCATTTGTCGGTAGTAACAAGTGCGAACTCTCAGAACTGTTTATTTAATTCATCTTCACACACGTTATTGTTATTGAAACATAGCGTGTATAAAAGTGAACTTAAACTGGGTTACTGTGTGAGGTATTCTACAGTACCAGAAGTATTCTATAATTTACTTATTGGTATAATATTATCATCAGTAGTTTCCGCGTGAGTGGAAGATTTCGCTTAGGGAGGTCTGCTGACCGTGGTAGACCTAGTGTTACGTGTGAACACTTGAAGAGTCCGGATAGGTGTAAGTTTAACATACCGTTTTAGTTAAATACCCACTGTGACCTGACTTGTGAATTTTAATACTGTGTAAAATTCCAGTAATAGTACCCCTAGAACCATTGTTCGAGTGCGAATCATCAGTGTCAACGTAGGAACTGCAGGACACCAGCCCAGCTGTAATCATCACCAGGGTCAACCATCTGTCACCATATGCCACGCCTGATGACTCCACTACAAAACAAACCCCCTCTCAACATAGCCGTGGTAATCATCGTATATGTAATGTACCACAACTCATATATGAACACTATTTAACATTTTAAAAGACTATATTTGAAAACACTATTATTATTATTCTTGTCAAATATATCGCATAAACAATTTCATATGTCTTGTGTGCAATAAATAATCTTAAATCCTCCAATATTGACTTTTGCATTAAAACACACGCACTACCATATCCTATGCGCCAATAGTTAAGTTATTTGTGTTGTCGCAATATATATATATATATATACTAATCCAGAAACACTTAAAATGAATAGCCTAATAAAAATACACAAATTAAACAACCCAATATGACCAATAATCAACTTCAAAAAAGCACCTACATACAAAATAGCAAAAATAATAACACAAAAACTAAGAATTAACCATCTAACAAATAATTATCATAACATAAAAAATACATATGAATTAATAGACAAACTAAAGGTAATAAATATAGATGAAAAAATGGAAACACATTTTTCACACCATATGATATCACAAATATCTACACCAACATCCCAGTAGATGAAACAATAGACATAATAATTACTTCTTCTTATGGACTTCCAGGGATTATGGGACCCTGATGGTCCAATGTCCATTGTATGCTGCAGTGGCCAGTGCCCAGTTTTCTCTTCTTTTGAGAATGCTTTCCAAACCTCCATCTTGTCCAACCAAGGTCTTCAGGTTTTCTCTTGCTGGGTTTTGTGAGGTGCACCGCATCAGGATATGCTCCAGTGTTTCCTCCTCTCCACCACAGTTTTCACAGATTGATGTATCCTTAAGGCCAAAATGGTGCAGGTAGTGCCCAGTGACGATATGGCCAATTCTGGCTAGCTGCAAAAGTAGCCATGGCTCTTGGAACATTTCGATACAAGGAAGGATCCGCTGGTTCCTTCTGAATTTGAAAAAGATGTCTGCCTGTGGCCGCTCTGCACCAGCACTCTGTCCATTCGTCATTTATTCGACGTGCTGCAGCTTTCTTGCACCTTGTGAGCGAATATCTCATATTCTGAATTGGTCCCATGTTTGCGGCTTCCTTTGTTATTTCATCCGCCTTCTCGTTTCCAGGTATTCCGCAATGCGCTGGTATCCATTGAATTACAATGTTTCTCTTTATTTTTTAGGCATGACAGCAGTGTCCGAAGGTCCTTGATTCAGAAGGAATAATCGCTCGGTCTTGTCCTTTCCAGTGCTTCCATGGCTGCTTTTGAGTCAGTTAGTATACATATTTCTCTTTCTTTTATTTGCAAGCAGCTCATCAGGGCCGCATTCAGAGCCAAAAGTTCTGCGTCCATACTTGATGTGGCATTTGCTGGGCTGTAATAGTGCTCGCCAGTCGCCTGGTTGAAGTATCCTGCGCCTGATTTCCTCCTGCTTATATCCACCGATCCATCAGTATATACACAAAATATTAACAAATACAAATACACGTATATTAACAAAACTGTGGTATTTGGAGTTTAGCATTTCCAAGGTTACCCTCGAAGTTCTTCTGCCATATCTGCCTTTGTCAGCCGTATAGGCAAATCATAGCTAGTTTCCACCTCTATCCATTTCCATGGTGGATCATTGGAAAAAGTCTCGATGTGTTCCATAGTCTCTTCTGGCATGTCCATCGAAATCGTGTCCGCTCTTTTACCAAAGGACTGTTTGATATTTGTGGCCAGCATTGAGCGAAGAGGATGCGATGAAGGGAGTCTTAAGTTACAAAAGGTGTTTATTCCAGATTTGCTTCTTGATAAACAGATCTATTAGTTTGATACCAAGTTCTATTTCCATCGCCGCTATGGGAGCAGTCCTGGGATAGCCAAGGCAGATTCGTAAAGCCGCTGATTGAATGAGTTGCAGTTTGCCGATATGGGTAGCAGCAGCAGAGCCCCAAACCTCACTGCAGTAGGTCTTCTTTGATCGGACAAAGGATATGTAAAAAGATCTCAAAGTGACAGTGTCTGCCCCCCACTCTCGGCTTGCAACAACCTTCATAGCATTTAGGCGCCTGCCGCATTGCTCCACCACGTGTTATATATTCCAACGAAGTTTTCTATCCAAATAAACTCCAAACAACCAGGGGCATTCGTTTAACTGAAGGGTCATGTTGTTTATGACAAGGTTTGGAATGAAGTTTTTGTGGATATTATGTCTTGAGAAAAATGCACATTCGGTTTTGTTTGGTGATATTTTGAGAGACCACTTTGAACACCATGTTGCAATCCGGTTTAGAGCCAACTGCATTCTCTTATTTGCTTCTACGGGGTCTTTGTCAGCCGTGAATAGTGAGACATCATCCGCAAATATCACGCATTGCACATCTGATGGTAGTGTTATATTTATATCATGAAGAGCCATATTGAAGAGTGTGGGACTAATTTACGCGCCCTGCACTATTCCATTTTCAACCTTAGCACAGTTTGACTCTATCCCGTTCACTGCTGTTTTGATCATGCGGTTTTGTAAGACGTTTGCTACAAATTTTAGGATATTTCCCCGTATTCCCAGCTTCATGCACTGCAGCAAGATAGTTGAGTGTGGAACCCTATCAAAGGCGGCTTCAAAATCAATTTGGACTAATACGGTAGATTTTTGGTTTTGGAAGCCCTCGTAAATGTTTTCTGTCAGGAAGAGTAACGCATCGCTTGTGTTTCTATTTCGCCTGAATCCAAACTGGGTGTCTCCGAGCAGGTCGCAGGTTTCCAACCTCCACATTAATCGATTGTTCACCATTCGCTCCAGGAGTTTGCCGAGGCATGAGGTGAGTGCAATTGGCCGGTAGGAGCTCATATCTACTCTATTCTTGCCAGGTTTAGGGAGGGGTATTATAAGCGCTGTTTTCCATGACTGAGGGATTTCTCCTGTCTTCCAAATCATGTTAAAAAGCTGAAGGATACTGCAGAATAGTTTTGCTGAGCAGTGTTTGAGCATTTCATTATGGATGCCGTCAGTTCCCGATGCTTTGCTTAAAAGTCCGGCTGTTCCCTCCTTTAACTCAGCCATGGAGAAGGGCTCATTTGCGGGGTCGTCAGACAGAGTCAGCAGGTCAAACCAGGCGGTGAGTTTCATTTCCTCAGGAGTGAGCACTCTTGGCCATGGGACCTTCTTTCCAGATTTATCTCTATAGTATGAGTTTAGAGTCTCTGCCTTTTCTCTGTCCTCTTCAAGCCATTCACCTGAGGCGGTTTTAATCTTGCGATTAAAATTGCACATCGAAATTTCGCATCCAACAGCAAGGACTAGCCCAAGGAGCAGTGCTGAGCTGCTCGCTGTTTAATATCATGATCGATGACATTCTCGAAGCAGTAAGAAGTGTGCCAGGCGTCAAAGCGCTCCTCTATGCGGATGACCTTCTCATCTGGGCAACCAGTGGAAACACACTGTCACTTGAGGCGTGCCTGAACGAGGCCTTAATAAAACTCGAGATGTGGGCAAAGCGAAATGCAATGACAGTAAATTCTGGCAAAACCACCTTTCAACTGTTCTCACTCTCTACAAAAGTACCGCCAATAAGCCTATTTTACAGCAGGACAGCGCTGGAAGAAAGCACCATTTCTAAATACCTGGGAGTACAATTGGATAGGCGCTTAACGTGGAAACCTCATGTGGACCAAAGCGCGGAAAGGGCTTTAAAAAGAACACGACTACTAAAGAGATTGACAGCCACTGAGTGGGGAGCTAACCAAGATGTCCTAAAGACTACCTATAAAGCATATATTAGACCCATGCTAGAATATGGAAGTGAAGTCACCGTCACAGCAAGCGCCAGCGTACAAAACAAACTCGATCTCGCACAAAATACAGCCCTAAGAGTAATAACAGGCGCTGCAAAATCCACCCCCATCGAGGCCATGGAGGCACAAACCCAGATAGAACCATTACAGTCATATAGAGAAAGGTCAGCACTGCGATTCTGGGAGCGCTCCAGGCGTGTCTACAAGCATCTATGGAACGACTACCGACAACCTACTCCCAGGCTAAAGACTCAAATAACCCCATTAACCATGTACAAAAACATCGCTGAAAAATACGATATTGCCCTCACAGAAACAGCTCCGCTGAATACCCATCAGGACTTCTTCAGTCTCTTACCCCAAGCCAGCTACCATCTTAAGAACCACTCAGCACCTAAACATGCATCCACAAATTTAGAACTAAAGCAATCAGCTTTGCAAACGATCCACGAAGATTATCCCGAGCAAGAGTGGATCCATATCTACACTGACGGCTCATCAATTCCGGGCAATGGAAAAACAGGAGCTGGGTACTATAGCCGCCTTTTCCAAGGGCACTTAGCCGTGGGCAGCCCCCTTAGTAACTACGACGGGGAAATCGAAGCAGTTCATGCTGCCGTTGATGAACTGGAAAAAATCACTCCCCCTTCAAAAGCCGTGCTCCTAGTCGACTCGCAGGCCGCAATACGCAGTCTATCACGGAACTCTCAAACCGACTGCCAAAGAACTATCGACTGTAGAAGGAAACTGGAGACCCTGGCGAGTCGAGAGTGGATCCTAAAACTCCAATGGATACCCAGTCATGTCAACATCTGGGGCAACGAGGAGGCCGATAAACTGGCCAAGCAAGGCACAACCCTACCCCAGCCTACCCGCCTGCAGTCCCTACAATCTTCCAAAGCTCAAATAAACTCCGCCGTCAGCATATGGAATAAGCGAAGACTGTCTGAGGCGGCCGCCGGTAAAAAATGGGAAAGCCTCGTCACCGAGGGTCCAATCAACCCCAGCCTCCCTCGTGCAGTGTGTGTCGCCAACTTCCGACTAAAAACCGGACACGACTATCTCGCTTCACATCTGCACCGCCTCCACACGCTGCCAACCCCTGAGTGCCAGCTGTGCGGCCACGCGACGATGGACGCCGACCATCTGAGAGACTGCCCGGCCTTAGACCACACCCCGTCCAACGAGGACACCGAGATCGCCGAAGCCCGACGCTACTGGTCAGCGTGTCGCTTAATGGCTCAACAGCCAAGGGTGGGCGTTGGCTAGTAAGTAAGTAAGTAAGGTTTTAATCTGCTCCATCCTTTTATTTGTCTTCCCTTCGATAGCGTTAAACTTTTTCCACACAGTAGGCCTACTGCTGGGAGTGTTTGTGTTTATTGAGCTGACAAATTCTTTCCAGGCCTTTCGCTTTGCTGTTAAGATTGCTTTTCTCAGAGCGGCATTACATTTGTTGTACACCTCACGATGTATATTTGCACGTTTCTGTTTCCACTTTTTCCTCGCACTCTGCCTTTCGTTTCTAAGATCTCCTATTTCTTTATTCCACCAGTTGTTCATATGATTTTTGTTTTTGTTTTGAAGCTTATTCTTTGGTATCGCCCTTTCAGCAGATATGTGTAGTGCCTTCTCAATTTCCTCAACAGTGCAGTCGTTGCAATCTATTTCTCCTGTTGCAGTTTTGAAAGCCTCCCAATTTTCTTTCCTAACATTGTACTTGCTGTGTGCAACAGAAAGGTTAATAACCAACTTTCTTGATAGCCCAAGTTCGCAATAAACCAGATGGTCACTTCCCAGGTCCTCTCCAACGCTCCAGTGTTTTATTCTTTTGTCGAAGGGTGGTGACACCAAGGTCAGATCCAGGGTGTTCAAAGTGCTTGTGGAAGGAGACTGGTAGGTAGCTTCTTTCTTTTGATTTTGGAGAATGATGTTGTGCGTTTGAATCCACTTGAAAAGAATTGAGCCATTTCCATTTTTGGGCCCGTCATTCCAGCTCGAATGCTTACTGTTGAAGTCACCCACCAGCATAAAGTTCCGACTGTCCGGTGTGATTGCACTCAGATCCTCCTCCTGCAGGCCCTGTGACAGTATGTATGCATTTACCAGTGTGAAAACATAGTCCTTTGTAGCTCTTATTTTCGTTTTAATGTATTCTAAGTTCTTGCCCAAACTCATCGTAAAATCTTCCACATGCAGGGAATCGTGGACAAGTGTAACCAATCCACCTCCACAGCGTTTTCTCGCGATAAGTTAATCATTTGAAAGTTCTTGAATTTAGGATGATAGGCGTTGTTCGATGAGGACTCCTGTATGCATATGATTCTTGCATTACGTTCAGTGATCACTCTCTTCAAATCCTCTACTTTCCCTCTCAAGGATCTGGCATTCCAATCCATCAAAAGAATGCTATCTTCCTCATCTGCCCTTGCAGATGAGTGCAGTTTGTCTGATTCTGGGCTTCTTTTTCTTTTCCTCTCATTATAGGATAAACCCAAGGAGATGTGCCCATACTTTTTTGTTTGTTTATTTGCTTTCCTCATTAATTCTTGGTGGAGTGTCTTTGCAGAAGCTCTGCTAGGGCACCATATCTCAGTTCTCTTCAATATGCCTGTGCCACGTTCTTTCATAATAAGAGCTTTGTCAATATTTAGCTTTTGCCATATAGATTTTATACTTTGTTTATCCTTTAACCATAGGTGAATCTTAAGTCTATCAGGGTGATTTCGTTTTGATGTTGAAACTCGTCTCAGGCTCTGATAAGGGCCGTATGTGTTTGTGGCATACTTTGGGGCTTCCTCCAGGAAAGCATCTGCTGGCATTCAGTTCACTATGAGAGCTCTGTATCACCGCTAATCACAGCTATCCAGGGGCAGGAACGAGGACCAACCAGCTCCCCCCCCCCCAAAAAAATAGACATAATAATAAAAAACTTAAAAACCAAAATGGAGACACACAATATATAACTGAAATAAAAAATAGCCTCCAGCTAATACTAAAACAAAATTACTTTGAATTCAATAGCAAAATTGATCAACAACAAGAAGGTTTGGCAATGGGATCTCCATTATCTAGCATAATAGCAGAAATATTCTTATAACACATAGATACCAAAATACAAAATATTATAAATTCATTTGATCCAAATGGCATATGGATAAGATATGTAGACGATGGGCTATATGTATCAAATAACAAAAAAATATAAAGGCAGATAACACATTAAAACAAACCAAGAACATACATCCAAAAATACAATTCACAGAAAAAAAAGAAAAACATACAAAAACAACTATTTAGACATAACCATCACAAGAAACAATAACCATCTACAATACGCAATATACAGAAAACCAACTTACACTAACATCATAATACCTAACCATTCTGACCACCCACAACAACATAAAATGGCATAAAATTCTATTCACTATTTAACAGAATGTACAAAATACCCCTAAACAAACAGGAAACAGACAAAGAAAGAAATATAATATACCAAATTGCTTATGAAAATGGATACAACAAAAACACTGTAAACAAAATAGAAATTTTTGTTATTTTCTATAAAATCAAATAGAAAATAAAAACTGAACAATTAAGATATAGTCAAATAAATAATAAACAACAACAATAAAAAATGCGCCACATTCATACACATAAATAATAAAATGGCAAAACTAACAAAATTACTTAAAAACACAGACATTAAAATAGCATACAAAACTAATAAAAATAATTTACAGAAACTAAATAACCCACACAACAAAGGTAATATAACAACCAACGGTATATACAAAACTGAATACCAAGATTGCAATAAATGTTACATAGGACAAACAAAAAAAACAACTGAAATAACGTTATTTTGAACATCTAAACACATACAAAAAACAGAAATATATCAATCTAATTTGGCCACACATGCAATAAACACTGGACATGAATTCCCAGACATAACCAACATGACACTAATAAAACACATACCACACAAAGGGACCACAATGAACATTTGGGAAATTTTACAAATATACAAACACAAAACAAACTAATACCTGAACAAATACAAATCAATAAAAAACATGATATAATCTTCAAAGCACTCAACAACGAAAATACAGAAGATACTAATATATACACCACAATCACACACAATAATAACAAATTAAAAAACCAAAAACCATTGGGAACCCATAACAACAGCCAACCAGCACACAGGTACTCCACAAGATTCAAAATTAGGAAGGCAGATGATGGGAACACAAAGGGTCCTGAAACATGTTCCAAATAAGGGAAAAATAACATCTTGAGGTAAAGTAAATATAAATTTGAAATATATTATATACACCAAGAAATAGACTGTAGCAAAAAGTGTTTGAAATAATTACAATTATATTTAAATTATAATTCACAAATATAAAAAAGGAACTATAAGAAATATAGTTTGAAATATTTCGTTGTCACAGTTCATCAGCCATAGAAAACAGATACAGACAGGACATATTTCTTTGTACGAGTATGATGTGGATTTCCTCTCCATGTCCGTTTGTGTCATGAAGATATTTGTGTCAGTGAAATATTTTAAACTCTTGGATTTTGTTGTCCATGATGTGTGATTTTGTTGTCCGTTGATTAACGGACATAACACTACTGAACAAACACAAAGTTTTTATTGGTAAAAATGTAAAATTTTTACCTTTTAGCGTGAACCAGTTTTTGTTTATTGTAAGCTTTGTCAGAGGCACTGTCCATCTCGTTGTGATATGTTCAAATAATATGTGTGATTTGAATTGTGTCTGTTCAAGGCACATATAAAACTGGATCAGGGTATAAGGTAAAAATTTTACATTTTTACTAATAAAAAACTTTGTGTTCCAAGTTGGTAGTGATATACTTATAATTATTTTAGACTAGTGTTGTTTTCTGTATATGTCTGTATGTACTTTAGAAACTGAATTTGGTTGAGATTACTAGTTCTCTGTGAATTTTTAAAAATCATAATTAAGTCCACTGCCATTTATAACTATCAACATAATATTAATGGACAATAGTGATATATTGGAAGAATTTATCTAATCTTACCAGTTAGGTTAAATACATAACAAACATCATACATAAAACAATTTTACAGATTGTATGACACTTGACTTACTTAATAAATTTCAGGCTGTTAGGCTGTACAGTTTACTAATGTTGACTCTGGCCATGATAGCCTTCACAATTTATGACACTTTTTTATCAGTTATGAGCACAAAAACTTGCCATACTACTTTTGTGTTATTTACAAATTATGCTGAGCATTTTTGGTACTGTAACAAACAGCTTTGTTTAGCTCTGAATATCCGTGTGTGACTGATAAGTATTGTATTTTTATTACAGTATGCGGTATCCTAGCAGCGTTTTTCAAAATCCACACACAGCAAGAAGAACACAATGTGGACAAGTCTAAAACAGCAGATGCTTAGTTTATCTTACTGGCTATGTTTGTATGCCCTAAGATACCTCTGTAAATAGATACTGGTATATGGACAGTGTAGCTAACATCATCTAGTGCTACACACTCACTTTTTATTTCAGCTGACCTTTTCATTTGGTGGTAATTCTTGAATCCTAATCATACCTTGACATCTTCCAAACGTGTTCCCCTAGATCCTTGTCTTTGCTTTCTCAAAATCTTGCTTTTCACAGTGTCCATGATAAAGTCATTAGCGTATAACTACAACTAATTACATAATAATTATAACTATACATGATACGAGGTATGAATACTAAATAACCAGACTGTGTTTGTGTCTGCTGTATGGAGCACATGTCTGTGATAGGAGAGGACAGGTCACTAACCTTGAGCCGTTTTCAATTGGATGTCTTCTGTTTGTAATTGTCACATGGGGGATCAGTAGCGTCATGAGTGCTATTAGAAAAACATTGTAGTCTGTTACCAGAATAATGGTGAGCCTGATAATTGGACACTATATTGAATATGACGGGATTCCTTGTCTATTTTCTTTCAAAAAATCTCTCTCTCACCGTCGTGTTATCTTATACTGTAATCTTACCCTTCTCTATAAATTCTTATGTTAAAATAAATAGTCAAACTCCTTATTCTCGTTTTTTCTCAAAATCAATTATTTCTTTATTTTACTCCTTTTATTTTGACATTGATTAATCATATGGACATTCAAAGTCCTCTTCTAACAGTGGTGGTTCATTAGGTTGTAGAACATGAACAATCTGAATCTCAGGGTTAACGTAAACGTACAAGTTATAAATATAACATAAAATATAATATTTATGAATGAGATTTGGTAATTATGTGTTGTGAATGTCTGTTGAATAATGGTAGGTTCTTTGGATCATACAAAACAACAATTAAAAAGAGAATTATTAATACTAATAACTATCGTATACATGTGTACAAATAAACATTCACTTTTATAGTGTTTATATTGTTTTGGTCATATTATTTAGTTGTAACTTGATCATTAATGTAGTAATGTAGTTCAAATATATGGCTTAGCATTGAAGCAATCTCACCAATCTGGTAGTTCTCTTGTGCATTTATTGCTTAATTCTTCACGCCTGGACTTCAAATTTGTTGTACCTTCGATTATAACATTATTCTTCTAGTTTTTTGAATGGTTTTCCTGGATCATCACATCTTTCATTGGTCATTAATTTGTATCAATGTTCAGCAGTAATATTATTATGTTCTGCCTTGTTTTTAGATTTTTTCCAACAATATCCCTTCTTTTTACCAAAACACTAATTACTTCAGTGAAGGCTTTGGCTATGATATGTTATAGGTCACAGGTTCGGTTTCACAATTTCTAATTCACTTTATTCTGTTGATCTTTATTTTTTCTGCGTCACTATATTATTATAAGTTTTTTTAACGTACAATTTTCTATTTTTAACTCTTTACTTTGTTTGATTTCACTATATGGGTTATATAACTGGTTCATATTGTAACGGTACGAAGTTGTAGGGCCAAGGTAACATTTTAAAAATTTTATTTTCCATACAGTCATTGTTCACCCTTGTAGAACCCCGAGTTAGTCAACCAGATAGTAGTTACAATATAGATTATATATCCCCTTCAATGTTCATTATAATTATGTTTCATCACTTTTATTAAACACAATTTTTCCTTTTTACCATATTTCACTGTTATTCTCACTTTCACGCACTGTCACACTATACAACATTTTATAATTATATTTTGATCTTATTATATTTGTAAAATTTTATATCATTCACTTTCTGTAGTTCCATGATACAAAATAAATCTCTGAGGTGCGCAGACCTCCTCATAGTTAAATAGGTTTATTCACAATGTCTTATTTCTTAGATTCTAGTTTTACACATTTATGTATTATATTTCTATTTATAAATTACTATGTACATTTTTTTCATTTCATCTCCACTTCTGGGTATTTTGGTCATTGTCAGTCATTGTTTGTCACTGACATTAAATTATTTACTCCCTGAGTTCTCATTCTCTATTTCCCAATTATTTAGTTATTATACTACTTCTCTTTTTGTTTTGATTACTTAAAAGGATTGTGTTTATGCATATTTTACCATGAATTTTGATAGTACAATTTGTTTTTCCTTTGAGGTGTATTTTTGTTATGTTATAATATTAACCTATATGGTATAAGGGTATTTTGATAATAAATTTATAATATAATATTAACCTACAGTTTCTAATAAAATTTAAAAAGAGTGCAACAGAGTGTTTTAGATTGTTAAAAAATTGTTTAAGGATGTATGTCACATACCCTAGTTTTTGGTACAAAAGATTTAGTGAAAGTTGAGAAGAGATGGAAAGTGACGAGTGTCCACACCAGACAACCGTGTCAAGAACTGATAAAAACATACAAAAACAAGTGAAATTGTACAAAATGACCATCGCCTGAGTATTAGGTTGATCGCTAGTATGGTGAATATTAGCAAAACATAGTCAGGCATGTAGGCCTATTCCATAAAAACTTAAATATGAGTAAAGCCTGTGATAAAATTATCTGAAAATGCTAACATTTCAACAAAAGAGCTTTCAAAGGACATGTGTTCTGACATTTAAAAAAAAAAAAACTTCAAAAGCAGGTGGACTGTCTTGCAAGAGGCATAATGTGTGACAAAATTTGTTCTGTTCTCTTAGATCAAGGGAAGCCTAAAAGAGGCCCACTTTCAATATGTGGAAGAAGTTAAAACAAAAGTAGCAAAATTACTAAAGGATTCATTGTGTGTATGGTCACCAAGTTGCAATAGTTAATCTTTAAAATAGGGTAAGATACCTGTTATTCCTTCATGCAACTTACTTTGGTCGCTAGGCACGACGCGTTTCAGGATCAAGGTCCCATCTTCAGGTGATGATCACTTGGGTCGAGTTCGCCAGTTCATAAAAAACACATACATAAAAAAAACTGAATTTAATAAACATTCAAACTGCACGAGGGGACGATGCGCATCGTCGAGAAAGTTAACACGCACTAGCCGTATAAAGTTCAATGTAGAGATAAGTTGGTAGTATTCCACATGTCTGTGCCAGTTTTTGTATCACAGTATCGAAGAGCGCATTGGATTTGAACACCATATCGTTCAAATGGCACTCTTTCTGTATATATCTTTATACTTTATAAAGATATATAGCTTTATATATCTCAAACTCTTCTAATGCATTCATATATCAGCCTTTTTTTACTACAGTGCATGGGTTTAAAATTAACAGAGAAGTCTGTAACTGTGATCAAGGAACACCTGCCCATGAAGAATGTAAAAAACAGTAAATCGACTTATGCACAACACCTGATTGATTGTGATCACAGTTGTTGTCATCTGCCTGGTAGTAAATGGAATGTTTTATACAAGATAGCTTCCAAAAGTCCCCCAAAAAACTTTTTATTTAAACAGAAACAATATACTGATTCATTAAAAGCATTTACACTATAGTGAATAGTTTCCCTTCAAAGTACTTTGTTTCAACAGCCACAAACACTTTTGCCTATCTTCATGGAGTTTTTAAAACATCTCTCAAACAGATTCTTCAAATTCTCCTTTCTGTAAACAATAATGTCTTCAGCATTCTTGTATCACAATTCATGCAGAGTTAATTCAGAGACACTGCATAAAAAATGTTGCATAAGGATCTCAAGATGAAAAAAGTTTGTGCCAGGATGCCAGGATGTACCTTAGGCTCTCATAATAGAGTCAAAATACACTGTAAAGAAATTTGCGCCGACGTGCCGCAGCAACTTGATTCTGGCCCCAACCTTAAAAAAATCATCACTTTTGATGAAATCCATACCTTCCAGTGTAATGGCCACTTGGACCGTTACATATAAATTTAATAACTCGACTCTTGGCCTAGATGGAAGAAAAATGCACTGAGCCCAGAGTGACAGGACTTGCAATAAGACACTCGTATAACAGTAACAACATTTTATTGGTGCTTTCTTATTTCATCATTATACATGATATTATTTCATAGCATTTCCCATCTTTCATTTCATAGACAAATGTGTATATATATATATATATATATATATATATATATATATCTGCATTGATCAGAACTACCCATACTATTAACAATTAGAATTAATCCAACCATATAACAATTGGATGCTTTTAAGACAAATAAAAATAAATCACAATATATATACTCTCACAGGACTTTCTAACAATTATTTTGTTTTTTAATCATTATAAATATAGAAATTTGTTTAAATGTGTACTTTCTTTTATGCTTTAAAACATGAATTCTTTTATTGTTCATAGCAGTCCCTGTCTTTAGTTTTATCAACGGTTATACTGTATGTGCTTAATATGCAATCCTGCCCAGGGCCGGATTTAAGCATAGGCTACATAGGCGCACGCCTAGGGGCCCGCACCACACACAAAAAATTCTAACAATAGCAAATTAATAAAACTTTTATATGTTTATCTTAAGGATTTAAACCAAATAAGTGCTTTAAAACGCGATTTTCAATGTTAATGTTTTAAAAAATTTCCGTAACCGAATTTTTAAAAATTCCATACCCCCCCCCGGAGGGCCCGCACCACAGGTTGAGCCTAGGGGCCTACAGATCCTAAATCCGGCCCTGATCCTGCCCATTACAGAAGTATTAATAATGAAATTTAATTAAACTGTCTAACCACTGGATGCTTTTGTACACAGGCAGTAATACAATTCACAAATATGCATCCAGAGAAAATGTTCTAATATTTCTATAATCATTATAAATTTGAAAAATTTAACAAGTTCATATATGTCCCTTTTTATTAGTGATAAACTGTACTTTCACTTGTGAACACTTACATTTCTTAATGTCCTCGTACGTTTCGGTGTGGTGTACACCTTCCTCAGCAAGGTTTAAATACAGAATGTCGTGAACAGTTGTAACGGATTTTTTCACAGTTGGTGGAATGTGTGTGGGGGGTTGTTGGTGGGTGGGGGTTGGCGCTGGGATTCAAAGTATAGTTTGGTTTGTGTATGATTGTTCAAAAAGTACGTGTGATTTAAAGTGTAGTTGGTCATTTAATATGTTGTTTGGTTATAGTATGTGGTGTTTATATATTTCATACTGTTCAGCCATGTTGAGTTTCCTACTTTTTGGTAAGTAGTGAAGTATTTCGAGGTTGCTTTCTATGTTGGTGTAGCTGTGGTTTTCAGTCTGTATGTGTGTGGTGAATGCGGAGTGTATGTAGTTATTAGAGAGGGCTTTTATGTGTTCGGAAAATCTTGAAGAAAAAGATCTTCCCGTCTGGCCTGTGTAGAAATGTTTGCAATCACTGCAGTTTAATTTGTATACTCCTGTTTTGTTGTATGTGTCAGTGTCTGTGTTTGTATCGTTTATGTGTTTTTTGATGGTGTTGTTAGTTCTGTAAGATATTTTATAGTTGTGTTTCCTGAATGTGTTTGCGATTTTGTGTGTGTTAGAGTTGTAGTATGTAAGTGTGGGTTGTGTGTTGTTGCTATTTTGTGTTTTTGTTTAGGATGTGTCTGTGTAGTTTGTTTATTAATTCGAGGGTGTATCCATTTTTTATTGCTATGTATTTGATAGTGTTAAGTTCTTCCTGATAATCTTGTTTACTTTGTGGTATTGTTGTGAGTCTATGGAGCATATAGTTGAATGCAGCATGTTTGTGTTGTGTTGGATGGTTAGATGTGTTGTGTACGACCATGTCACTTGTGGTTGGTTTCCTGTATATTTTATATATGTGTGTGTTGTTTGTTCTGTTAATTATAAGGTCCAGGAAGTTTATACTACTGTTATGTTCTATTTCTAGTGTGAATTTTAGTTTGCGGTGTATTGTGTTTATCTATTTATGGAAATTTTTGATCTGTCTTTTATTGCCTTTATATAGAAGTAAAATGTCATCTACATATCTGTACCAGTAGATGATTTTGTTTGTGTATTTGTTGTTGTTTAATATATGTTTTTGTTCTATGTTCTGTATGAATATTTCAGCTAGTATTCCTGAAATAGGCGAGCCCATGGGGAGTCCGTCTGTTTGTGTGTAAATCATGTTGTTGTATGAGAAGTAATTGTGTTCAGTGATTATTTTGGTGAGTGGATGATCTCCTGTACGTGCGTTTCTGGTGTGTTGTTTTGTCTTAGTAAATGTTCAAGTGTTAGTATGACGTCCTTGATGGGTATGTTGGTGTATAGATTGGTTATGTCAAAAGAAGCTAAAGTTGAATTGTGCGGAATATGGATGTGTTCAGTTTTGTTAACTAATACTATGTTATTTTTGACGGAAGTTTTGTTAGTTAGATTTATTTCTTTTCTGGTTAATTTATCTAGGTGTCTTGCTATTTTATGGGAGGGTGGTGCTTGTGTGTTGTTTATTAATGGTCTGATGGGAGTATTGGGTTTGTGTATTTTCGGTAACGCATTTAGTTGTGGGGGGTTTGGTTTGATTTGTTTCAGGTATTTGATGTTGTCTGTTTGGATTATGTGTTTCGCGTTATTTATGAATTTGTTTATTTGTTTTCTATATTTCAATGTGGGGTCTTTATCTAATTTAGTATATTGTTTTCAGTGAAGAATGTCTCTATTTTATTCTTTAGATCTTGTTTTTCCATTATAACGTTTATGTTTCCTTTATCGGCCTTTAGTATTGTTAGGTTATGTTCATGTAATTTAAGTTTTATATTTTTTAGCGTTCGAATTTCGTTATTGTGGCCTTTTGGTTGGTGTTTTTGTGTGTGTTGTAATTTACGTTTTATGTCATGTCGTATGGTGTCTTGGTCGTTGCTGTATGTGTTTTGTATAGCTGTTTCAGCGTCTATGATTTAGTCGCGTATATGTCTGTTGCTGTTGTTGTTATTGGATGTATTGCTTTTTAAATTATGTTTTAGTCCTTTATTTAATAAGGTTATTTCATCATTTGTGAAACTGATATTGGTTGTGTTTACTGTGCGTGTGTGGAATTTGTGTGTCGGTGTGGGGATTGTTTCATTTATGCGTGTTATGATGTTATTAAATTTTTTGTTATGTCTATCTTGTATTTTCGATATTTTATTTTTCTATGTTGTTTTGCGTGTGTTGTATTACGTTTTCGAGTTCTTTATGGTGTAATATTTGTGTTAGTTTTATGTGTAAGTTGTAGGCCAGTTTGTTGAGTGTATCTTTCTTGTGGTATAAATCATTAATTATGTTGTTTAGGTATGTTTTCAGCTTTACGTTTGGTTTGAAGTGCAGCATGTGTGTTTTGTTTTATTGTAATTTGTGCGTGTGTAGGTATGATGTTGTGTTTACGGCATGTTTTGTTGTAGGCAATGTTTAAGGATGTTTTTGCTACCTGTTTTTTGACTGGTAAAAAAATGTCCCTTTTTTCTTGAAAATGATGATATGTTGATGTGGTTGAACTTAAAATGGAAACTTCCCACCTGTATTCGAAGAACGATTGACTGCAAGCAAGCCTGTGATGGTCGGTGATAGTGATGATGCTGGTGAGTGATGAAGTGTGTCCTCATGTCCTGGATAGTTGTCCTTTCTGGCATTCTGGATTTTCTCCATGGCTGGCGACGTTGGGGACCTGCTTACTGTCTATCTCTGCCGATGATGACGGATGTCGATGCCATCATGTAAGTTGCTCCCATCTCCCGACTGGTCAAGGACCTTGTAACATTTTTCATTTGTAGTAGTCCATCAGAAAATAACATTACCCACGACTCTCTCTTGCCTCAGAACACCTACACCACACACACACTGTGCAATTCTTTGCAAACTACTATTCTGTGATTAGTCAAAAGAAAACTCAAAAATTGATCTCTGCATCTTCATTAACATTTACAGGATCTAACACCTTTACATCAAATCATCTTTACATTTTCTTTGTACATATATTTTTTTTATAAATTTAATCCTTAAATTTTTAGTGACCGTCAATCAGTGAATGTTTTAGTGGATGGTTAGTGAGGATCGGTCAATAATACAACTTTTAGTTATTTTGCGTCGACGTTTCGACAATTTTTATTGTCATCTTCAGGACCTCTGTATGAAATACATTAGAAATATCAAACATAATGAAACAATTAAATATTTGGGTGAACGTGTTGGTGATGTGAGTGTGTGCGTGCGTATGTATGTATCTTTTTTTTATGTGAAGACTTATGATAGTTTGTTTACATCTTCAAATTATCTTTAAGAAGCGAGCAAATTATTTTTTTTTTTTTTTTTTTTTTGAGGGGCCACTAGTTATTTAAAACTAGGCATAAGCCTAGAGAAGCTAAAAGGCGCTAGGTCCAGGATGATGGGACTTGCAATTAAACTCTCTGTTATAAACAAACATAACATTTATTGAGTCTTGTATTGTGTTACATATCGTGTATTAATCGGTTTCCTTATTTTTTTTTTAATTCTACTAGTTATTTAGTGTATAAAGTTTTCCCATGCATACCCCACAAAAAGTGACACAACCCTAAATCACAAATACCATGTATAGATATAAAACAATTGTTTTCTTTTTTGTTGTTTTTTTTTGTTTTTATAATGCAAATATATTTCATGTAAATATCTTCCCCGTACATACCCCACAAAAAGTGACACAAACATAAACCACAAAGTATAAATATATATATCGATAAAACAATTGTTTTCCTTTTATAATGTAAATATTTTTGGTGTAAATAATTCTTCCCCGTTACATACCCCACAAAAAGTGACACAAACATAATTCACAAAAGTATATATATATATATATATATATATATATATATATGTATATATAAAACAATTGTTTTCCTTTTATAATGTAAATATTTTTGGTGTAAATAATTCTTCCCCGTACATACCCCACAAAAATGACACAACATAAATCACAAAAGTATAAATAGATATCTCCGTCACATCCACATTCTAAGTCTCGTCACATGTACATTCTAAGTCTCGCTATATCGATACCCAACACGCTTATAAGTTTAAAAATAACAGAGGCACTCGCCTATATACCCACCTTTTATTTTTATAGACATTTCCATGCAGACATACGAAAGTATAAAAGTGTCACTAGTTCTCCCACGAATCCGGACTGCCCAAAATGCCAGATGTAATATTAAAGAAGTCTTAAATTTGGTAAGAAAAGAAACAACGAGTCTGAAAACTTAGCTAAGGATGATGCATGGGAAAGACGGTGAGCCACCATCTTTCCTTCGGCCAGAACTGTAATTGTGAATTGGCTGAGATAATGATTTATAATTTTAATAATGATTAATAATTTAACAATAGCGTTTAAAAAAATTTACAATAATAAAATGTCCTGATCAGTTATGTAATATTTAAGAAAACTGGATTGGCCCGGGAACCAACATGTTCCTCAGCCTGGAGCATGCCTGTGTCTGCATACAAGGCTGCCTATACAGGATTAAGCAGGGGCCGGACTGTTACTGATTTAGACAATTATAACCCTTACATAAACCCCAAAATTGTAATTTAAATTTGTGAAATAAATTGACAGAAATTACAACTAAACTCTACCACCCGGTGAGGTTTCATCCTGTCACAAACGGAACTTCCCCCCTTACATACATGGAAATGCCAGACCCCAAATACTAAAAAAAAACCCCTTTTACTGGAAACTAGAAAGAAACTACTGATTGAATTAATGTGACAGGCCTTGGATACCTGCCAGCCCCCGGGCTTACACTGAATACCAAGTTATTACATTATCAAAGAAATCCGCGCACAATTCTGTCTAGTTAAAGTGAGGCCTGATTAAAACGTTTTGAAGATGAACAAATTTGACAATTATTCACTCATGCTCCACAAAAGCTATAAGTTGTTAACAGCACAGATCCGGGTGTCTATGTAGATTTAATTAATTATAATAATGGTTTGAGGTCACCTGGTGAAGTTGAGGTTACCAAGTCCAGGGTGAGTGTTGGTTAGGTCATGCTGTTGTCCTCTACGACAGGCGAATTCGAAAGCCCTTTATTATACGTTCAGGTGGAGATGGTCATCCTGAGGCACCGTCCATGTCTTAGACCAGGGGCCCTGCGCATACACAAATAATTAGGACAGGTCCCAACACTTTTACTCTCTCTATAAGGCGTCACGTACATTGGGTATAATCGTATATCCCAATTTAAACTGGCCAACTCGTAACCCTTTTACTTATACTTGATTTGTTTTAGTAAAAAATTTTAAGACACCTCCAAAACCAACATAATATTCTTAAGCATGATTATGCTCATGTGGGCAAAGTTTGACACACTTTAACCTGTCTATGTCTGCACTTAGCACATGTAATTACATTAAAAAAAACTATCACATCCGCCAAAATAGCAGAATTCTACACCATTACATTGATAACGACAATTATTGTCTCTTAATTGCTTAACTTGGTTATTTGAATACTTTAACTACATATATAGGACACGGACTGCTTTTGAAATCCTCGCCACGAGGTTGCAAAATTATTTACTATCTTTCACACTTGCTGTATTAATTTTTTATTTACGAAACTCATAATATATATATTAATGTAACTTACCGCAGTTTTGTGAGTGTTTATCTACCCATAGTAGAAGATAGAATTTCAAACACAAAAGACTTCGCTCTGTCGAAATGGTTACTTGATGTTAACTCAGTGGATGGTGCGACGAGACAGGCGAAAACGTATTAAAATGCGCATTACTCAATTGCTGCATCTGGTGACCAATAGGGCGCGTGGCGTGTACCGCAGCGCCTTGTAAATTTCGCCGTTCTGCTTAACGTTAAACGCAGTAACCGCTAAACTGATTGTGCGTATGAATTCTAATGTCTATAATTAAAAAAAAATATACGGTATTAGGCTTATTTGCGTATTTAACTCGCCAGCTCGTAAAACGACCGGCACACCCCCAGCCCAAAAGGGCAACATAGTTGCCCACACTTAGACAGAGGGGTACCCTGCAGTGTACTCCTAATATTGTCTTCTACAACACGGGTATCCATCAATATTCGCAGCAGTCTTCGCTCTCAGGAGCACAGAGGCTCAGAACCAAAAACTCCTCTCAACTGGTACCATTCCCATGCGACCCTCTCCGCCATGCCAACCCCACGGGACCGCCCCAACACGTCACCCTCTCTGGTGTCCACCACCTACTTCTACCGGTCCCACTTACATACCCGTCCGAAGACCAAACAAGGTATCACCCACCTTGGTATGTGAGTGACCGTACTACTCCTCTCGTCCACCTCTCGGACCGACCAGCCACATGCACCAACAAGGCATCTCCATCCTTGCCATATGGCTGGCCCACATCCCTACACTAGGGCGGACGGCCCCGCTTAGCCGGACAGAGAAGACCGCATAGAGGGCACGCGAACATCATCCCTTCATTTGGTCTTTAAAAGGCCATAACCAGCAGGGGGGGTAACTCTCCACAGCTCCGTCTAAGCAACTCTCTCTCTCTCAACAAAAAACACCAGGGAAATCCACCGGGGGAATGCGGCATGGCCATTTAATAACAAAGTTCAATCTCAATACTAGTTCAGCTGATGAACAAATCAGGTCAACCATGAAATTGACATATCAAACATAGAACAGTTGCATTTACATAAACAAGGACGGGTTTATCAGATTACGAAAACGACAACAACTACATTCCACCCTGCAGCCGGCTATCAACGGCTCATAGTCCAAGTCACCCAGATAACAATTTTACAACAATACAGCTGGTTACAAGTTACTATGTCAATATCTCGACTCCCCATAAAACGACAAACAACGTATTTTTGCTCTTATACACGAAACAAACTACCTTCGACAATACCTCGTATTCCCATAAAACAACAACCAACAATCTTACACTAACATCACTACACCCACCTAGTCACAACTCTTCCAACTAACTTCTTTTCTAACTCCTTTCTGATTTTTTTTTTTTTTTTTTTTTTTTTTTGGGGGGGGTAGGAAAATTGGGAAGATGAAAAGGGCAAGGATCATTGAAAGGTCAATAGCTAGGACTAAGGGTAAGGACATGGCTCCCTCCGAGAATAAGGATGGGTGGAGAAAACCAAGGCTCGCGGAGGCAGGGGCGCAACCCTGAAGTAGACGAACACCACTGGGACTGTGGGGAACATCTACCCGCTACCCGTTAACCGCTACTTCTCACCTTTTTATGACGAACTTTAGGTACTCGTTCCTTTTGGACACCACTCTCTAAGAAACTATCTCGTGTTGAGCTGTACTGATTTGTTTCTTCTGAATTAGAATCAAGGCAACTTACCTGACTACTTTTACCCCGATTTGGATTATCCTCAACCTCTAAGTCCTCTGCTTCTACCTCCCCTGGTTCTCTTTCTTCCGCCTCTTCCTTTTCTTCCTCTACATAATCCAGATCACCATCACGACACTGCACATCTTCATTCTCTAGTTGCTCACCTGGTCCGCATGAAACTTCTTTCCGTTCCTCGGAATCCTCAACACTACTTACAGAAGGCGTCTGCACATCTTCACGCACTACATCATTCTCACTCACACACTCCACAACGCTGCCACCCACTTTCTCCTCTACTTCTACCTCATCTACTTCTACCACACTTGCAGCCTGGACATCCCCGTGTCCATCCGCAAACTCAGACTCTTCAGTCTCCCTAACACTTACACTTATACTGCCCTGTGCAGCATGTGAAGCAAAAAGGAGAAGCTAAAAGGCGCTAGGTCCAGGGTGACGGGACTTGCAATTAAACTCTCTGTTATAAACAAACATAACATTTATTGAGTCTTGTATTGTGTTACATATCGTGTATTAATCGGTTTCCTTGTTTTTTTTTAATTCCACTAGTTATTTAGTGTATAAAGATTTTCCCATGCATACCCCACAAAAAGTGACACAACCCTAAATCACAAATAACATGTATAGATATTAAACAATTGTTTTCTTTTTTGCTGTTTTTTCTTTTGTTTTTATAATGCAAACATATTTCATGTAAATATCTTCCCCGTACATACCCCACAAAAAGTGACACAAACATAAACCACAAAGTATAAATATATATATCGATAAAACAATTGTTTTCCTTTTATAATGTAAATATTTTTAGTGTAAATAATTCTTCCCCGTTACATACCCCACAAAAAGTGACACAAACATAATTCACAAAAGTATAAACATATATATTGTGACAGCAGCGGTATGCGAACATCTGCTCTCCGGTACCAGCGGTGGACACAGCGAGCCAATCCGGCATCAGCAGCCGCCGAGACGTGACCAACTGCGTGTTCGGAGCTAGCCAATCAGCGATGCCGGTTAGATAATAAAACCCGGGCCGGCAGAAAATTTTACGCACTCTTCATCGCCACGCCATCGGACGCACTTCATCTCCTCTCCTCTCTCGTACGACATCGGCGCGGAGTCCGCCGGAAGGAACGGCCGAAGAATAGAACCGGCGTTCTTGCGTCTTCGCCCTCCAGTTCTGCACCAGCGATGGATTTCGCTGGGCCGGCAGCCGACTCTACAACCGGTGCCGGAAGAAGAGGAGGACTGCAGTACGCCACGATCAGCGGGCGCAGCCGCCGAACATCTCAGCCCGGCACGACCAACATCAGCTTTCTCGCCACAAGGTCCTGTTTAGCGGCACCAAAAACGATAGTGTGTACGATTGGCGCCATTTGTCTTGCGGCAAGCTTTTTGTCCGGTGACAAGTGGCGCCCAACGTGGGGCAGCGATCATCTTGCGGATGCAAGATCCAGCCACGCCAGCGAGCTACCAGCCGGCACACCAATCAACATGGCGCCCAACAGACATCTCCACATCTAGAGAAGAGCAGTAGGCCCGCTACCGGAGAGCATTCAAGACCCGGTGGAGTTGTGACAGCAGCGGTATGCGAACATCTGCTCTCCGGTACCAGCTGTGGACACAGCGAGCCAATCCGGCATCAGCAGCCGCCGAGATGTGACCAACTTCGTGTTCGGAGCTAGCCAATCAGCGATGCCGGTTAGATAATAAAACCCGGGCCGGCAGAAAATTTTACGCACTCTTCATCGCCACGCCATCGGACGCACTTCATCTCCTCTCATCTCTCGGACGACATCGGCGCGGAGTCCGCCGGAAGGAACGGCCGAATAATAGAACCGGCGTTCTTGCGTCTTCGCCCTCCAGTTCCGCACCAGCGATGGATTTCGCTGGGCCGGCAGCCGACTCTACAACCGGTGCCGGAAGAAGAAGAGGACTGCAGTACGCCACGATCAGCGGGCGCAGCCGCCGAACATCTCAGCGCGGCACGACCAACATCAGCTTTCTCACCACAAGGTCCTTTTTAGGGCCACCAAAAACGACAGTGTGTACGATTGGCGCCATTTGTCATGCGGCAAGCTTTTTGTCCGGTGACAATATATATAAAACAATTGTTTTCCTTTTATAATGTAAATATTTTTGGTGTAAATAATTCTTCCCCGTACATACCCCACAAAAATGACACAACATAAATCACAAAAGTATAAATAGATATCTCCGTCACATCCACATTCTAAGTCTCGCTATATCGATACCCAACACGCTTATAAGTTTAAAAATAACAGAGGCACTCGCCTATATACCCACCTTTTATTTTTATAGACATTTCCATGCAGACATACGAAAGTATAAAAGTGTCACTAGTTCTCCCACGAATCCGGACTGCCCAAAATGCCAGATGTAATATTAAAGAAGTCTTAAATTTGGTAAGAAAAGAAACAACGAGTCTGAAAATTTAACTAAGGATGATGCATGGGAAAGACTGTGAGCCACCATCTTTCCTTCGGCCGGAACTGTAATTGGGAATTGGCTGAGATAATGATTTATAATTTTAATAATGATTAATAATTTAACAATAGCGTTTAAAAAAATTTACAATAATAAAATGTCCTGATCAGTTATGTAATATTTAAGAAAACTGGATTGGCCCGGGAACTAACATGTTCCTCAGCCTGGAGCATGCCTGTGTCTGCATACAACGCTGCCTATACAGGATTAAGCAGGGGCCGGACTGTTACTGATTTAGACAATTATAACCCTTACATAAACCCCAAAATTGTAATTTAAATTTGTGAAATAAATTGACAGAAATTACAACTAAACTCTACCAGTCGGTGAGGTTTCATCCTGTCACAAACGGAACTTCCCCCCTTACATACATGGAAATGCCAGACCCCAAATACTAAAAAAAAAAAACCCTTTTACTGGAAACTAGAAAGAAACTACTGATTGAATTAATGTGACAGGCCTTGGATACCTGCCAGCCCCCGGGCTTACACTGAATACCAAGTTATTACATTATCAAAGAAACCCGCGCACAATTCTGTCTAGTTAAAGTGAGGCCTGATTAAAACGTTTTGAAGATGAACAAATTTGACAATTATTCACTCATGCTCCACAAAAGCTATAAGTTGTTAACAGCACAGATCCGGGTGTCTATGTAGATTTAATTAATTATAATAATGGTTTGAGGTCACCTGGTGAAGTTGAGGTTACCAAGTCCAGGGTGAGTGTTGGTTAGGTCATGCTGTTGTCCTCTACGACAGGCGAATTCGAAAGCCCTTTATTATACGTTCAGGTGGAGATGGTCATCCTGAGGCACCGTCCATGTCTTAGACCAGGGGCCCTGCGCATACACAAATAATTAGGACAGGTCCCAACACTTTTACTCCCTCTATAAGGCGTCACGTACATTGGGTATAATCGTATATCCCAATTTAAACTGGCCAACTCGTAACCCTTTTACTTATACTTGATTTGTTTTAGTAAAAAATTTTAAGACACCTCCAAAACCAACATAATATTCTTAAGCATGATTATGCTCATGTGGGCAAAGTTTGACACACTTTAACCTGTCTATGTCTGCACTTAGCACATGTAATTACATTAAAAAAAACTATCACATCCGCCAAAATAGCAGAATTCTACACCATTACATTGATAACGACAATTATTGTCTCTTAATTGCTTAACTTGGTTATTTGAATACTTTAACTACATATATAGGACACGGACTGCTTTTGAAATCCTCGCCACGAGGTTGCAAAATTATTTACTATCTTTCACACTTGCTGTATTAATTTTTTATTTACGAAACTCATAATATATATATTAATGTAACTTACCGCAGTTTTGTGAGTGTTTATCTACCCATAGTAGAAGATAGAATTTCAAACACAAAAGACTTCGCTCTGTCGAAATGGTTACTTGATGTTAACTCAGTGGATGGTGCGACGAGACAGGCGAAAACGTATTAAAATGCGCATTACTCAATTGCTGCATCTGGTGACCAATAGGGCGCGTGGCGTGTACCGCAGCGCCTTGTAAATTTCGCCGTTCTGCTTAACGTTAAACGCAGTAACCGCTAAACTGATTGTGCGTATGAATTCTAATGTCTATAATTAAAAAAAAATATACGGTATTAGGCTTATTTGCGTATTTAACTCGCCAGCTCGTAAAACGACCGGCACACCCCCAGCCCAAAAGGGCAACATAGTTGCCCACACTTAGACAGAGGGGTACCCTGCAGTGTACTCCTAATATTGTCTTCTACAACACGGGTATCCATCAATATTCGCAGCAGTCTTCGCTCTCAGGAGCACAGAGGCTCAGAACCAAAAACTCCTCTCAACTGGTACCATTCCCATGCGACCCTCTCCGCCATGCCAACCCCACGGGACCGCCCCAACACGTCACCCTCTCTGGTGTCCACCACCTACTTCTACCGGTCCCACTTACATACCCGTCCGAAGACCAAACAAGGTATCACCCACCTTGGTATGTGAGTGACCGTACTACTCCTCTCGTCCACCTCTCGGACCGACCAGCCACATGCACCAACAAGGCATCTCCATCCTTGCCATATGGCTGGCCCACATCCCTACACTAGGGCGGACGGCCCCGCTTAGCCGGACAGAGAAGACCGCATAGAGGGCACGCGAACATCATCCCTTCATTTGGTCTTTAAAAGGCCATAACTAGCAGGGGGGTAACTCTCCACAGCTCCGTCTAAGCAACTCTCTCTCTCTCAACAAAAAACACCAGGGAAATCCACCGGGGGAATGCGGCATGGCCATTTAATAACAAAGTTCAATCTCAATACTAGTTCAGCTGATGAACAAATCAGGTCGACCATGAAATTGACATATCAAACATAGAACAGTTACATTTACATAAACAAGGACGGGTTTATCAGATTACGAAAACGACAACAACTACATTCCACCCTGCAGCCGGCTATCAACGGCTCATAGTCCAAGTAGCCCAGATAACAATTTTACAACAATACAGCTGGTTACAAGTTACTATGTCAATATCTCGACTCCCCATAAAACGACAAACAACGTATTTTTGCTCTTATACATGAAACAAACTACCTTCGACAATATCTCGTATTCCCATAAAACAACAACCAACAATCTTACTCTAACATCACTACACCTACCTAGTCACAACTCTTCCAACTAACTTCTTTTCTAACTCCTTTCTGATTTTTTTTTTTTTTTTTTTTTTTTTTTTTGGGAGGGGTAGAAAAATTGGGAAGATGAAAAGGGCAAGGATCATTGAAAGGTCAATAGCTAGGACTAAGGGTAAGGACATGGCTTCCTCCGAGAATAAGGATGGGTGGAGAAAACCAAAGCTCGCGGAGGCAGGGGCGCAACCCTGAAGTAGACGAACACCACTGGGACTGTGGGGAACATCTACCCGCTACCCGTTAACCGCTACTTCTCACCTTTTTATGACGAACTTTAGGTACTCGTTCCTTTTGGACACCACTCTCTAAGAAACTATCTCGTGTTGAGCTGTACTGATTTGTTTCTTCTGAATTAGAATCAAGGCAACTTACCTGACTACTTTTACCCCGATTTGGATTATCCTCAACCTCTAAGTCCTCTGCTTCTACCTCCCCTGGTTCTCTTTCTTCCGCCTCTTCCTTTTCTTCCTCTACATAATCCAGATCACCATCACGACACTGCACATCTTCATTCTCTAGTTGCTCACCTGGTCCGCATGAAACTTCTTTCCGTTCCTCGGAATCCTCAACACTACTTACAGAAGGCGTCTGCACATCTTCACGCACTACATCATTCTCACTCACACACTCCACAACGCTGCCACCCACTTTCTCCTCTACTTCTACCTCATCTACTTCTACCACACTTGCAGCCTGGACATCCCCGTGTCCATCCGCAAACTCAGACTCTTCAGTCTCCCTAACACTTACACTTATACTGCCCTGTGCAGCATGTGAAGCAAAAAGGAGAAGCTAAAAGGCGCTAGGTCCAGGGTGACGGGACTTGCAATTAAACTCTCTGTTATAAACAAACATAACATTTATTGAGTCTTGTATTGTGTTACATATCGTGTATTAATCGGTTTCCTTGTTTTTTTTTAATTCCACTAGTTATTTAGTGTATACAGATTTTCCCATGCATACCCCACAAAAAGTGACACAACCCTAAATCACAAATAACATGTATAGATATTAAACAATTGTTTTCTTTTTTGCTGTTTTTTCTTTTGTTTTTATAATGCAAACATATTTCATGTAAATATCTTCCCCGTACATACCCCACAAAAAGTGACACAAACATAAACCACAAAGTATAAATATATATATCGATAAAACAATTGTTTTCCTTTTATAATGTAAATATTTTTAGTGTAAATAATTCTTCCCCGTTACATACCCCACAAAAAGTGACACAAACATAATTCACAAAAGTATAAACATATATATTGTGACAGCAGCGGTATGCGAACATCTGCTCTCCGGTACCAGCGGTGGACACAGCGAGCCAATCCGGCATCAGCAGCCGCCGAGACGTGACCAACTGCGTGTTCGGAGCTAGCCAATCAGCGATGCCGGTTAGATAATAAAACCCGGGCCGGCAGAAAATTTTACGCACTCTTCATCGCCACGCCATCGGACGCACTTCATCTCCTCTCCTCTCTCGTACGACATCGGCGCGGAGTCCGCCGGAAGGAACGGCCGAAGAATAGAACCGGCGTTCTTGCGTCTTCGCCCTCCAGTTCTGCACCAGCGATGGATTTCGCTGGGCCGGCAGCCGACTCTACAACCGGTGCCGGAAGAAGAGGAGGACTGCAGTACGCCACGATCAGCGGGCGCAGCCGCCGAACATCTCAGCCCGGCACGACCAACATCAGCTTTCTCGCCACAAGGTCCTGTTTAGCGGCACCAAAAACGATAGTGTGTACGATTGGCGCCATTTGTCTTGCGGCAAGCTTTTTGTCCGGTGACAAGTGGCGCCCAACGTGGGGCAGCGATCATCTTGCGGATGCAAGATCCAGCCACGCCAGCGAGCTACCAGCCGGCACACCAATCAACATGGCGCCCAACAGACATCTCCACATCTAGAGAAGAGCAGTAGGCCCGCTACCGGAGAGCATTCAAGACCCGGTGGAGTTGTGACAGCAGCGGTATGCGAACATCTGCTCTCCGGTACCAGCTGTGGACACAGCGAGCCAATCCGGCATCAGCAGCCGCCGAGATGTGACCAACTTCGTGTTCGGAGCTAGCCAATCAGCGATGCCGGTTAGATAATAAAACCCGGGCCGGCAGAAAATTTTACGCACTCTTCATCGCCACGCCATCGGACGCACTTCATCTCCTCTCATCTCTCGGACGACATCGGCGCGGAGTCCGCCGGAAGGAACGGCCGAATAATAGAACCGGCGTTCTTGCGTCTTCGCCCTCCAGTTCCGCACCAGCGATGGATTTCGCTGGGCCGGCAGCCGACTCTACAACCGGTGCCGGAAGAAGAAGAGGACTGCAGTACGCCACGATCAGCGGGCGCAGCCGCCGAACATCTCAGCGCGGCACGACCAACATCAGCTTTCTCACCACAAGGTCCTTTTTAGGGCCACCAAAAACGACAGTGTGTACGATTGGCGCCATTTGTCATGCGGCAAGCTTTTTGTCCGGTGACAATATATATAAAACAATTGTTTTCCTTTTATAATGTAAATATTTTTGGTGTAAATAATTCTTCCCCGTACATACCCCACAAAAATGACACAACATAAATCACAAAAGTATAAATAGATATCTCCGTCACATCCACATTCTAAGTCTCGCTATATCGATACCCAACACGCTTATAAGTTTAAAAATAACAGAGGCACTCGCCTATATACCCACCTTTTATTTTTATAGACATTTCCATGCAGACATACGAAAGTATAAAAGTGTCACTAGTTCTCCCACGAATCCGGACTGCCCAAAATGCCAGATGTAATATTAAAGAAGTCTTAAATTTGGTAAGAAAAGAAACAACGAGTCTGAAAATTTAACTAAGGATGATGCATGGGAAAGACTGTGAGCCACCATCTTTCCTTCGGCCGGAACTGTAATTGGGAATTGGCTGAGATAATGATTTATAATTTTAATAATGATTAATAATTTAACAATAGCGTTTAAAAAAATTTACAATAATAAAATGTCCTGATCAGTTATGTAATATTTAAGAAAACTGGATTGGCCCGGGAACTAACATGTTCCTCAGCCTGGAGCATGCCTGTGTCTGCATACAACGCTGCCTATACAGGATTAAGCAGGGGCCGGACTGTTACTGATTTAGACAATTATAACCCTTACATAAACCCCAAAATTGTAATTTAAATTTGTGAAATAAATTGACAGAAATTACAACTAAACTCTACCAGTCGGTGAGGTTTCATCCTGTCACAAACGGAACTTCCCCCCTTACATACATGGAAATGCCAGACCCCAAATACTAAAAAAAAAAAACCCTTTTACTGGAAACTAGAAAGAAACTACTGATTGAATTAATGTGACAGGCCTTGGATACCTGCCAGCCCCCGGGCTTACACTGAATACCAAGTTATTACATTATCAAAGAAACCCGCGCACAATTCTGTCTAGTTAAAGTGAGGCCTGATTAAAACGTTTTGAAGATGAACAAATTTGACAATTATTCACTCATGCTCCACAAAAGCTATAAGTTGTTAACAGCACAGATCCGGGTGTCTATGTAGATTTAATTAATTATAATAATGGTTTGAGGTCACCTGGTGAAGTTGAGGTTACCAAGTCCAGGGTGAGTGTTGGTTAGGTCATGCTGTTGTCCTCTACGACAGGCGAATTCGAAAGCCCTTTATTATACGTTCAGGTGGAGATGGTCATCCTGAGGCACCGTCCATGTCTTAGACCAGGGGCCCTGCGCATACACAAATAATTAGGACAGGTCCCAACACTTTTACTCCCTCTATAAGGCGTCACGTACATTGGGTATAATCGTATATCCCAATTTAAACTGGCCAACTCGTAACCCTTTTACTTATACTTGATTTGTTTTAGTAAAAAATTTTAAGACACCTCCAAAACCAACATAATATTCTTAAGCATGATTATGCTCATGTGGGCAAAGTTTGACACACTTTAACCTGTCTATGTCTGCACTTAGCACATGTAATTACATTAAAAAAAACTATCACATCCGCCAAAATAGCAGAATTCTACACCATTACATTGATAACGACAATTATTGTCTCTTAATTGCTTAACTTGGTTATTTGAATACTTTAACTACATATATAGGACACGGACTGCTTTTGAAATCCTCGCCACGAGGTTGCAAAATTATTTACTATCTTTCACACTTGCTGTATTAATTTTTTATTTACGAAACTCATAATATATATATTAATGTAACTTACCGCAGTTTTGTGAGTGTTTATCTACCCATAGTAGAAGATAGAATTTCAAACACAAAAGACTTCGCTCTGTCGAAATGGTTACTTGATGTTAACTCAGTGGATGGTGCGACGAGACAGGCGAAAACGTATTAAAATGCGCATTACTCAATTGCTGCATCTGGTGACCAATAGGGCGCGTGGCGTGTACCGCAGCGCCTTGTAAATTTCGCCGTTCTGCTTAACGTTAAACGCAGTAACCGCTAAACTGATTGTGCGTATGAATTCTAATGTCTATAATTAAAAAAAAATATACGGTATTAGGCTTATTTGCGTATTTAACTCGCCAGCTCGTAAAACGACCGGCACACCCCCAGCCCAAAAGGGCAACATAGTTGCCCACACTTAGACAGAGGGGTACCCTGCAGTGTACTCCTAATATTGTCTTCTACAACACGGGTATCCATCAATATTCGCAGCAGTCTTCGCTCTCAGGAGCACAGAGGCTCAGAACCAAAAACTCCTCTCAACTGGTACCATTCCCATGCGACCCTCTCCGCCATGCCAACCCCACGGGACCGCCCCAACACGTCACCCTCTCTGGTGTCCACCACCTACTTCTACCGGTCCCACTTACATACCCGTCCGAAGACCAAACAAGGTATCACCCACCTTGGTATGTGAGTGACCGTACTACTCCTCTCGTCCACCTCTCGGACCGACCAGCCACATGCACCAACAAGGCATCTCCATCCTTGCCATATGGCTGGCCCACATCCCTACACTAGGGCGGACGGCCCCGCTTAGCCGGACAGAGAAGACCGCATAGAGGGCACGCGAACATCATCCCTTCATTTGGTCTTTAAAAGGCCATAACTAGCAGGGGGGTAACTCTCCACAGCTCCGTCTAAGCAACTCTCTCTCTCTCAACAAAAAACACCAGGGAAATCCACCGGGGGAATGCGGCATGGCCATTTAATAACAAAGTTCAATCTCAATACTAGTTCAGCTGATGAACAAATCAGGTCGACCATGAAATTGACATATCAAACATAGAACAGTTACATTTACATAAACAAGGACGGGTTTATCAGATTACGAAAACGACAACAACTACATTCCACCCTGCAGCCGGCTATCAACGGCTCATAGTCCAAGTAGCCCAGATAACAATTTTACAACAATACAGCTGGTTACAAGTTACTATGTCAATATCTCGACTCCCCATAAAACGACAAACAACGTATTTTTGCTCTTATACATGAAACAAACTACCTTCGACAATATCTCGTATTCCCATAAAACAACAACCAACAATCTTACTCTAACATCACTACACCTACCTAGTCACAACTCTTCCAACTAACTTCTTTTCTAACTCCTTTCTGATTTTTTTTTTTTTTTTTTTTTTTTTTTTTGGGGAGGGGTAGAAAAATTGGGAAGATGAAAAGGGCAAGGATCATTGAAAGGTCAATAGCTAGGACTAAGGGTAAGGACATGGCTTCCTCCGAGAATAAGGATGGGTGGAGAAAACCAAAGCTCGCGGAGGCAGGGGCGCAACCCTGAAGTAGACGAACACCACTGGGACTGTGGGGAACATCTACCCGCTACCCGTTAACCGCTACTTCTCACCTTTTTATGACGAACTTTAGGTACTCGTTCCTTTTGGACACCACTCTCTAAGAAACTATCTCGTGTTGAGCTGTACTGATTTGTTTCTTCTGAATTAGAATCAAGGCAACTTACCTGACTACTTTTACCCCGATTTGGATTATCCTCAACCTCTAAGTCCTCTGCTTCTACCTCCCCTGGTTCTCTTTCTTCCGCCTCTTCCTTTTCTTCCTCTACATAATCCAGATCACCATCACGACACTGCACATCTTCATTCTCTAGTTGCTCACCTGGTCCGCATGAAACTTCTTTCCGTTCCTCGGAATCCTCAACACTACTTACAGAAGGCGTCTGCACATCTTCACGCACTACATCATTCTCACTCACACACTCCACAACGCTGCCACCCACTTTCTCCTCTACTTCTACCTCATCTACTTCTACCACACTTGCAGCCTGGACATCCCCGTGTCCATCCGCAAACTCAGACTCTTCAGTCTCCCTAACACTTACACTTATACTGCCCTGTGCAGCATGTGAAGCAAAAAGGAGAAGCTAAAAGGCGCTAGGTCCAGGGTGACGGGACTTGCAATTAAACTCTCTGTTATAAACAAACATAACATTTATTGAGTCTTGTATTGTGTTACATATCGTGTATTAATCGGTTTCCTTGTTTTTTTTTAATTCCACTAGTTATTTAGTGTATACAGATTTTCCCATGCATACCCCACAAAAAGTGACACAACCCTAAATCACAAATAACATGTATAGATATTAAACAATTGTTTTCTTTTTTGCTGTTTTTTCTTTTGTTTTTATAATGCAAACATATTTCATGTAAATATCTTCCCCGTACATACCCCACAAAAAGTGACACAAACATAAACCACAAAGTATAAATATATATATCGATAAAACAATTGTTTTCCTTTTATAATGTAAATATTTTTAGTGTAAATAATTCTTCCCCGTTACATACCCCACAAAAAGTGACACAAACATAATTCACAAAAGTATAAACATATATATTGTGACAGCAGCGGTATGCGAACATCTGCTCTCCGGTACCAGCGGTGGACACAGCGAGCCAATCCGGCATCAGCAGCCGCCGAGACGTGACCAACTGCGTGTTCGGAGCTAGCCAATCAGCGATGCCGGTTAGATAATAAAACCCGGGCCGGCAGAAAATTTTACGCACTCTTCATCGCCACGCCATCGGACGCACTTCATCTCCTCTCCTCTCTCGTACGACATCGGCGCGGAGTCCGCCGGAAGGAACGGCCGAAGAATAGAACCGGCGTTCTTGCGTCTTCGCCCTCCAGTTCTGCACCAGCGATGGATTTCGCTGGGCCGGCAGCCGACTCTACAACCGGTGCCGGAAGAAGAGGAGGACTGCAGTACGCCACGATCAGCGGGCGCAGCCGCCGAACATCTCAGCGCGGCACGACCAACATCAGCTTTCTCGCCAGAAGGTCCTTTTTATCGCCACCAAAAACGATAGTGTGTACGATTGGCGCCATTTGTCATGCGGCAAGCTTTTTGTCCGGTGACAAGTGGCGCCCAACGTGGGGCAGCGATCATCTTGCGGATGCAAGATCCAGCCACGCCAGCGAGCTACCAGCCGGCACACCAATCAACATGGCGCCCAACAGACATCTCCACATCGGGAGAAGAGCAGTAGGCCCGCTACCGGAGAGCATTCAAGACCCGGTGGAGTTGTGACAGCAGCGGTATGCGAACATCTGCTCTCCGGTACCAGCTGTGGACACAGCGAGCCAATCCGGCATCAGCAGCCGCCGAGATGTGACCAACTTCGTGTTCGGAGCTAGCCAATCAGCGATGCCGGTTAGATAATAAAACCCGGGCCGGCAGAAAATTTTACGCACTCTTCATCGCCACGCCATCGGACGCATTTCATCTCCTCTCATCTCTCGGACGACATCGGCGCGGAGTCCGCCGGAAGGAACGGCCGAAGAATAGAACCGGCGTTCTTGCGTCTTCGCCCTCCAGTTCCGCACCAGCGATGGATTTCGCTGGGCCGGCACCCGTCTCTACAACCGGTGCCGGAAGAAGAAGAGGACTGCAGTACGCCACGATCAGCGGGCGTAGCCGCTGAAAATCTCAGCGCGGCACGACCAACATCAGCTTTCTCACCACAAGGTCCTTTTTAGGGCCACCAAAAACGATAGTGTGTACGATTGGCGCCATTTGTTATGCGGCAAGCTTTTTGTCCGGTGACAATATATATAAAACAATTGTTTTCCTTTTATAATGTAAATATTTTTGGTGTAAATAATTCTTCCCCGTACATACCCCACAAAAATGACACAACATAAATCACAAAAGTATAAATAGATATCTCCGTCACATCCACATTCTAAGTCTCGCTATATCGATACCCAACACGCTTATAAGTTTAAAAATAACAGAGGCACTCGCCTATATACCCACCTTTTATTTTTATAGACATTTCCATGCAGACATACGAAAGTATAAAAGTGTCACTAGTTCTCCCACGAATCCGGACTGCCCAAAATGCCAGATGTAATATTAAAGAAGTCTTAAATTTGGTAAGAAAAGAAACAACGAGTCTGAAAATTTAACTAAGGATGATGCATGGGAAAGACGGTGAGCCACCATCTTTCCTTCGGCCGGAACTGTAATTGGGAATTGGCTGAGATAATGATTTATAATTTTAATAATGATTAATAATTTAACAATAGCGTTTAAAAAAATTTACAATAATAAAATGTCCTGATCAGTTATGTAATATTTAAGAAAACTGGATTGGCCCGGGAACCAACATGTTCCTCAGCCTGGAGCATGCCTGTGTCTGCATACAAGGCTGCCTATACAGGATTAAGCAGGGGCCGGACTGTTACTGATTTAGACAATTATAACCCTTACATAAACCCCAAAATTGTAATTTAAATTTGTGAAATAAATTGACAGAAATTACAACTAAACTCTACCAGCCGGTGAGGTTTCATCCTGTCACAAACGGAACTTCCCCCCTTACATACATGGAAATGCCAGACCCCAAATACTAAAAAAAAACACCTTTTACTGGAAACTAGAAAGAAACTACGGATTGAATTAATGTGACAGGCCTTGGATACCTGCCAGCCCCCGGGCTTACACTGAATACCAAGTTATTACATTATCAAAGAAATCCGCGCACAATTCTGTCTAGTTAAAGTGAGGCCTGATTAAAACGTTTTGAAGATGAACAAATTTGACAATTATTCACTCATGCTCCACAAAAGCTATAAGTTGTTAACAGCACAGATCCGGGTGTCTATGTAGATTTAATTAATTATAATAATGGTTTGAGGTCACCTGGTGAAGTTGAGGTTACCAAGTCCAGGGTGAGTGTTGGTTAGGTCATGCTGTTGTCCTCTACGACAGGCGAATTCGAAAGCCCTTTATTATACGTTCAGGTGGAGATGGTCATCCTGAGGCACCGTCCATGTCTTAGACCAGGGGCCCTGCGCATACACAAATAATTAGGACAGGTCCCAACACTTTTACTCCCTCTATAAGGCGTCACGTACATTGGGTATAATCGTATATCCCAATTTAAACTGGCCAACTCGTAACCCTTTTACTTATACTTGATTTGTTTTAGTAAAAAATTTTAAGACACCTCCAAAACCAACATAATATTCTTAAGCATGATTATGCTCATGTGGGCAAAGTTTGACACACTTTAACCTGTCTATGTCTGCACTTAGCACATGTAATTACATTAAAAAAAACTATCACATCCGCCAAAATAGCAGAATTCTACACCATTACATTGATAACGACAATTATTGTCTCTTAATTGCTTAACTTGGTTATTTGAATACTTTAACTACATATATAGGACACGGACTGCTTTTGAAATCCTCGCCACGAGGTTGCAAAATTATTTACTATCTTTCACACTTGCTGTATTAATTTTTTATTTACGAAACTCATAATATATACATTAATGTAACTTACCGCAGTTTTGTGAGTGTTTATCTACCCATAGTAGAAGATAGAATTTCAAACACAAAAGACTTCGCTCTGTCGAAATGGTTACTTGATGTTAACTCAGTGGATGGTGCGACGAGACAGGCGAAAACGTATTAAAATGCGCATTACTCAATTGCTGCATCTGGTGACCAATAGGGCGCGTGGCGTGTACCGCAGCGCCTTGTAAATTTCGCCGTTCTGCTTAACGTTAAACGCAGTAACCGCTAAACTGATTGTGCGTATGAATTCTAATGTCTATAATTAAAAAAAAAATATACGGTATTAGGCTTATTTGCGTATTTAACTCGCCAGCTCGTAAAACGACCGGCACACCCCCAGCCCAAAAGGGCAACATAGTTGCCCACACTTAGACAGAGGGGTACCCTGCAGTGTACTCCTAATATTGTCTTCTACAACACGGGTATCCATCAATATTCGCAGCAGTCTTCGCTCTCAGGAGCACAGAGGCTCAGAACCAAAAACTCCTCTCAACTGGTACCATTCCCATGCGACCCTCTCCGCCATGCCAACCCCACGGGACCGCCCCAACACGTCACCCTCTCTGGTGTCCACCACCTACTTCTACCGGTCCCACTTACATACCCGTCCGAAGACCAAACAAGGTATCACCCACCTTGGTATGTGAGTGACCGTACTACTCCTCTCGTCCACCTCTCGGACCGACCAGCCACATGCACCAACAAGGCATCTCCATCCTTGCCATATGGCTGGCCCACATCCCTACACTAGGGCGGACGGCCCCGCTTAGCCGGACAGAGAAGACCGCATAGAGGGCACGCGAACATCATCCCTTCATTTGGTCTTTAAAAGGCCATAACCAGCAGGGGGGGTAACTCTCCACAGCTCCGTCTAAGCAACTCTCTCTCTCTCAACAAAAAACACCAGGGAAATCCACCGGGGGAATGCGGCATGGCCATTTAATAACAAAGTTCAATCTCAATACTAGTTCAGCTGATGAACAAATCAGGTCAACCATGAAATTGACATATCAAACATAGAACAGTTACATTTACATAAACAAGGACGGGTTTATCAGATTACGAAAACGACAACAACTACATTCCACCCTGCAGCCGGCTATCAACGGCTCATAGTCCAAGTCACCCAGATAACAATTTTACAACAATACAGCTGGTTACAAGTTACTATGTCAATATCTCGACTCCCCATAAAACGACAAACAACGTATTTTTGCTCTTATACACGAAACAAACTACCTTCGACAATATCTCGTATTCCCATAAAACAACAACCAACAATCTTACACTAACATCACTACACCAACCTAGTCACAACTCTTCCAACTAACTTCTTTTCTAACTCCTTTCTGATTTTTTTTTTTTTTTTTTTTTTTTTTTTTGGGAGGGGTAGAAAAATTGGGAAGATGAAAAGGGCAAGGATCATTGAAAGGTCAATAGCTAGGACTAAGGGTAAGGACATGGCTTCCTCCGAGAATAAGGATGGGTGGAGAAAACCAAAGCTCGCGGAGGCAGGGGCGCAACCCTGAAGTAGACGAACACCACTGGGACTGTGGGGAACATCTACCCGCTACCCGTTAACCGCTACTTCTCACCTTTTTATGACGAACTTTAGGTACTCGTTCCTTTTGGACACCACTCTCTAAGAAACTATCTCGTGTTGAGCTGTACTGATTTGTTTCTTCTGAATTAGAATCAAGGCAACTTACCTGACTACTTTTACCCCGATTTGGATTATCCTCAACCTCTAAGTCCTCTGCTTCTACCTCCCCTGGTTCTCTTTCTTCCGCCTCTTCCTTTTCTTCCTCTACATAATCCAGATCACCATCACGACACTGCACATCTTCATTCTCTAGTTGCTCACCTGGTCCGCATGAAACTTCTTTCCGTTCCTCGGAATCCTCAACACTACTTACAGAAGGCGTCTGCACATCTTCACGCACTACATCATTCTCACTCACACACTCCACAACGCTGCCACCCACTTTCTCCTCTACTTCTACCTCATCTACTTCTACCACACTTGCAGCCTGGACATCCCCGTGTCCATCCGCAAACTCAGACTCTTCAGTCTCCCTAACACTTACACTTATACTGCCCTGTGCAGCATGTGAAGCAAAAAGGAGAAGCTAAAAGGCGCTAGGTCCAGGGTGACGGGACTTGCAATTAAACTCTCTGTTATAAACAAACATAACATTTATTGAGTCTTGTATTGTGTTACATATCGTGTATTAATCGGTTTCCTTGTTTTTTTTTAATTCCACTAGTTATTTAGTGTATAAAGATTTTCCCATGCATACCCCACAAAAAGTGACACAACCCTAAATCACAAATAACATGTATAGATATTAAACAATTGTTTTCTTTTTTGCTGTTTTTTCTTTTGTTTTTATAATGCAAACATATTTCATGTAAATATCTTCCCCGTACATACCCCACAAAAAGTGACACAAACATAAACCACAAAGTATAAATATATATATCGATAAAACAATTGTTTTCCTTTTATAATGTAAATATTTTTAGTGTAAATAATTCTTCCCCGTTACATACCCCACAAAAAGTGACACAAACATAATTCACAAAAGTATAAACATATATATTGTGACAGCAGCGGTATGCGAACATCTGCTCTCCGGTACCAGCGGTGGACACAGCGAGCCAATCCGGCATCAGCAGCCGCCGAGACGTGACCAACTGCGTGTTCGGAGCTAGCCAATCAGCGATGCCGGTTAGATAATAAAACCCGGGCCGGCAGAAAATTTTACGCACTCTTCATCGCCACGCCATCGGACGCACTTCATCTCCTCTCCTCTCTCGTACGACATCGGCGCGGAGTCCGCCGGAAGGAACGGCCGAAGAATAGAACTGGCGTTCTTGCGTCTTCGCCCTCCAGTTCTGCACCAGCGATGGATTTCGCTGGGCCGGCAGCCGACTCTACAACCGGTGCCGGAAGAAGAGGAGGACTGCAGTACGCCACGATCAGCGGGCGCAGCCGCCGAACATCTCAGCCCGGCACGACCAACATCAGCTTTCTCGCCACAAGGTCCTGTTTAGCGGCACCAAAAACGATAGTGTGTACGATTGGCGCCATTTGTCTTGCGGCAAGCTTTTTGTCCGGTGACAAGTGGCGCCCAACGTGGGGCAGCGATCATCTTGCGGATGCAAGATCCAGCCACGCCAGCGAGCTACCAGCCGGCACACCAATCAACATGGCGCCCAACAGACATCTCCACATCTGGAGAAGAGCAGTAGGCCCGCTACCGGAGAGCATTCAAGACCCGGTGGAGTTGTGACAGCAGCGGTATGCGAACATCTGCTCTCCGGTACCAGCTGTGGACACAGCGAGCCAATCCGGCATCAGCAGCCGCCGAGATGTGACCAACTTCGTGTTCGGAGCTAGCCAATCAGCGATGCCGGTTAGATAATAAAACCCGGGCCGGCAGAAAATTTTACGCACTCTTCATCGCCACGCCATCGGACGCACTTCATCTCCTCTCATCTCTCGGACGACATCGGCGCGGAGTCCGCCGGAAGGAACGGCCGAATAATAGAACCGGCGTTCTTGCGTCTTCGCCCTCCAGTTCCGCACCAGCGATGGATTTCGCTGGGCCGGCAGCCGACTCTACAACCGGTGCCGGAAGAAGAAGAGGACTGCAGTACGCCACGATCAGCGGGCGCAGCCGCCGAACATCTCAGCGCGGCACGACCAACATCAGCTTTCTCACCACAAGGTCCTTTTTAGGGCCACCAAAAACGACAGTGTGTACGATTGGCGCCATTTGTCATGCGGCAAGCTTTTTGTCCGGTGACAATATATATAAAACAATTGTTTTCCTTTTATAATGTAAATATTTTTGGTGTAAATAATTCTTCCCCGTACATACCCCACAAAAATGACACAACATAAATCACAAAAGTATAAATAGATATCTCCGTCACATCCACATTCTAAGTCTCGCTATATCGATACCCAACACGCTTATAAGTTTAAAAATAACAGAGGCACTCGCCTATATACCCACCTTTTATTTTTATAGACATTTCCATGCAGACATACGAAAGTATAAAAGTGTCACTAGTTCTCCCACGAATCCGGACTGCCCAAAATGCCAGATGTAATATTAAAGAAGTCTTAAATTTGGTAAGAAAAGAAACAACGAGTCTGAAAATTTAACTAAGGATGATGCATGGGAAAGACTGTGAGCCACCATCTTTCCTTCGGCCGGAACTGTAATTGGGAATTGGCTGAGATAATGATTTATAATTTTAATAATGATTAATAATTTAACAATAGCGTTTAAAAAAATTTACAATAATAAAATGTCCTGATCAGTTATGTAATATTTAAGAAAACTGGATTGGCCCGGGAACTAACATGTTCCTCAGCCTGGAGCATGCCTGTGTCTGCATACAACGCTGCCTATACAGGATTAAGCAGGGGCCGGACTGTTACTGATTTAGACAATTATAACCCTTACATAAACCCCAAAATTGTAATTTAAATTTGTGAAATAAATTGACAGAAATTACAACTAAACTCTACCAGTCGGTGAGGTTTCATCCTGTCACAAACGGAACTTCCCCCCTTACATACATGGAAATGCCAGACCCCAAATACTAAAAAAAAAAAACCCTTTTACTGGAAACTAGAAAGAAACTACTGATTGAATTAATGTGACAGGCCTTGGATACCTGCCAGCCCCCGGGCTTACACTGAATACCAAGTTATTACATTATCAAAGAAACCCGCGCACAATTCTGTCTAGTTAAAGTGAGGCCTGATTAAAACGTTTTGAAGATGAACAAATTTGACAATTATTCACTCATGCTCCACAAAAGCTATAAGTTGTTAACAGCACAGATCCGGGTGTCTATGTAGATTTAATTAATTATAATAATGGTTTGAGGTCACCTGGTGAAGTTGAGGTTACCAAGTCCAGGGTGAGTGTTGGTTAGGTCATGCTGTTGTCCTCTACGACAGGCGAATTCGAAAGCCCTTTATTATACGTTCAGGTGGAGATGGTCATCCTGAGGCACCGTCCATGTCTTAGACCAGGGGCCCTGCGCATACACAAATAATTAGGACAGGTCCCAACACTTTTACTCCCTCTATAAGGCGTCACGTACATTGGGTATAATCGTATATCCCAATTTAAACTGGCCAACTCGTAACCCTTTTACTTATACTTGATTTGTTTTAGTAAAAAATTTTAAGACACCTCCAAAACCAACATAATATTCTTAAGCATGATTATGCTCATGTGGGCAAAGTTTGACACACTTTAACCTGTCTATGTCTGCACTTAGCACATGTAATTACATTAAAAAAAACTATCACATCCGCCAAAATAGCAGAATTCTACACCATTACATTGATAACGACAATTATTGTCTCTTAATTGCTTAACTTGGTTATTTGAATACTTTAACTACATATATAGGACACGGACTGCTTTTGAAATCCTCGCCACGAGGTTGCAAAATTATTTACTATCTTTCACACTTGCTGTATTAATTTTTTATTTACGAAACTCATAATATATATATTAATGTAACTTACCGCAGTTTTGTGAGTGTTTATCTACCCATAGTAGAAGATAGAATTTCAAACACAAAAGACTTCGCTCTGTCGAAATGGTTACTTGATGTTAACTCAGTGGATGGTGCGACGAGACAGGCGAAAACGTAATAAAATGCGCATTACTCAATTGCTGCATCTGGTGACCAATAGGGCGCGTGGCGTGTACCGCAGCGCCTTGTAAATTTCGCCGTTCTGCTTAACGTTAAACGCAGTAACCGCTAAACTGATTGTGCGTATGAATTCTAATGTCTATAATTAAAAAAAAATATACGGTATTAGGCTTATTTGCGTATTTAACTCGCCAGCTCGTAAAACGACCGGCACACCCCCAGCCCAAAAGGGCAACATAGTTGCCCACACTTAGACAGAGGGGTACCCTGCAGTGTACTCCTAATATTGTCTTCTACAACACGGGTATCCATCAATATTCGCAGCAGTCTTCGCTCTCAGGAGCACAGAGGCTCAGAACCAAAAACTCCTCTCAACTGGTACCATTCCCATGCGACCCTCTCCGCCATGCCAACCCCACGGGACCGCCCCAACACGTCACCCTCTCTGGTGTCCACCACCTACTTCTACCGGTCCCACTTACATACCCGTCCGAAGACCAAACAAGGTATCACCCACCTTGGTATGTGAGTGACCGTACTACTCCTCTCGTCCACCTCTCGGACCGACCAGCCACATGCACCAACAAGGCATCTCCATCCTTGCCATATGGCTGGCCCACATCCCTACACTAGGGCGGACGGCCCCGCTTAGCCGGACAGAGAAGACCGCATAGAGGGCACGCGAACATCATCCCTTCATTTGGTCTTTAAAAGGCCATAACTAGCAGGGGGGTAACTCTCCACAGCTCCGTCTAAGCAACTCTCTCTCTCTCAACAAAAAACACCAGGGAAATCCACCGGGGGAATGCGGCATGGCCATTTAATAACAAAGTTCAATCTCAATACTAGTTCAGCTGATGAACAAATCAGGTCGACCATGAAATTGACATATCAAACATAGAACAGTTACATTTACATAAACAAGGACGGGTTTATCAGATTACGAAAACGACAACAACTACATTCCACCCTGCAGCCGGCTATCAACGGCTCATAGTCCAAGTAGCCCAGATAACAATTTTACAACAATACAGCTGGTTACAAGTTACTATGTCAATATCTCGACTCCCCATAAAACGACAAACAACGTATTTTTGCTCTTATACATGAAACAAACTACCTTCGACAATATCTCGTATTCCCATAAAACAACAACCAACAATCTTACTCTAACATCACTACACCAACCTAGTCACAACTCTTCCAACTAACTTCTTTTCTAACTCCTTTCTGATTTTTTTTTTTTTTTTTTTTTTTTGGGGGGGTAGGAAAATTGGGAAGATGAAAAGGGCAAGGATCATTGAAAGGTCAATAGCTAGGACTAAGGGTAAGGACATGGCTCCCTCCGAGAATAAGGATGGGTGGAGAAAACCAAGGCTCGCGGAGGCAGGGGCGCAACCCTGAAGTAGACGAACACCACTGGGACTGTGGGGAACATCTACCCGCTACCCGTTAACCGCTACTTCTCACCTTTTTATGACGAACTTTAGGTACTCGTTCCTTTTGGACACCACTCTCTAAGAAACTATCTCGTGTTGAGCTGTACTGATTTGTTTCTTCTGAATTAGAATCAAGGCAACTTACCTGACTACTTTTACCCCGATTTGGATTATCCTCAACCTCTAAGTCCTCTGCTTCTACCTCCCCTGGTTCTCTTTCTTCCGCCTCTTCCTTTTCTTCCTCTACATAATCCAGATCACCATCACGACACTGCACATCTTCATTCTCTAGTTGCTCACCTGGTCCGCATGAAACTTCTTTCCGTTCCTCGGAATCCTCAACACTACTTACAGAAGGCGTCTGCACATCTTCACGCACTACATCATTCTCACTCACACACTCCACAACGCTGCCACCCACTTTCTCCTCTACTTCTACCTCATCTACTTCTACCACACTTGCAGCCTGGACATCCCCGTGTCCATCCGCAAACTCAGACTCTTCAGTCTCCCTAACACTTACACTTATACTGCCCTGTGCAGCATGTGAAGCAAAAAGGAGAAGCTAAAAGGCGCTAGGTCCAGGGTGACGGGACTTGCAATTAAACTCTCTGTTATAAACAAACATAACATTTATTGAGTCTTGTATTGTGTTACATATCGTGTATTAATCGGTTTCCTTGTTTTTTTTTAATTCCACTAGTTATTTAGTGTATAAAGATTTTCCCATGCATACCCCACAAAAAGTGACACAACCCTAAATCACAAATAACATGTATAGATATTAAACAATTGTTTTCTTTTTTGCTGTTTTTTTTTTTGTTTTTATAATGCAAACATATTTCATGTAAATATCTTCCCCGTACATACCCCACAAAAAGTGACACAAACATAAACCACAAAGTATAAATATATATATCGATAAAACAATTGTTTTCCTTTTATAATGTAAATATTTTTAGTGTAAATAATTCTTCCCCGTTACATACCCCACAAAAAGTGACACAAACATAATTCACAAAAGTATAAACATATATATTGTGACAGCAGCGGTATGCGAACATCTGCTCTCCGGTACCAGCGGTGGACACAGCGAGCCAATCCGGCATCAGCAGCCGCCGAGACGTGACCAACTGCGTGTTCGGAGCTAGCCAATCAGCGATGCCGGTTAGATAATAAAACCCGGGCCGGCAGAAAATTTTACGCACTCTTCATCGCCACGCCATCGGACGCACTTCATCTCCTCTCCTCTCTCGTACGACATCGGCGCGGAGTCCGCCGGAAGGAACGGCCGAAGAATAGAACCGGCGTTCTTGCGTCTTCGCCCTCCAGTTCTGCACCAGCGATGGATTTCGCTGGGCCGGCAGCCGACTCTACAACCGGTGCCGGAAGAAGAGGAGGACTGCAGTACGCCACGATCAGCGGGCGCAGCCGCCGAACATCTCAGCCCGGCACGACCAACATCAGCTTTCTCGCCACAAGGTCCTGTTTAGCGGCACCAAAAACGATAGTGTGTACGATTGGCGCCATTTGTCTTGCGGCAAGCTTTTTGTCCGGTGACAAGTGGCGCCCAACGTGGGGCAGCGATCATCTTGCGGATGCAAGATCCAGCCACGCCAGCGAGCTACCAGCCGGCACACCAATCAACATGGCGCCCAACAGACATCTCCACATCTGGAGAAGAGCAGTAGGCCCGCTACCGGAGAGCATTCAAGACCCGGTGGAGTTGTGACAGCAGCGGTATGCGAACATCTGCTCTCCGGTACCAGCTGTGGACACAGCGAGCCAATCCGGCATCAGCAGCCGCCGAGATGTGACCAACTTCGTGTTCGGAGCTAGCCAATCAGCGATGCCGGTTAGATAATAAAACCCGGGCCGGCAGAAAATTTTACGCACTCTTCATCGCCACGCCATCGGACGCACTTCATCTCCTCTCATCTCTCGGACGACATCGGCGCGGAGTCCGCCGGAAGGAACGGCCGAATAATAGAACCGGCGTTCTTGCGTCTTCGCCCTCCAGTTCCGCACCAGCGATGGATTTCGCTGGGCCGGCAGCCGACTCTACAACCGGTGCCGGAAGAAGAAGAGGACTGCAGTACGCCACGATCAGCGGGCGCAGCCGCCGAACATCTCAGCGCGGCACGACCAACATCAGCTTTCTCACCACAAGGTCCTTTTTAGGGCCACCAAAAACGACAGTGTGTACGATTGGCGCCATTTGTCATGCGGCAAGCTTTTTGTCCGGTGACAATATATATAAAACAATTGTTTTCCTTTTATAATGTAAATATTTTTGGTGTAAATAATTCTTCCCCGTACATACCCCACAAAAATGACACAACATAAATCACAAAAGTATAAATAGATATCTCCGTCACATCCACATTCTAAGTCTCGCTATATCGATACCCAACACGCTTATAAGTTTAAAAATAACAGAGGCACTCGCCTATATACCCACCTTTTATTTTTATAGACATTTCCATGCAGACATACGAAAGTATAAAAGTGTCACTAGTTCTCCCACGAATCCGGACTGCCCAAAATGCCAGATGTAATATTAAAGAAGTCTTAAATTTGGTAAGAAAAGAAACAACGAGTCTGAAAATTTAACTAAGGATGATGCATGGGAAAGACTGTGAGCCACCATCTTTCCTTCGGCCGGAACTGTAATTGGGAATTGGCTGAGATAATGATTTATAATTTTAATAATGATTAATAATTTAACAATAGCGTTTAAAAAAATTTACAATAATAAAATGTCCTGATCAGTTATGTAATATTTAAGAAAACTGGATTGGCCCGGGAACTAACATGTTCCTCAGCCTGGAGCATGCCTGTGTCTGCATACAACGCTGCCTATACAGGATTAAGCAGGGGCCGGACTGTTACTGATTTAGACAATTATAACCCTTACATAAACCCCAAAATTGTAATTTAAATTTGTGAAATAAATTGACAGAAATTACAACTAAACTCTACCAGTCGGTGAGGTTTCATCCTGTCACAAACGGAACTTCCCCCCTTACATACATGGAAATGCCAGACCCCAAATACTAAAAAAAAAAAACCCTTTTACTGGAAACTAGAAAGAAACTACTGATTGAATTAATGTGACAGGCCTTGGATACCTGCCAGCCCCCGGGCTTACACTGAATACCAAGTTATTACATTATCAAAGAAACCCGCGCACAATTCTGTCTAGTTAAAGTGAGGCCTGATTAAAACGTTTTGAAGATGAACAAATTTGACAATTATTCACTCATGCTCCACAAAAGCTATAAGTTGTTAACAGCACAGATCCGGGTGTCTATGTAGATTTAATTAATTATAATAATGGTTTGAGGTCACCTGGTGAAGTTGAGGTTACCAAGTCCAGGGTGAGTGTTGGTTAGGTCATGCTGTTGTCCTCTACGACAGGCGAATTCGAAAGCCCTTTATTATACGTTCAGGTGGAGATGGTCATCCTGAGGCACCGTCCATGTCTTAGACCAGGGGCCCTGCGCATACACAAATAATTAGGACAGGTCCCAACACTTTTACTCCCTCTATAAGGCGTCACGTACATTGGGTATAATCGTATATCCCAATTTAAACTGGCCAACTCGTAACCCTTTTACTTATACTTGATTTGTTTTAGTAAAAAATTTTAAGACACCTCCAAAACCAACATAATATTCTTAAGCATGATTATGCTCATGTGGGCAAAGTTTGACACACTTTAACCTGTCTATGTCTGCACTTAGCACATGTAATTACATTAAAAAAAACTATCACATCCGCCAAAATAGCAGAATTCTACACCATTACATTGATAACGACAATTATTGTCTCTTAATTGCTTAACTTGGTTATTTGAATACTTTAACTACATATATAGGACACGGACTGCTTTTGAAATCCTCGCCACGAGGTTGCAAAATTATTTACTATCTTTCACACTTGCTGTATTAATTTTTTATTTACGAAACTCATAATATATATATTAATGTAACTTACCGCAGTTTTGTGAGTGTTTATCTACCCATAGTAGAAGATAGAATTTCAAACACAAAAGACTTCGCTCTGTCGAAATGGTTACTTGATGTTAACTCAGTGGATGGTGCGACGAGACAGGCGAAAACGTAATAAAATGCGCATTACTCAATTGCTGCATCTGGTGACCAATAGGGCGCGTGGCGTGTACCGCAGCGCCTTGTAAATTTCGCCGTTCTGCTTAACGTTAAACGCAGTAACCGCTAAACTGATTGTGCGTATGAATTCTAATGTCTATAATTAAAAAAAAATATACGGTATTAGGCTTATTTGCGTATTTAACTCGCCAGCTCGTAAAACGACCGGCACACCCCCAGCCCAAAAGGGCAACATAGTTGCCCACACTTAGACAGAGGGGTACCCTGCAGTGTACTCCTAATATTGTCTTCTACAACACGGGTATCCATCAATATTCGCAGCAGTCTTCGCTCTCAGGAGCACAGAGGCTCAGAACCAAAAACTCCTCTCAACTGGTACCATTCCCATGCGACCCTCTCCGCCATGCCAACCCCACGGGACCGCCCCAACACGTCACCCTCTCTGGTGTCCACCACCTACTTCTACCGGTCCCACTTACATACCCGTCCGAAGACCAAACAAGGTATCACCCACCTTGGTATGTGAGTGACCGTACTACTCCTCTCGTCCACCTCTCGGACCGACCAGCCACATGCACCAACAAGGCATCTCCATCCTTGCCATATGGCTGGCCCACATCCCTACACTAGGGCGGACGGCCCCGCTTAGCCGGACAGAGAAGACCGCATAGAGGGCACGCGAACATCATCCCTTCATTTGGTCTTTAAAAGGCCATAACTAGCAGGGGGGTAACTCTCCACAGCTCCGTCTAAGCAACTCTCTCTCTCTCAACAAAAAACACCAGGGAAATCCACCGGGGGAATGCGGCATGGCCATTTAATAACAAAGTTCAATCTCAATACTAGTTCAGCTGATGAACAAATCAGGTCGACCATGAAATTGACATATCAAACATAGAACAGTTACATTTACATAAACAAGGACGGGTTTATCAGATTACGAAAACGACAACAACTACATTCCACCCTGCAGCCGGCTATCAACGGCTCATAGTCCAAGTAGCCCAGATAACAATTTTACAACAATACAGCTGGTTACAAGTTACTATGTCAATATCTCGACTCCCCATAAAACGACAAACAACGTATTTTTGCTCTTATACATGAAACAAACTACCTTCGACAATATCTCGTATTCCCATAAAACAACAACCAACAATCTTACTCTAACATCACTACACCAACCTAGTCACAACTCTTCCAACTAACTTCTTTTCTAACTCCTTTCTGATTTTTTTTTTTTTTTTTTTTTTTTTTTTTTGGGAGGGGTAGAAAAATTGGGAAGATGAAAAGGGCAAGGATCATTGAAAGGTCAATAGCTAGGACTAAGGGTAAGGACATGGCTTCCTCCGAGAATAAGGATGGGTGGAGAAAACCAAAGCTCGCGGAGGCAGGGGCGCAACCCTGAAGTAGACGAACACCACTGGGACTGTGGGGAACATCTACCCGCTACCCGTTAACCGCTACTTCTCACCTTTTTATGACGAACTTTAGGTACTCGTTCCTTTTGGACACCACTCTCTAAGAAACTATCTCGTGTTGAGCTGTACTGATTAGTTTCTTCTGAATTAGAATCAAGGCAACTTACCTGACTACTTTTACCCCGATTTGGATTATCCTCAACCTCTAAGTCCTCTGCTTCTACCTCCCCTGGTTCTCTTTCTTCCGCCTCTTCCTTTTCTTCCTCTACATAATCCAGATCACCATCACGACACTGCACATCTTCATTCTCTAGTTGCTCACCTGGTCCGCATGAAACTTCTTTCCGTTCCTCGGAATCCTCAACACTACTTACAGAAGGCGTCTGCACATCTTCACGCACTACATCATTCTCACTCACACACTCCACAACGCTGCCACCCACTTTCTCCTCTACTTCTACCTCATCTACTTCTACCACACTTGCAGCCTGGACATCCCCGTGTCCATCCGCAAACTCAGACTCTTCAGTCTCCCTAACACTTACACTTATACTGCCCTGTGCAGCATGTGAAGCAAAAAGGAGAAGCTAAAAGGCGCTAGGTCCAGGGTGACGGGACTTGCAATTAAACTCTCTGTTATAAACAAACATAACATTTATTGAGTCTTGTATTGTGTTACATATCGTGTATTAATCGGTTTCCTTGTTTTTTTTTAATTCCACTAGTTATTTAGTGTATAAAGATTTTCCCATGCATACCCCACAAAAAGTGACACAACCCTAAATCACAAATAACATGTATAGATATTAAACAATTGTTTTCTTTTTTGCTGTTTTTTCTTTTGTTTTTATAATGCAAACATATTTCATGTAAATATCTTCCCCGTACATACCCCACAAAAAGTGACACAAACATAAACCACAAAGTATAAATATATATATCGATAAAACAATTGTTTTCCTTTTATAATGTAAATATTTTTAGTGTAAATAATTCTTCCCCGTTACATACCCCACAAAAAGTGACACAAACATAATTCACAAAAGTATAAACATATATATTGTGACAGCAGCGGTACGCGAACATCTGCTCTCCGGTACCAGCGGTGGACACAGCGAGCCAATCCGGCATCAGCAGCCGCCGAGACGTGACCAACTGCGTGTTCGGAGCTAGCCAATCAGCGATGCCGGTTAGATAATAAAACCCGGGCCGACAGAAAATTTTACGCACTCTTCATCGCCACGCCATCGGACGCACTTCATCTCCTCTCCTCTCTCGTACGACATCGGCGCGGAGTCCGCCGGAAGGAACGGCCGAAGAATAGAACCGGCGTTCTTGCGTCTTCGCCCTCCAGTTCTGCACCAGCGATGGATTTCGCTGGGCCGGCAGCCGACTCTACAACCGGTGCCGGAAGAAGAGGAGGACTGCAGTACGCCACGATCAGCGGGCGCAGCCGCCAAACATCTCAGCGCGGCACGACCAACATCAGCTTTCTCGCCAGAAGGTCCTTTTTATCGCCACCAAAAACGATAGTGTGTACGATTGGCGCCATTTGTCATGCGGCAAGCTTTTTGTCCGGTGACAAGTGGCGCCCAACGTGGGGCAGCGATCATCTTGCGGATGCAAGATCCAGCCACGCCAGCGAGCTACCAGCCGGCACACCAATCAACATGGCGCCCAACAGACATCTCCACATCGGGAGAAGAGCAGTAGGCCCGCTACCGGAGAGCATTCAAGACCCGGTGGAGTTGTGACAGCAGCGGTATGCGAACATCTGCTCTCCGGTACCAGCTGTGGACACAGCGAGCCAATCCGGCATCAGCAGCCGCCGAGATGTGACCAACTTCGTGTTCGGAGCTAGCCAATCAGCGATGCCGGTTAGATAATAAAACCCGGGCCGGCAGAAAATTTTACGCACTCTTCATCGCCACGCCATCGGACGCACTTCATCTCCTCTCATCTCTCGGACGACATCGGCGCGGAGTCCGCCGGAAGGAACGGCCGAAGAATAGAACCGGCGTTCTTGCGTCTTCGCCCTCCAGTTCCGCACCAGCGATGGATTTCGCTGGGCCGGCACCCGACTCTACAACCGGTGCCGGAAGAAGAAGAGGACTGCAGTACGCCACGATCAGCGGGCGTAGCCGCCGAAAATCTCAGCGCGGCACGACCAACATCAGCTTTCTCACCACAAGGTCCTTTTTAGGGCCACCAAAAACGATAGTGTGTACGATTGGCGCCATTTGTTATGCGGCAAGCTTTTTGTCCGGTGACAATATATATAAAACAATTGTTTTCCTTTTATAATGTAAATATTTTTGGTGTAAATAATTCTTCCCCGTACATACCCCACAAAAATGACACAACATAAATCACAAAAGTATAAATAGATATCTCCGTCACATCCACATTCTAAGTCTCGCTATATCGATACCCAACACGCTTATAAGTTTAAAAATAACAGAGGCACTCGCCTATATACCCACCTTTTATTTTTATAGACATTTCCATGCAGACATACGAAAGTATAAAAGTGTCACTAGTTCTCCCACGAATCCGGACTGCCCAAAATGCCAGATGTAATATTAAAGAAGTCTTAAATTTGGTAAGAAAAGAAACAACGAGTCTGAAAATTTAACTAAGGATGATGCATGGGAAAGACGGTGAGCCACCATCTTTCCTTCGGCCGGAACTGTAATTGGGAATTGGCTGAGATAATGATTTATAATTTTAATAATGATTAATAATTTAACAATAGCGTTTAAAAAAATTTACAATAATAAAATGTCCTGATCAGTTATGTAATATTTAAGAAAACTGGATTGGCCCGGGAACCAACATGTTCCTCAGCCTGGAGCATGCCTGTGTCTGCATACAAGGCTGCCTATACAGGATTAAGCAGGGGCCGGACTGTTACTGATTTAGACAATTATAACCCTTACATAAACCCCAAAATTGTAATTTAAATTTGTGAAATAAATTGACAGAAATTACAACTAAACTCTACCAGCCGGTGAGGTTTCATCCTGTCACAAACGGAACTTCCCCCCTTACATACATGGAAATGCCAGACCCCAAATACTAAAAAAAAACACCTTTTACTGGAAACTAGAAAGAAACTACGGATTGAATTAATGTGACAGGCCTTGGATACCTGCCAGCCCCCGGGCTTACACTGAATACCAAGTTATTACATTATCAAAGAAATCCGCGCACAATTCTGTCTAGTTAAAGTGAGGCCTGATTAAAACGTTTTGAAGATGAACAAATTTGACAATTATTCACTCATGCTCCACAAAAGCTATAAGTTGTTAACAGCACAGATCCGGGTGTCTATGTAGATTTAATTAATTATAATAATGGTTTGAGGTCACCTGGTGAAGTTGAGGTTACCAAGTCCAGGGTGAGTGTTGGTTAGGTCATGCTGTTGTCCTCTACGACAGGCGAATTCGAAAGCCCTTTATTATACGTTCAGGTGGAGATGGTCATCCTGAGGCACCGTCCATGTCTTAGACCAGGGGCCCTGCGCATACACAAATAATTAGGACAGGTCCCAACACTTTTACTCCCTCTATAAGGCGTCACGTACATTGGGTATAATCGTATATCCCAATTTAAACTGGCCAACTCGTAACCCTTTTACTTATACTTGATTTGTTTTAGTAAAAAATTTTAAGACACCTCCAAAACCAACATAATATTCTTAAGCATGATTATGCTCATGTGGGCAAAGTTTGACACACTTTAACCTGTCTATGTCTGCACTTAGCACATGTAATTACATTAAAAAAAACTATCACATCCGCCAAAATAGCAGAATTCTACACCATTACATTGATAACGACAATTATTGTCTCTTAATTGCTTAACTTGGTTATTTGAATACTTTAACTACATATATAGGACACGGACTGCTTTTGAAATCCTCGCCACGAGGTTGCAAAATTATTTACTATCTTTCACACTTGCTGTATTAATTTTTTATTTACGAAACTCATAATATATACATTAATGTAACTTACCGCAGTTTTGTGAGTGTTTATCTACCCATAGTAGAAGATAGAATTTCAAACACAAAAGACTTCGCTCTGTCGAAATGGTTACTTGATGTTAACTCAGTGGATGGTGCGACGAGACAGGCGAAAACGTATTAAAATGCGCATTACTCAATTGCTGCATCTGGTGACCAATAGGGCGCGTGGCGTGTACCGCAGCGCCTTGTAAATTTCGCCGTTCTGCTTAACGTTAAACGCAGTAACCGCTAAACTGATTGTGCGTATGAATTCTAATGTCTATAATTAAAAAAAAAATATACGGTATTAGGCTTATTTGCGTATTTAACTCGCCAGCTCGTAAAACGACCGGCACACCCCCAGCCCAAAAGGGCAACATAGTTGCCCACACTTAGACAGAGGGGTACCCTGCAGTGTACTCCTAATATTGTCTTCTACAACACGGGTATCCATCAATATTCGCAGCAGTCTTCGCTCTCAGGAGCACAGAGGCTCAGAACCAAAAACTCCTCTCAACTGGTACCATTCCCATGCGACCCTCTCCGCCATGCCAACCCCACGGGACCGCCCCAACACGTCACCCTCTCTGGTGTCCACCACCTACTTCTACCGGTCCCACTTACATACCCGTCCGAAGACCAAACAAGGTATCACCCACCTTGGTATGTGAGTGACCGTACTACTCCTCTCGTCCACCTCTCGGACCGACCAGCCACATGCACCAACAAGGCATCTCCATCCTTGCCATATGGCTGGCCCACATCCCTACACTAGGGCGGACGGCCCCGCTTAGCCGGACAGAGAAGACCGCATAGAGGGCACGCGAACATCATCCCTTCATTTGGTCTTTAAAAGGCCATAACCAGCAGGGGGGGTAACTCTCCACAGCTCCGTCTAAGCAACTCTCTCTCTCTCAACAAAAAACACCAGGGAAATCCACCGGGGGAATGCGGCATGGCCATTTAATAACAAAGTTCAATCTCAATACTAGTTCAGCTGATGAACAAATCAGGTCAACCATGAAATTGACATATCAAACATAGAACAGTTACATTTACATAAACAAGGACGGGTTTATCAGATTACGAAAACGACAACAACTACATTCCACCCTGCAGCCGGCTATCAACGGCTCATAGTCCAAGTCACCCAGATAACAATTTTACAACAATACAGCTGGTTACAAGTTACTATGTCAATATCTCGACTCCCCATAAAACGACAAACAACGTATTTTTGCTCTTATACACGAAACAAACTACCTTCGACAATATCTCGTATTCCCATAAAACAACAACCAACAATCTTACACTAACATCACTACACCAACCTAGTCACAACTCTTCCAACTAACTTCTTTTCTAACTCCTTTCTGATTTTTTTTTTTTTTTTTTTTTTTTGGGGGGGGGTAGGAAAATTGGGAAGATGAAAAGGGCAAGGATCATTGAAAGGTCAATAGCTAGGACTAAGGGTAAGGACATGGCTCCCTCCGAGAATAAGGATGGGTGGAGAAAACCAAGGCTCGCGGAGGCAGGGGCGCAACCCTGAAGTAGACGAACACCACTGGGACTGTGGGGAACATCTACCCGCTACCCATTAACCGCTACTTCTCACCTTTTTATGACGAACTTTAGGTACTCGTTCCTTTTGGACACCACTCTCTAAGAAACTATCTCGTGTTGAGCTGTACTGATTTGTTTCTTCTGAATTAGAATCAAGGCAACTTACCTGACTACTTTTACCCCGATTTGGATTATCCTCAACCTCTAAGTCCTCTGCTTCTACCTCCCCTGGTTCTCTTTCTTCCGCCTCTTCCTTTTCTTCCTCTACATAATCCAGATCACCATCACGACACTGCACATCTTCATTCTCTAGTTGCTCACCTGGTCCGCATGAAACTTCTTTCCGTTCCTCGGAATCCTCAACACTACTTACAGAAGGCGTCTGCACATCTTCACGCACTACATCATTCTCACTCACACACTCCACAACGCTGCCACCCACTTTCTCCTCTACTTCTACCTCATCTACTTCTACCACACTTGCAGCCTGGACATCCCCGTGTCCATCCGCAAACTCAGACTCTTCAGTCTCCCTAACACTTACACTTATACTGCCCTGTGCAGCATGTGAAGCAAAAAGGAGAAGCTAAAAGGCGCTAGGTCCAGGGTGACGGGACTTGCAATTAAACTCTCTGTTATAAACAAACATAACATTTATTGAGTCTTGTATTGTGTTACATATCGTGTATTAATCGGTTTCCTTGTTTTTTTTTAATTCCACTAGTTATTTAGTGTATAAAGATTTTCCCATGCATACCCCACAAAAAGTGACACAACCCTAAATCACAAATAACATGTATAGATATTAAACAATTGTTTTCTTTTTTGCTGTTTTTTCTTTTGTTTTTATAATGCAAACATATTTCATGTAAATATCTTCCCCGTACATACCCCACAAAAAGTGACACAAACATAAACCACAAAGTATAAATATATATATCGATAAAACAATTGTTTTCCTTTTATAATGTAAATATTTTTAGTGTAAATAATTCTTCCCCGTTACATACCCCACAAAAAGTGACACAAACATAATTCACAAAAGTATAAACATATATATTGTGACAGCAGCGGTATGCGAACATCTGCTCTCCGGTACCAGCGGTGGACACAGCGAGCCAATCCGGCATCAGCAGCCGCCGAGACGTGACCAACTGCGTGTTCGGAGCTAGCCAATCAGCGATGCCGGTTAGATAATAAAACCCGGGCCGGCAGAAAATTTTACGCACTCTTCATCGCCACGCCATCGGACGCACTTCATCTCCTCTCCTCTCTCGTACGACATCGGCGCGGAGTCCGCCGGAAGGAACGGCCGAAGAATAGAACCGGCGTTCTTGCGTCTTCGCCCTCCAGTTCTGCACCAGCGATGGATTTCGCTGGGCCGGCAGCCGACTCTACAACCGGTGCCGGAAGAAGAGGAGGACTGCAGTACGCCACGATCAGCGGGCGCAGCCGCCGAACATCTCAGCCCGGCACGACCAACATCAGCTTTCTCGCCACAAGGTCCTGTTTAGCGGCACCAAAAACGATAGTGTGTACGATTGGCGCCATTTGTCTTGCGGCAAGCTTTTTGTCCGGTGACAAGTGGCGCCCAACGTGGGGCAGCGATCATCTTGCGGATGCAAGATCCAGCCACGCCAGCGAGCTACCAGCCGGCACACCAATCAACATGGCGCCCAACAGACATCTCCACATCTGGAGAAGAGCAGTAGGCCCGCTACCGGAGAGCATTCAAGACCCGGTGGAGTTGTGACAGCAGCGGTATGCGAACATCTGCTCTCCGGTACCAGCTGTGGACACAGCGAGCCAATCCGGCATCAGCAGCCGCCGAGATGTGACCAACTTCGTGTTCGGAGCTAGCCAATCAGCGATGCCGGTTAGATAATAAAACCCGGGCCGGCAGAAAATTTTACGCACTCTTCATCGCCACGCCATCGGACGCACTTCATCTCCTCTCATCTCTCGGACGACATCGGCGCGGAGTCCGCCGGAAGGAACGGCCGAATAATAGAACCGGCGTTCTTGCGTCTTCGCCCTCCAGTTCCGCACCAGCGATGGATTTCGCTGGGCCGGCAGCCGACTCTACAACCGGTGCCGGAAGAAGAAGAGGACTGCAGTACGCCACGATCAGCGGGCGCAGCCGCCGAACATCTCAGCGCGGCACGACCAACATCAGCTTTCTCACCACAAGGTCCTTTTTAGGGCCACCAAAAACGACAGTGTGTACGATTGGCGCCATTTGTCATGCGGCAAGCTTTTTGTCCGGTGACAATATATATAAAACAATTGTTTTCCTTTTATAATGTAAATATTTTTGGTGTAAATAATTCTTCCCCGTACATACCCCACAAAAATGACACAACATAAATCACAAAAGTATAAATAGATATCTCCGTCACATCCACATTCTAAGTCTCGCTATATCGATACCCAACACGCTTATAAGTTTAAAAATAACAGAGGCACTCGCCTATATACCCACCTTTTATTTTTATAGACATTTCCATGCAGACATACGAAAGTATAAAAGTGTCACTAGTTCTCCCACGAATCCGGACTGCCCAAAATGCCAGATGTAATATTAAAGAAGTCTTAAATTTGGTAAGAAAAGAAACAACGAGTCTGAAAATTTAACTAAGGATGATGCATGGGAAAGACTGTGAGCCACCATCTTTCCTTCGGCCGGAACTGTAATTGGGAATTGGCTGAGATAATGATTTATAATTTTAATAATGATTAATAATTTAACAATAGCGTTTAAAAAAATTTACAATAATAAAATGTCCTGATCAGTTATGTAATATTTAAGAAAACTGGATTGGCCCGGGAACTAACATGTTCCTCAGCCTGGAGCATGCCTGTGTCTGCATACAACGCTGCCTATACAGGATTAAGCAGGGGCCGGACTGTTACTGATTTAGACAATTATAACCCTTACATAAACCCCAAAATTGTAATTTAAATTTGTGAAATAAATTGACAGAAATTACAACTAAACTCTACCAGTCGGTGAGGTTTCATCCTGTCACAAACGGAACTTCCCCCCTTACATACATGGAAATGCCAGACCCCAAATACTAAAAAAAAAAAACCCTTTTACTGGAAACTAGAAAGAAACTACTGATTGAATTAATGTGACAGGCCTTGGATACCTGCCAGCCCCCGGGCTTACACTGAATACCAAGTTATTACATTATCAAAGAAACCCGCGCACAATTCTGTCTAGTTAAAGTGAGGCCTGATTAAAACGTTTTGAAGATGAACAAATTTGACAATTATTCACTCATGCTCCACAAAAGCTATAAGTTGTTAACAGCACAGATCCGGGTGTCTATGTAGATTTAATTAATTATAATAATGGTTTGAGGTCACCTGGTGAAGTTGAGGTTACCAAGTCCAGGGTGAGTGTTGGTTAGGTCATGCTGTTGTCCTCTACGACAGGCGAATTCGAAAGCCCTTTATTATACGTTCAGGTGGAGATGGTCATCCTGAGGCACCGTCCATGTCTTAGACCAGGGGCCCTGCGCATACACAAATAATTAGGACAGGTCCCAACACTTTTACTCCCTCTATAAGGCGTCACGTACATTGGGTATAATCGTATATCCCAATTTAAACTGGCCAACTCGTAACCCTTTTACTTATACTTGATTTGTTTTAGTAAAAAATTTTAAGACACCTCCAAAACCAACATAATATTCTTAAGCATGATTATGCTCATGTGGGCAAAGTTTGACACACTTTAACCTGTCTATGTCTGCACTTAGCACATGTAATTACATTAAAAAAAACTATCACATCCGCCAAAATAGCAGAATTCTACACCATTACATTGATAACGACAATTATTGTCTCTTAATTGCTTAACTTGGTTATTTGAATACTTTAACTACATATATAGGACACGGACTGCTTTTGAAATCCTCGCCACGAGGTTGCAAAATTATTTACTATCTTTCACACTTGCTGTATTAATTTTTTATTTACGAAACTCATAATATATATATTAATGTAACTTACCGCAGTTTTGTGAGTGTTTATCTACCCATAGTAGAAGATAGAATTTCAAACACAAAAGACTTCGCTCTGTCGAAATGGTTACTTGATGTTAACTCAGTGGATGGTGCGACGAGACAGGCGAAAACGTAATAAAATGCGCATTACTCAATTGCTGCATCTGGTGACCAATAGGGCGCGTGGCGTGTACCGCAGCGCCTTGTAAATTTCGCCGTTCTGCTTAACGTTAAACGCAGTAACCGCTAAACTGATTGTGCGTATGAATTCTAATGTCTATAATTAAAAAAAAATATACGGTATTAGGCTTATTTGCGTATTTAACTCGCCAGCTCGTAAAACGACCGGCACACCCCCAGCCCAAAAGGGCAACATAGTTGCCCACACTTAGACAGAGGGGTACCCTGCAGTGTACTCCTAATATTGTCTTCTACAACACGGGTATCCATCAATATTCGCAGCAGTCTTCGCTCTCAGGAGCACAGAGGCTCAGAACCAAAAACTCCTCTCAACTGGTACCATTCCCATGCGACCCTCTCCGCCATGCCAACCCCACGGGACCGCCCCAACACGTCACCCTCTCTGGTGTCCACCACCTACTTCTACCGGTCCCACTTACATACCCGTCCGAAGACCAAACAAGGTATCACCCACCTTGGTATGTGAGTGACCGTACTACTCCTCTCGTCCACCTCTCGGACCGACCAGCCACATGCACCAACAAGGCATCTCCATCCTTGCCATATGGCTGGCCCACATCCCTACACTAGGGCGGACGGCCCCGCTTAGCCGGACAGAGAAGACCGCATAGAGGGCACGCGAACATCATCCCTTCATTTGGTCTTTAAAAGGCCATAACTAGCAGGGGGGTAACTCTCCACAGCTCCGTCTAAGCAACTCTCTCTCTCTCAACAAAAAACACCAGGGAAATCCACCGGGGGAATGCGGCATGGCCATTTAATAACAAAGTTCAATCTCAATACTAGTTCAGCTGATGAACAAATCAGGTCGACCATGAAATTGACATATCAAACATAGAACAGTTACATTTACATAAACAAGGACGGGTTTATCAGATTACGAAAACGACAACAACTACATTCCACCCTGCAGCCGGCTATCAACGGCTCATAGTCCAAGTAGCCCAGATAACAATTTTACAACAATACAGCTGGTTACAAGTTACTATGTCAATATCTCGACTCCCCATAAAACGACAAACAACGTATTTTTGCTCTTATACATGAAACAAACTACCTTCGACAATATCTCGTATTCCCATAAAACAACAACCAACAATCTTACTCTAACATCACTACACCAACCTAGTCACAACTCTTCCAACTAACTTCTTTTCTAACTCCTTTCTGATTTTTTTTTTTTTTTTTTTTTTTTGGGGGGGTAGGAAAATTGGGAAGATGAAAAGGGCAAGGATCATTGAAAGGTCAATAGCTAGGACTAAGGGTAAGGACATGGCTCCCTCCGAGAATAAGGATGGGTGGAGAAAACCAAGGCTCGCGGAGGCAGGGGCGCAACCCTGAAGTAGACGAACACCACTGGGACTGTGGGGAACATCTACCCGCTACCCGTTAACCGCTACTTCTCACCTTTTTATGACGAACTTTAGGTACTCGTTCCTTTTGGACACCACTCTCTAAGAAACTATCTCGTGTTGAGCTGTACTGATTTGTTTCTTCTGAATTAGAATCAAGGCAACTTACCTGACTACTTTTACCCCGATTTGGATTATCCTCAACCTCTAAGTCCTCTGCTTCTACCTCCCCTGGTTCTCTTTCTTCCGCCTCTTCCTTTTCTTCCTCTACATAATCCAGATCACCATCACGACACTGCACATCTTCATTCTCTAGTTGCTCACCTGGTCCGCATGAAACTTCTTTCCGTTCCTCGGAATCCTCAACACTACTTACAGAAGGCGTCTGCACATCTTCACGCACTACATCATTCTCACTCACACACTCCACAACGCTGCCACCCACTTTCTCCTCTACTTCTACCTCATCTACTTCTACCACACTTGCAGCCTGGACATCCCCGTGTCCATCCGCAAACTCAGACTCTTCAGTCTCCCTAACACTTACACTTATACTGCCCTGTGCAGCATGTGAAGCAAAAAGGAGAAGCTAAAAGGCGCTAGGTCCAGGGTGACGGGACTTGCAATTAAACTCTCTGTTATAAACAAACATAACATTTATTGAGTCTTGTATTGTGTTACATATCGTGTATTAATCGGTTTCCTTGTTTTTTTTTAATTCCACTAGTTATTTAGTGTATAAAGATTTTCCCATGCATACCCCACAAAAAGTGACACAACCCTAAATCACAAATAACATGTATAGATATTAAACAATTGTTTTCTTTTTTGCTGTTTTTTCTTTTGTTTTTATAATGCAAACATATTTCATGTAAATATCTTCCCCGTACATACCCCACAAAAAGTGACACAAACATAAACCACAAAGTATAAATATATATATCGATAAAACAATTGTTTTCCTTTTATAATGTAAATATTTTTAGTGTAAATAATTCTTCCCCGTTACATACCCCACAAAAAGTGACACAAACATAATTCACAAAAGTATAAACATATATATTGTGACAGCAGCGGTATGCGAACATCTGCTCTCCGGTACCAGCGGTGGACACAGCGAGCCAATCCGGCATCAGCAGCCGCCGAGACGTGACCAACTGCGTGTTCGGAGCTAGCCAATCAGCGATGCCGGTTAGATAATAAAACCCGGGCCGGCAGAAAATTTTACGCACTCTTCATCGCCACGCCATCGGACGCACTTCATCTCCTCTCCTCTCTCGTACGACATCGGCGCGGAGTCCGCCGGAAGGAACGGCCGAAGAATAGAACCGGCGTTCTTGCGTCTTCGCCCTCCAGTTCTGCACCAGCGATGGATTTCGCTGGGCCGGCAGCCGACTCTACAACCGGTGCCGGAAGAAGAGGAGGACTGCAGTACGCCACGATCAGCGGGCGCAGCCGCCGAACATCTCAGCCCGGCACGACCAACATCAGCTTTCTCGCCACAAGGTCCTGTTTAGCGGCACCAAAAACGATAGTGTGTACGATTGGCGCCATTTGTCTTGCGGCAAGCTTTTTGTCCGGTGACAAGTGGCGCCCAACGTGGGGCAGCGATCATCTTGCGGATGCAAGATCCAGCCACGCCAGCGAGCTACCAGCCGGCACACCAATCAACATGGCGCCCAACAGACATCTCCACATCTGGAGAAGAGCAGTAGGCCCGCTACCGGAGAGCATTCAAGACCCGGTGGAGTTGTGACAGCAGCGGTATGCGAACATCTGCTCTCCGGTACCAGCTGTGGACACAGCGAGCCAATCCGGCATCAGCAGCCGCCGAGATGTGACCAACTTCGTGTTCGGAGCTAGCCAATCAGCGATGCCGGTTAGATAATAAAACCCGGGCCGGCAGAAAATTTTACGCACTCTTCATCGCCACGCCATCGGACGCACTTCATCTCCTCTCATCTCTCGGACGACATCGGCGCGGAGTCCGCCGGAAGGAACGGCCGAATAATAGAACCGGCGTTCTTGCGTCTTCGCCCTCCAGTTCCGCACCAGCGATGGATTTCGCTGGGCCGGCAGCCGACTCTACAACCGGTGCCGGAAGAAGAAGAGGACTGCAGTACGCCACGATCAGCGGGCGCAGCCGCCGAACATCTCAGCGCGGCACGACCAACATCAGCTTTCTCACCACAAGGTCCTTTTTAGGGCCACCAAAAACGACAGTGTGTACGATTGGCGCCATTTGTCATGCGGCAAGCTTTTTGTCCGGTGACAATATATATAAAACAATTGTTTTCCTTTTATAATGTAAATATTTTTGGTGTAAATAATTCTTCCCCGTACATACCCCACAAAAATGACACAACATAAATCACAAAAGTATAAATAGATATCTCCGTCACATCCACATTCTAAGTCTCGCTATATCGATACCCAACACGCTTATAAGTTTAAAAATAACAGAGGCACTCGCCTATATACCCACCTTTTATTTTTATAGACATTTCCATGCAGACATACGAAAGTATAAAAGTGTCACTAGTTCTCCCACGAATCCGGACTGCCCAAAATGCCAGATGTAATATTAAAGAAGTCTTAAATTTGGTAAGAAAAGAAACAACGAGTCTGAAAATTTAACTAAGGATGATGCATGGGAAAGACTGTGAGCCACCATCTTTCCTTCGGCCGGAACTGTAATTGGGAATTGGCTGAGATAATGATTTATAATTTTAATAATGATTAATAATTTAACAATAGCGTTTAAAAAAATTTACAATAATAAAATGTCCTGATCAGTTATGTAATATTTAAGAAAACTGGATTGGCCCGGGAACTAACATGTTCCTCAGCCTGGAGCATGCCTGTGTCTGCATACAACGCTGCCTATACAGGATTAAGCAGGGGCCGGACTGTTACTGATTTAGACAATTATAACCCTTACATAAACCCCAAAATTGTAATTTAAATTTGTGAAATAAATTGACAGAAATTACAACTAAACTCTACCAGTCGGTGAGGTTTCATCCTGTCACAAACGGAACTTCCCCCCTTACATACATGGAAATGCCAGACCCCAAATACTAAAAAAAAAAAACCCTTTTACTGGAAACTAGAAAGAAACTACTGATTGAATTAATGTGACAGGCCTTGGATACCTGCCAGCCCCCGGGCTTACACTGAATACCAAGTTATTACATTATCAAAGAAACCCGCGCACAATTCTGTCTAGTTAAAGTGAGGCCTGATTAAAACGTTTTGAAGATGAACAAATTTGACAATTATTCACTCATGCTCCACAAAAGCTATAAGTTGTTAACAGCACAGATCCGGGTGTCTATGTAGATTTAATTAATTATAATAATGGTTTGAGGTCACCTGGTGAAGTTGAGGTTACCAAGTCCAGGGTGAGTGTTGGTTAGGTCATGCTGTTGTCCTCTACGACAGGCGAATTCGAAAGCCCTTTATTATACGTTCAGGTGGAGATGGTCATCCTGAGGCACCGTCCATGTCTTAGACCAGGGGCCCTGCGCATACACAAATAATTAGGACAGGTCCCAACACTTTTACTCCCTCTATAAGGCGTCACGTACATTGGGTATAATCGTATATCCCAATTTAAACTGGCCAACTCGTAACCCTTTTACTTATACTTGATTTGTTTTAGTAAAAAATTTTAAGACACCTCCAAAACCAACATAATATTCTTAAGCATGATTATGCTCATGTGGGCAAAGTTTGACACACTTTAACCTGTCTATGTCTGCACTTAGCACATGTAATTACATTAAAAAAAACTATCACATCCGCCAAAATAGCAGAATTCTACACCATTACATTGATAACGACAATTATTGTCTCTTAATTGCTTAACTTGGTTATTTGAATACTTTAACTACATATATAGGACACGGACTGCTTTTGAAATCCTCGCCACGAGGTTGCAAAATTATTTACTATCTTTCACACTTGCTGTATTAATTTTTTATTTACGAAACTCATAATATATATATTAATGTAACTTACCGCAGTTTTGTGAGTGTTTATCTACCCATAGTAGAAGATAGAATTTCAAACACAAAAGACTTCGCTCTGTCGAAATGGTTACTTGATGTTAACTCAGTGGATGGTGCGACGAGACAGGCGAAAACGTAATAAAATGCGCATTACTCAATTGCTGCATCTGGTGACCAATAGGGCGCGTGGCGTGTACCGCAGCGCCTTGTAAATTTCGCCGTTCTGCTTAACGTTAAACGCAGTAACCGCTAAACTGATTGTGCGTATGAATTCTAATGTCTATAATTAAAAAAAAAATATACGGTATTAGGCTTATTTGCGTATTTAACTCGCCAGCTCGTAAAACGACCGGCACACCCCCAGCCCAAAAGGGCAACATAGTTGCCCACACTTAGACAGAGGGGTACCCTGCAGTGTACTCCTAATATTGTCTTCTACAACACGGGTATCCATCAATATTCGCAGCAGTCTTCGCTCTCAGGAGCACAGAGGCTCAGAACCAAAAACTCCTCTCAACTGGTACCATTCCCATGCGACCCTCTCCGCCATGCCAACCCCACGGGACCGCCCCAACACGTCACCCTCTCTGGTGTCCACCACCTACTTCTACCGGTCCCACTTACATACCCGTCCGAAGACCAAACAAGGTATCACCCACCTTGGTATGTGAGTGACCGTACTACTCCTCTCGTCCACCTCTCGGACCGACCAGCCACATGCACCAACAAGGCATCTCCATCCTTGCCATATGGCTGGCCCACATCCCTACACTAGGGCGGACGGCCCCGCTTAGCCGGACAGAGAAGACCGCATAGAGGGCACGCGAACATCATCCCTTCATTTGGTCTTTAAAAGGCCATAACCAGCAGGGGGGGTAACTCTCCACAGCTCCGTCTAAGCAACTCTCTCTCTCTCAACAAAAAACACCAGGGAAATCCACCGGGGGAATGCGGCATGGCCATTTAATAACAAAGTTCAATCTCAATACTAGTTCAGCTGATGAACAAATCAGGTCAACCATGAAATTGACATATCAAACATAGAACAGTTACATTTACATAAACAAGGACGGGTTTATCAGATTACGAAAACGACAACAACTACATTCCACCCTGCAGCCGGCTATCAACGGCTCATAGTCCAAGTCACCCAGATAACAATTTTACAACAATACAGCTGGTTACAAGTTACTATGTCAATATCTCGACTCCCCATAAAACGACAAACAACGTATTTTTGCTCTTATACACGAAACAAACTACCTTCGACAATATCTCGTATTCCCATAAAACAACAACCAACAATCTTACACTAACATCACTACACCAACCTAGTCACAACTCTTCCAACTAACTTCTTTTCTAACTCCTTTCTGATTTTTTTTTTTTTTTTTTTTTTTTGGGGGGGGGTAGGAAAATTGGGAAGATGAAAAGGGCAAGGATCATTGAAAGGTCAATAGCTAGGACTAAGGGTAAGGACATGGCTCCCTCCGAGAATAAGGATGGGTGGAGAAAACCAAGGCTCGCGGAGGCAGGGGCGCAACCCTGAAGTAGACGAACACCACTGGGACTGTGGGGAACATCTACCCGCTACCCATTAACCGCTACTTCTCACCTTTTTATGACGAACTTTAGGTACTCGTTCCTTTTGGACACCACTCTCTAAGAAACTATCTCGTGTTGAGCTGTACTGATTTGTTTCTTCTGAATTAGAATCAAGGCAACTTACCTGACTACTTTTACCCCGATTTGGATTATCCTCAACCTCTAAGTCCTCTGCTTCTACCTCCCCTGGTTCTCTTTCTTCCGCCTCTTCCTTTTCTTCCTCTACATAATCCAGATCACCATCACGACACTGCACATCTTCATTCTCTAGTTGCTCACCTGGTCCGCATGAAACTTCTTTCCGTTCCTCGGAATCCTCAACACTACTTACAGAAGGCGTCTGCACATCTTCACGCACTACATCATTCTCACTCACACACTCCACAACGCTGCCACCCACTTTCTCCTCTACTTCTACCTCATCTACTTCTACCACACTTGCAGCCTGGACATCCCCGTGTCCATCCGCAAACTCAGACTCTTCAGTCTCCCTAACACTTACACTTATACTGCCCTGTGCAGCATGTGAAGCAAAAAGGAGAAGCTAAAAGGCGCTAGGTCCAGGGTGACGGGACTTGCAATTAAACTCTCTGTTATAAACAAACATAACATTTATTGAGTCTTGTATTGTGTTACATATCGTGTATTAATCGGTTTCCTTGTTTTTTTTGAATTCCACTAGTTATTTAGTGTATAAAGATTTTCCCATGCATACCCCACAAAAAGTGACACAACCCTAAATCACAAATAACATGTATAGATATTAAACAATTGTTTTCTTTTTTGCTGTTTTTTCTTTTGTTTTTATAATGCAAACATATTTCATGTAAATATCTTCCCCGTACATACCCCACAAAAAGTGACACAAACATAAACCACAAAGTATAAATATATATATCGATAAAACAATTGTTTTCCTTTTATAATGTAAATATTTTTAGTGTAAATAATTCTTCCCCGTTACATACCCCACAAAAAGTGACACAAACATAATTCACAAAAGTATAAACATATATATTGTGACAGCAGCGGTATGCGAACATCTGCTCTCCGGTACCAGCGGTGGACACAGCGAGCCAATCCGGCATCAGCAGCCGCCGAGACGTGACCAACTGCGTGTTCGGAGCTAGCCAATCAGCGATGCCGGTTAGATAATAAAACCCGGGCCGGCAGAAAATTTTACGCACTCTTCATCGCCACGCCATCGGACGCACTTCATCTCCTCTCCTCTCTCGTACGACATCGGCGCGGAGTCCGCCGGAAGGAACGGCCGAAGAATAGAACCGGCGTTCTTGCGTCTTCGCCCTCCAGTTCTGCACCAGCGATGGATTTCGCTGGGCCGGCAGCCGACTCTACAACCGGTGCCGGAAGAAGAGGAGGACTGCAGTACGCCACGATCAGCGGGCGCAGCCGCCGAACATCTCAGCCCGGCACGACCAACATCAGCTTTCTCGCCACAAGGTCCTGTTTAGCGGCACCAAAAACGATAGTGTGTACGATTGGCGCCATTTGTCTTGCGGCAAGCTTTTTGTCCGGTGACAAGTGGCGCCCAACGTGGGGCAGCGATCATCTTGCGGATGCAAGATCCAGCCACGCCAGCGAGCTACCAGCCGGCACACCAATCAACATGGCGCCCAACAGACATCTCCACATCTGGAGAAAGCGGAGTCTACCTAGAGCATTTGCCCGGGTAGGCTGTGACTGTTTTTGCTCTGCAAAATTTTTCCAATTTGTGCGGAAATATTCAGTTTTCACCATTTTTCTTATCATCATCGTATTCAGCATCATCATCACTACAGATTTCACCTACAGTTCAGTGCGACTCAGCTTTATTTAATCAGTGCGGGAGTGTTTTTGTTTCCGTGTGCTGTGCGGTCTGTTTCGTGTTCAATTGTGCCTGTGGATAGTTTTCAGTGTCTGGTGATCCCTCAATCCTAGACCTGCGTAGACGTTCATTTCGGCTTGTCCGAAATGGCGTCGAATACGCCCCCGAATCCTCTGCCGGCGCCGCTTGTTTCCTTAATGGAAACATGCTCAACCGGCTTCCGTTCCACTCCACTTCCTCACGACAGTGAAAGTGATAGTGAAAGTGATCAAAGTGCGGTTGATATGTGCAGTGTTGGGTCGGGGGACGGACAGTTCTCGCTTGTGGAGGGCAAGTCTGCCAAACGCAAGCGAAAACTGGCCCAAACTCCGCCGCCCGCCTCAGCTGCAGATCAGTCGTCTAGTCACGGTAACAGCGGCACTCAGCGCGAGCGTGAGTATTCTACTGGAACCCAAACTGTGTCTTCCCCACGCATTCCACCGATTGTAATTCCTGATAATAGGAATTACTCTCAGTTACTGCGTTCTCTAACCTTAGCTCTTCCTTCGGTCAAGGTCGAGGCGAGGTGCCAAGGCGCCTCGCTAAAGCTGGCGACCGCTACAATCCCGGACTTCCGCTCTGTCCAGTCATTCCTGACAGAGCGTAAGATATCATTTCATACTTTCGCCCTCCCGTCAGAGCGAGAAATCAAGGTCGTTCTGTCGGGAATTCCTTCTTTCACAGAAACTGATGCCATCAGGCAGGAACTTGTTGCGCTCGGCTATGCGCCGACCGCGGTAAGCGTCCTGCATGTTGGCAAAGGTGATGACCGCCGCCCTGTCAACAGCTTTCTTGTCAAATTGCTGAAAGTAGGCCCCTTCGAGGAGATTTACACTCTCCAGAATCTTCTGCACCTCCGGGTGCAAGTCAGAACATTTGACCCGCGGCCCGGCCCCTCGCAGTGTTTCAACTGCCAGAGGTTCGGCCACAGCAGTCTTTTTTGTCATCAGCCCCCGCGTTGCGTGCGTTGTGCTGAACCTCATCGTGGCTGTGATAAGCCTACGACGGGGTACACAGCTAAATGCTGCAACTGTAAAGGAGCCCATCCGGCTAATTACCGAGGCTGCCCTAACTTTATCGCCGCCATGAAACCGCAGCGACCTCCTGTGCGCCCTGGCGCGCAGGCAGGCCGTGTAGCTGGTCCTGGCCCTAACCGGCGAGCGGCTTTCCCGCCTCTCACTGGTGCATCTGCCCAGGTCCCGGCAGCAACTCCGGTTGCTTCCGGTGCCGCTGTCTCGCCTGCAGTCGTCGCTTCGGCGCCGCCTGCAGCGGCCTCAATCCCGGCGCCTACCGGAGCGCCCGCACCTTCCTACGCGGCCATGGCCGCTAAATCAGCCCCGCCTCCAGCCCGATCGGGCAAATCAAAGCGCACTCGTCGTCGCCGGAACTCCGCCGGCCGACCAACATCATCACAGGTTCCACCTGTACCCTCTCCGCGGGCTCGACCCGCCCCCAGCCATCGTCCTCAACCTTCCAGCGAGCAGTCTACTACTCAGACCTCCAGCCCAGCGCCATCTGCTACCTCTGTCGAGGCCAGTCAGGCTTGTCCTCCTGAAGCCCGGGAATCTTCCCGGGCTTCGGCGGATCCCCTGACTGCCTGGGCAGATAATCTTGTTGCATCCATCAGGACTGCTCGTGACACTACCACTGTGCTTGCCCTGGTGTTCCAATCATTAGCTGCCCTCTTTCCTCTACTTCCCCTAAATGGCTAATAGCCTGAGGATCGTTGCGTGGAACGCCTTCGGGCTACTCCCCAGGCGATCTGAACTGATGACTTTCGTAACGGAGTATGATGTTGATATCATACTTCTTTCCGAGACTCATCTGGCTCATTACCACTCGTTTTCCCTTCCTGCCTATGCCTGTTATCGTCAGGATCGTCCCCTACGGCCTCGCTGTCCCCCCTCGGGGGGCACAGCTGTTTTAGTCCACAGGCGGATATCCCACAGGCTTTTGCCTCCTCTAGATACATCTATTATTGAAGGCTGCGCGGTGGCGGTGGACGCCGGCGGATCGGAGCTGCGCGTTGTTTCTGCGTACCTCCGGCCTGGCCGGCGAACTCCGCCACCGCCCGAGGAGTGGGACGCCCTCCTCGACCACCCCCTCTCAACCATTGTAGCCGGCGACTTAAACGCCAAACACCCTTCATGGAACAGCCGCGTTGTCAACGCCTATGGAAATTCTCTGTTCCGGTTCGTCTCTGGCGACCCGGCACTTAATGTCATCGGCCCTGAAGACCCTACCTACTTCCCCTTTCACGGCCATCGGCCGGACGTTCTTGACATAGTAGTTGTCAAGAACGTTGCCCGCAACATCGAGGTCTCGTCTGTGTCGGACCTTTCGTCCGATCACAATCCCCTTGTTATCACTGTTCGAGAGCTGTCGGCGTCACCCCGACTCCCCGCTCAGATTGTTAGGAGAGTCAACTGGCGCTCCTATCATGACGAGCTCTCTCGACGGTTACCATCTCTCCCGGCGGACCCAATCGTCACTCGTGACGATCTGGATCTCCGCGCCACAAATCTTCAGGAATTGGTCCAAGGTGTCATGGATCGACACACCTACGCACTCGAGGTGAATCATCGTAAATCGGCCTTACCTGCGGAAGTACTCCACGCCATCTGGCTACGGCGCCAGCTCCGCCGCAGATGGCAAAGAACCCGAGACCCAGTCGTTAAGCGACGATTTCAACAACAGTCCCTTTACGTTCAGCAGCTACTGCGGGACGTAAACTCTGATCGATGGGACTCATACCTTGAGTCTCTTGAAGTCGACCACGCCTCCGTCTGGAGAGCGGTGAGTAGACTGACCCGCGAGAAGAGAACTCGCAACCCGCTGGAAACCCCGAACGGGATTGTGTCTTCATCAGAAGGCAAGGCTGAGGTCTTCGCCGACTGCATGGAGTCGCAATTTACCGTTCATCGAGGCGTTTCGGACCCTGCCCACTCGGCAGACGTCCGGGACTTCCTATCTGGTTATTTTTCTCGCCCTCCCGCTGGCCCAGACCTCCCGTTCGACAGAGACGAACTCGTTTCGTCTGTCTGTCGACTAAACCGCCGTCGCGCCCCCGGTCCTGACCGGATCGGGGCCGCTGCATTACAATATCTCCCGGCCTCAGGCGTTGACCTCGTTCTCGAGCTGTTCAACTCTTGTCTCCGGCTACAGTACTTTCCCCGCCTGTGGAAAAATGCCAACATTGTTATGATTCCTAAACCCCGCAAGCCGCGCATGCTTCCTGAAAGCTATCGGCCAATATCTCTCTTGCCAGTTATCTCGAAGGTGTTCGAGCGGCTCCTGCTGGCCCGCATCTCGCCGTTGTTGGATAATTTTATCCGCAACGAACAGTTCGGGTTTCGCAGAGAGCACTCGACCACGCTTCAACTAGTCCGCGTGGTAACGCAACTCTCTGACGCCACCAACAGGCGAGCGGCTACGGCCGCCCCACTGCTGGACGTGAGCAAGGCCTTCGACAAAGTCTGGCACGAAGGTCTTCTCTTCAAACTCGCCAACTCCCCCTTACCATCGTCCATAGTGTTTTTCCTCCGGTCGTATCTCAGCGACCGAACCTTCAGGGTGAGCGTCGACGGAACCTGCTCTGCAGTTCGTCCTGTCGCCGCTGGCGTACCCCAGGGATCTGTCCTCGGCCCCGTTCTGTACCTCGTATACACGAACGACCTGCCTGTTTTGCCCGGAGTCACGTTGTCTTTGTTCGCTGACGATGCAATGTATCATTACAGCTCTGTGTCCCCGCGTTTTGCGAGTACACAGTTGCAGCGTCAGTTGGACCAGCTTCCGGACTGGCTACGGAAATGGCGGGTGACGATCAACACGGAGAAATCCGAGGCGATCTGTTTCACTCGTAAGTCCATCTCCCGATGCCAGCCCCTCTCCCTTGAAGGGAGGCCTATCGCCTACAAAGAGTCGGTGAAGTATCTAGGCGTTCGGCTAGATCGTCGCCTTTGCTTCAACGCCCACGTGACGGACACCCTTGCCAAGGCTCGCGGCGTCCGAGCCAAACTTTACCCATACCTCGCGTGCCGCAGCCCCCTGGCGCTGCGCACGAAAGTTACCCTCTATCTGTTGTTTCTCCGGTCTGTATTGACCTATGCGGCACCTGTATGGTGGTCACTTGCCTCCGCCACCAACAGGCGTAGGCTGGAAAGTTTCCAATCCAGAACCCTCCGTTCCTTGTCGGGATCTCCTTGGTTTGTTCGAAACAGTGTAATTCGAGGAGGTCTACGAGTTCCTGCTCTCTCAGCCTTTGTCTGGTCATTAGCTGCGACTCTCTTTGCCGCAGCTGAGACCTCTTCCTTCCCTTACCTCAGAACCATCAGCACCACGCAACCACCTCCCCCTGTCCGGGTCAAACGCCCTCGGGCGATTCTCGATGACCCGCCATAAGTTTAAGTAAACTTAAACCTCACTTAACTTGTATATTCTCTATCTGCCCATGCCCCAGAATTTACCTGTAAAGCTGTTTCCTTCCTCCCTTCCTAGTATGCCGACCGTGCTGAATGCTGCTGCTACGCGCTATCACTGGCACGGAGGCTCTCTGCCTCGCGGGGAGCGACCGACGCCTCACGGCGTCTGCACGCGGGACTGGGAAAGGGCGACATCTGTCACCTGAACCCGTCCTTGCGGCAGTGCCCACTGATTGCTGATAATTTAAATAAATAAAAATTAAAAACCTTTCTCCCCCGCCTTCTCAGTTAACTGGTTGGCGGTTGTCCATTCCTGATATTAGGCACCAGTCGAAGAACCAGACCTATGTATATCTACAGGCAGCCATTGAGCTCGACTCACATGCTGCAGTCATGCACCGGGTGCAAAGACGCCCCGCTACTACAATGCTACATGCTACATGCTACATCTGGAGAAGAGCAGTAGGCCCGCTACCGGAGAGCATTCAAGACCCGGTGGAGTTGTGACAGCAGCGGTATGCGAACATCTGCTCTCCGGTACCAGCTGTGGACACAGCGAGCCAATCCGGCATCAGCAGCCGCCGAGATGTGACCAACTTCGTGTTCGGAGCTAGCCAATCAGCGATGCCGGTTAGATAATAAAACCCGGGCCGGCAGAAAATTTTACGCACTCTTCATCGCCACGCCATCGGACGCACTTCATCTCCTCTCATCTCTCGGACGACATCGGCGCGGAGTCCGCCGGAAGGAACGGCCGAAGAATAGAACCGGCGTTCTTGCGTCTTCGCCCTCCAGTTCCGCACCAGCGATGGATTTCGCTGGGCCGGCACCCGACTCTACAACCGGTGCCGGAAGAAGAAGAGGACTGCAGTACGCCACGATCAGCGGGCGTAGCCGCCGAAAATCTCAGCGCGGCACGACCAACATCAGCTTTCTCACCACAAGGTCCTTTTTAGGGCCACCAAAAACGATAGTGTGTACGATTGGCGCCATTTGTTATGCGGCAAGCTTTTTGTCCGGTGACAATATATATAAAACAATTGTTTTCCTTTTATAATGTAAATATTTTTGGTGTAAATAATTCTTCCCCGTACATACCCCACAAAAATGACACAACATAAATCACAAAAGTATAAATAGATATCTCCGTCACATCCACATTCTAAGTCTCGCTATATCGATACCCAACACGCTTATAAGTTTAAAAATAACAGAGGCACTCGCCTATATACCCACCTTTTATTTTTATAGACATTTCCATGCAGACATACGAAAGTATAAAAGTGTCACTAGTTCTCCCACGAATCCGGACTGCCCAAAATGCCAGATGTAATATTAAAGAAGTCTTAAATTTGGTAAGAAAAGAAACAAAGAGTCTGAAAATTTAACTAAGGATGATGCATGGGAAAGACGGTGAGCCACCATCTTTCCTTCGGCCGGAACTGTAATTGGGAATTGGCTGAGATAATGATTTATAATTTTAATAATGATTAATAATTTAACAATAGCGTTTAAAAAAATTTACAATAATAAAATGTCCTGATCAGTTATGTAATATTTAAGAAAACTGGATTGGCCCGGGAACCAACATGTTCCTCAGCCTGGAGCATGCCTGTGTCTGCATACAAGGCTGCCTATACAGGATTAAGCAGGGGCCGGACTGTTACTGATTTAGACAATTATAACCCTTACATAAACCCCAAAATTGTAATTTAAATTTGTGAAATAAATTGACAGAAATTACAACTAAACTCTACCAGCCGGTGAGGTTTCATCCTGTCACAAACGGAACTTCCCCCCTTACATACATGGAAATGCCAGACCCCAAATACTAAAAAAAAAACCCCTTTTACTGGAAACTAGAAAGAAACTACGGATTGAATTAATGTGACAGGCCTTGGATACCTGCCAGCCCCCGGGCTTACACTGAATACCAAGTTATTACATTATCAAAGAAATCCGCGCACAATTCTGTCTAGTTAAAGTGAGGCCTGATTAAAACGTTTTGAAGATGAACAAATTTGACAATTATTCACTCATGCTCCACAAAAGCTATAAGTTGTTAACAGCACAGATCCGGGTGTCTATGTAGATTTAATTAATTATAATAATGGTTTGAGGTCACCTGGTGAAGTTGAGGTTACCAAGTCCAGGGTGAGTGTTGGTTAGGTCATGCTGTTGTCCTCTACGACAGGCGAATTCGAAAGCCCTTTATTATACGTTCAGGTGGAGATGGTCATCCTGAGGCACCGTCCATGTCTTAGACCAGGGGCCCTGCGCATACACAAATAATTAGGACAGGTCCCAACACTTTTACTCCCTCTATAAGGCGTCACGTACATTGGGTATAATCGTATATCCCAATTTAAACTGGCCAACTCGTAACCCTTTTACTTATACTTGATTTGTTTTAGTAAAAAATTTTAAGACACCTCCAAAACCAACATAATATTCTTAAGCATGATTATGCTCATGTGGGCAAAGTTTGACACACTTTAACCTGTCTATGTCTGCACTTAGCACATGTAATTACATTAAAAAAAACTATCACATCCGCCAAAATAGCAGAATTCTACACCATTACATTGATAACGACAATTATTGTCTCTTAATTGCTTAACTTGGTTATTTGAATACTTTAACTACATATATAGGACACGGACTGCTTTTGAAATCCTCGCCACGAGGTTGCAAAATTATTTACTATCTTTCACACTTGCTGTATTAATTTTTTATTTACGAAACTCATAATATATACATTAATGTAACTTACCGCAGTTTTGTGAGTGTTTATCTACCCATAGTAGAAGATAGAATTTCAAACACAAAAGACTTCGCTCTGTCGAAATGGTTACTTGATGTTAACTCAGTGGATGGTGCGACGAGACAGGCGAAAACGTATTAAAATGCGCATTACTCAATTGCTGCATCTGGTGACCAATAGGGCGCGTGGCGTGTACCGCAGCGCCTTGTAAATTTCGCCGTTCTGCTTAACGTTAAACGCAGTAACCGCTAAACTGATTGTGCGTATGAATTCTAATGTCTATAATTAAAAAAAAATATACGGTATTAGGCTTATTTGCGTATTTAACTCGCCAGCTCGTAAAACGACCGGCACACCCCCAGCCCAAAAGGGCAACATAGTTGCCCACACTTAGACAGAGGGGTACCCTGCAGTGTACTCCTAATATTGTCTTCTACAACACGGGTATCCATCAATATTCGCAGCAGTCTTCGCTCTCAGGAGCACAGAGGCTCAGAACCAAAAACTCCTCTCAACTGGTACCATTCCCATGCGACCCTCTCCGCCATGCCAACCCCACGGGACCGCCCCAACACGTCACCCTCTCTGGTGTCCACCACCTACTTCTACCGGTCCCACTTACATACCCGTCCGAAGACCAAACAAGGTATCACCCACCTTGGTATGTGAGTGACCGTACTACTCCTCTCGTCCACCTCTCGGACCGACCAGCCACATGCACCAACAAGGCATCTCCATCCTTGCCATATGGCTGGCCCACATCCCTACACTAGGGCGGACGGCCCCGCTTAGCCGGACAGAGAAGACCGCATAGAGGGCACGCGAACATCATCCCTTCATTTGGTCTTTAAAAGGCCATAACTAGCAGGGGGGTAACTCTCCACAGCTGCGTCTAAGCAACTCTCTCTCTCTCAACAAAAAACACCAGGGAAATCCACCGGGGGAATGCGGCATGGCCATTTAATAACAAAGTTCAATCTCAATACTAGTTCAGCTGATGAACAAATCAGGTCGACCATGAAATTGACATATCAAACATAGAACAGTTACATTTACAAAAACAAGGACGGGTTTATCAGATTACGAAAACGACAACAACTACATTCCACCCTGCAGCCGGCTATCAACGGCTCATAGTCCAAGTCGCCCAGATAACAATTTTACAACAATACAGCTGGTTACAAGTTACTATGTCAATATCTCGACTCCCCATAAAACGACAAACAACGTATTTTTGCTCTTATACACGAAACAAACTACCTTCGACAATATCTCGTATTCCCATAAAACAACAACCAACAATCTTACACTAACATCACTACACCAACCTAGTCACAACTCTTCCAACTAATTTCTTTTCTAACTCCTTTCTGATTTTTTTTTTTTTTTTTTTTTTTTGGGAGGGGTAGGAAAATTGGGAAGATGAAAAGGGCAAGGATCATTGAAAGGTCAATAGCTAGGACTAAGGGTAAGGACATGGCTCCCTCCGAGAATAAGGATGGGTGGAGAAAACCAAGGCTCGCGGAGGCAGGGGCGCAACCCTGAAGTAGACGAACACCACTGGGACTGTGGGGAACATCTACCCGCTACCCGTTAACCGCTCCTTCTCACCTTTTTATGACGAACTTTAGGTACTCGTTCCTTTTGGACACCACTCTCTAAGAAACTATCTCGTGTTGAGCTGTACTGATTTGTTTCTTCTGAATTAGAATCAAGGCAACTTACCTGACTACTTTTACCCCGATTTGGATTATCCTCAACCTCTAAGTCCTCTGCTTCTACCTCCCCTGGTTCTCTTTCTTCCGCCTCTTCCTTTTCTTCCTCTACATAATCCAGATCACCATCACGACACTGCACATCTTCATTCTCTAGTTGCTCACCTGGTCCGCATGAAACTTCTTTCCGTTCCTTGGAATCCTCAACACTACTTACAGAAGGCGTCTGCACATCTCCACGCACTACATCATTCTCACTCACACACTCCACAACGCTGCCACCCACTTTCTCCTCTACTTCTACCTCATCTACTTCTACCACACTTGCAGCCTGGACATCCCCGTGTCCATCCGCAAACTCAGACTCTTCAGTCTCCCTAACACTTACACTTATACTGCCCTGTGCAGCATGTGAAGCAAAAAGGAGAAGCTAAAAGGCGCTAGGTCCAGGGTGACGGGACTTGCAATTAAACTCTCTGTTATAAACAAACATAACATTTATTGAGTCTTGTATTGTGTTACATATCGTGTATTAATCGGTTTCCTTGTTTTTTTTTTTTAATTCCACTAGTTATTTAGTGTATAAAGGTTTCCCATGCATACCCCACAAAAAGTGACACAACCCTAAATCACAAATAACATGTATAGATATTAAACAATTGTTTTCTTTTTTGCTGTTTTTTCTTTTGTTTTTATAATGCAAACATATTTCATGTAAATATCTTCCCCGTACATACCCCACAAAAAGTGACACAAACATAAACCACAAAGTATAAATATATATATCGATAAAACAATTGTTTTCCTTTTATAATGTAAATATTTTTGGTGTAATTAATTCTTCCCCGTTACATACCCCACAAAAAGTGACACAAACATAATTCACAAAAGTATAAATATATATATATTTATATTGTCACCGGAAAAAAGGCTTCCCGCATGACAACTGGCGCCAATCGTACACTCTAGTTATTTTGGTGGCCCTAAAAAGGACCGAGTGGCGAGAACGGTGATGTTGGTAGTGCCGCGCTGAGATGTTCGGCGGCTGCGCCCGCTGTTCGTGGCGTACTGCAGTCCTCCTCTTCTTCCGGCACCGGTTGTAGAGTCGGCTGCCGGCCCAGAGAAATCCATCGCTGGCGCGGAACGGGAGTGCGAAGACGCAAGAACGGCGGCGGTTCTATTCTTCGGCTGTTCCTTCCGGCCGACCCCGCCTCGATGTTGTCCGAGAGAGGAGAGGAGATGAAGTGCGTCCGATGGTGTGGCGATGAAGTGTGCGCAAAATTTTCAGCCGGCCCGGGTTTTATTAACTAACCGGGATCGCTGATTGGCTCGCTTCGAACACGTAGTTGGTCACGTCTCGGCGGCTGCTGATGCCGGATTGGCTCGCTGTGTCCACCGCTGGAATCGGAGAGCAGATGTTCGCATACCGCTGCTGTCACAACTCCACCGGGTCTTGAAAGCTCTCCGGTAGCCAGCCTACTGCTCTTCTCCAGATGTTGTGGAGGTGTCTGTTGGGCGCCATGTTGATTGGTGTGCCGACTGGTAGCTCGCTGGCGTGGCTGGATCTTGCATCCGCAAAATGATCGCTGCCCCACGTTGGGCGCCACTTGTCACCGGACAAAAGGCTTGCCGCATGACAACTGGCACCAATCGTACACTCTAGTTCTTTTGGTGGCCCTAAAAAGGACCGAGTGGCGAGAACGGTGATGTTGGTCGTGCCGCGCTGAGATGTTCGGCGGCTGCGCCCGCTGTTCGTAGCGTACTGCAGTCCTCCTCTTCTTCCGGCACCGGTTGTAGAGTCGGCTGCCGGCCCAGTGAAATCCATCGCTGGTTCTCGTTGCGCGGAACGGGAGTGCAAAGACGCAAGAACGGCGGCGGTTCTATTCTTCGGCTGTTCCTTCCGGCTGACCCCGCCTCGATGTCGTCCGAGAGAGGAGAGGAGATGAAGTGCATCCGATGGTGTGGCGATGAAGTGTGTGCAAAATTTTTTTTTTTTTTTTTTTTCTTTGCTGTTTGAGACCGACCAGTATGGTCGGTCTCGGGCTGTTTTGGAGACGAGCTCCCTTCAGCCGTGTGGGTAAGGGGTTTTTGGGGGACGTACGCCAGTCGACCGGAGCGCAGAGAAGGTGGAGGCACGTAGTTGGGAGAGTACTGTTTGTAGGTTGTATTGTGTGAGGTGTAGTGTGTAGCCATGCACAAGCGGGAGAGGTAGATGGATGTGGCCGTTATAATTGTTCTGGGGCATCTTTATTTATTTATTCATGTTGTTTATTTCTTCATATGTTCTGCGACGTTGTTGCAGGGGGGGGCGGCCAAGACTGGGACGTGTGACGCTGGTCGCCAAAGCTGTTGGGTGGCGACAGGGAGCCGTCAAGGGAGGCGGAAGGAACAGATTCGGATTGTGTGCGGGTACGTAAGTGTGGGGAACTAGAATGTGTGTTTACTGTGGTGAAGTGAAGAGAGTGTGGGGGAGTTTTATCGTGTGGTGATTATTGAGGCTGCGTTTGATTTAGGAAGAGGGGTCGCTACTGCCGGGGAGAGGTAAGTCCTTGGCGGGGTAATAGTATGTATTACTGCTACGCAGGTCTGTGTCGTTGACGCCGGCGTGGTTGGAGGCGAGGGGGAGGACCATTGGCTATTGCGAGGAGGCGATTTAGTAAGTAGGAAGGTCGGCTTGTATTGCGGGTATTTCTATTAATTGACGGGACTATCGTTTGTATGGAATTGCGGCGGGAGGCTGTGCGGGAATACTTCCAGTTGAGTTTAACAAGGAAGGAATCAAGGTCAGGGAAGCGGGTGTTAAGCGCATACAGGGTGGCATTGGAAGTCTTCGTCAGGCGTGGTCGGCGGTATATGAGTCGTAGGGCCCGTCGTTCTGTGAGACGGTGGAGATCGAGGTAGGCTGGAGAGGCAGTAAGGAGAACTGGGTGTGCATATGTGAGGATGGGTCGGATACATGTAATATAGATGCGGCCTAGTAAGTCGCTGGAACAGTGGTTTAGTCGGCTGAGGGTTCTGAGAGAACGGAGGCGGGTACGGGCGATGGTAGTTGTGCGTTTGATGTGTGGTCGCCAGGTAAGTTTGGAGTCAAGCGTGACGCCCAGATATTGGCAATCACGCTTCGGGCGTACTGATGATGGGCCAACGCGGACGGGCGTTGTATAGAAATGCGACATGCTGCGTCCGGTGGAGTTGAAAACACAGAGTTGGGTTTTGTCCGCGTTTACAGTTATTCGCCAAGTATTGCAGTAGGCGAAGAAAGGTTCTAGGATTTGTTGTAATTTTATTGGGATCTGCCGGTGTGCGCCTGCTGAGACCCAGTAGGCAGTATCGTCGGCGTACTGGGCTAGGCCTGCAGATGGGTAGGGTAGAGTAAGCGGAGGGGGAGGGGTGTCTTTCGTAAAGATGATATACAGTAGCGGGCTAATGGCGGAGCCTTGGGGGACACCGGCATGAAGGCGGAAGGGTGCCGAGAGATGCTGACGGACTCGGACTTGTGCCGTGCGGCCATCCAGGAACTGGGAGAGCCATTTGACGATGGTTGGGGGAAAGTGACATCCGAGGATCTTAAAACGGAGGCCATTGTGCCAGACAGAGTCGAAGGCTTTGCGGATGTCGAGTAGGGCTAAGATGGTCGGGCGTTTGCGGGCCGAGTTGTCCTGGATGGCGCTGATAACCCGAACAAGTTGATCGTATATGTTGTAACCAGGGCGGAATCCGCCCTGGGTACTGGGGAGGACGCTATGAGTTTGTAGGTGGGGATGTATCCTGGCGACGAGGATTTTCTCGAAAAGCCTGGAGATTGCAGGGGTGAGAGAAATCGGGCGATAGTTCGACGGGAGGCTGGCGCTTTTGTTAGGTTTGGCGAACATGAGGACATGGGCGTGTTTCCAGGCCCGCGGGACGTAGCCAAGGAGGAGACTAGCTGTGTACAGATGGGCTAGGGCTTCGATAGCAGTGTCGGGGAGCGCTTTTAAGATCCGGTTGGGGATTCCGTCAGGGCCGGGGGCTGTATTTCTACATTTTCTAAGTCGGTCTTTGATGTCGTCTGGTTCGATGGGCCGCTCCAGCGGATGGTCGTGGTCTGCGGTTAGGACGTCGTGTGGGGTGAAGAGGTCTGAGTGGGTGGTTAAAAAAGTGTCTATAGTATTTTCGGCGATGGCGTCAAAGTCCGGGCTAACGGGGTGGCTATGGATGGTCTGGAGAGAGTCCCGAAAGGCAGCGGCCTTCTCCTCATCGCTGACGAGAAGGCGGTCGCCTAACTGGAGAGGGGTATCGGCTTTGGGCGGGTTGTGAAGACGTTTGACCTGTTTCCAGAATCTGGGAGTGTCGTTTCGAAAGGAATCCTGTACTGAAGTACAGAGGCTCTCAATGCGGGAGGATCGAAAGTTTTATGGCGATCTTGACGGCATTTGAAAGTCTCCTGTATTCCAAGCAGAGATGCTCGTTCCGCCGATCTCTGTTTAAGAGGCGGCGGATCCAGCGTTTCCGGCGTATCAGTGTAAGGACCGGGGGAGGGAGCCTGAGCTGGGAGTAGCGGACATGTTTCGTCGGTATGGCCTGTGCCATCGCCGTCTGAATCGATGTCGTGATTAGGTCATTGTAAGCGTCCGTTTGCGTGGGGTGGTGGGCGGGGCTGGAAGAGGGGATATAAGGGAAGCTAAAGCTTGAGAAAAAAGAGGCCAGTCGGCAGCGTGAAAGTCTGTTATGGCCGTCGTGCGGGGTTCCAGGGTGGGGTATTTTACGTGGCCGTAGGAAATTACAAGTAGAATAGTGATGTGGTCAGAGCCAACATCCGGGCCTTGGGAGATCCCGCTTATTTTACGGGAGATGTCGGCTGAGGTAAACAGCTTATCGGGACAGGTAGGTCGTTGGGCCGGAGTTACCGGCTGGCGGGTAAACGGGGTACGATGGTGCCTGAGACCGAAGTTATTGACCGCCTGAAGCACACTCGTACCTCGGGCGGTGTTATAACAGCCTCCGAGTTGTCGGTGGTGGGCGTTTAGATCTCCGAAGAGAAGTAAACGGGGGTGGGTCATGGCCAAATGATGGAGGTAGTTGACGTCTATGTCGGCACGTGGGGGGCAGTAGTATGTTGCTATGAAGAGGGGAGGGGAGTTTGCGAAGCTGAGCTTGACTAGAAGTGAGTCAGTCGGGCTGTTTGATAGGGGTACTACTTGCGCTCGGAGAGAGTTACGAACAAGTATCGCAACTCCGCCCGAGTGAGATCCGTTGTCCTGCCTGAAGAGGGTATAGCCCGGGAAGAACAGGCGATGCCTGGCAGTTAGATAAGTTTCGTTAAGGGTGGCGACGTCTGTATGGGATTCCTGTAGAAAGAGGAGGAGTTCATCTCGTCGAGCCCGGAGGCTACGAACGTTGAGATGAAGAAGGGTGAGATGGTTCTTGCGGATTACGCTGCCGTCTTCTCCCATCGAAGCTTATCGCTTGGATTTGGAGTGAAGGATTGTAAGGCCTTCAGGGGTCCGGTTAAAAAGCGTCCTAGTGTCAAATAGTCGCTTAGTGATTTGGTTTACGCTAGTACGGAGTTTGTTGTGAGAGACGGGTTCTGTTACGTTATAAATGACTGCGATGAGGGCGTCAAAGACTGATCGAGTCATGTCTGTAATCATTTTCTGTACGTCGGTCATCATCGACTGAAAGAGGCCGAGGATAGTCGTTGTGTCGATTGTGGTAGGAGTAGAAGGAGCGTTGGAGGTTTCTGGAGTAATTTCGGTTTCGGCGGGTTGGCCATCGACCGGTTGAGGTAAGGTGGGGGCGGTTTGTGTAGGTGCGGAGGCGGTGGCGATAGCGGTATTGAGAGAGGGGAAGTCTGTGGGTTGTGGTTTCCACGGGTTTGCCTTAGGTGGTGATGCGGGTATTATTGGGACGACGGGGGCTTGCGAGGCGGGGACCGGAGTCTGTTTAGGATATTTCGGGCATTTAGTTTGGCCCGTGAAATGGTCTGAAGAGGAGTTACAGGTCGCACAGAACGGCGAGCTGAAGTCGTGGTTGGTATGCGGGCAAAGGGCAGTGGGAGTTTTATTGCCGCACACGCGGCAACGGGGTTGGTAGGAACAGGAGGCAGCAGTGTGGCCATAAAGGTGGCAGCGGGGGCAAGGTATATGACGTTCCGTCTGTCGGGATTCTTCCGTCCGGTAGTGTCTGCCAGCGACAAAGGCGCCTTCAGTTAGTAATAGATTTATGGTTTCTGCGTCGTGGCTAAAAATTCGGATGAGGCCGGTCGGTCCCAGATCCGACATAATTCGCTTGCAGAAAGCTATTTGGAGGCGCTGGTCCTCTTCCAAAGCTTCCTGGAAGTCCAGTATGTCGATGTCTGGAGCGACACCACGGACGACTAGGGTTTTTAGAGGTTTTCTGGGGGGGTCTTTGGGTTTCTGTGTCGGTTGGGTAGTTTGGAATGCCCTGTATACGGCATTAGGTCCGAAAGTGGTCACGGGTATATATTGGCAGAACAATTGGAGGTCTGGGAGGGAGGAGAATTGCAGGGTGGTAATAGCGTTTTTGGGGGAGAAGAAGTTGCGGGGGAGCCGAAGTTTCGGGCAATGGGTTTTGATGAGGTTGGAGAGAAAGATAGGGTTGTTTGGATTCTTCGTATGCTTTAGGATTAATAAAGTTTGGGATTGAGGAGGCGGGGGGGGTATTAGTAGGGGTAGGTTGGCGCTTGTTAAGGGGGGCTGAAGTGGAGGGTGATGGCGATTGGGGTGAGGGGGGATTGGGGAGGTCGGTTTGGGCGTAGCTTGCCTTTTTCGAGAGCGAGTAGTGGGTATTGAAATTGATGAGGCTGAGGAGGCGAGTGAGGAAGCAGGGGATGGCGAGCGATCAGGAGGATGTTTTTGCGTGGTAGCGGGCGGCCGGGGTTTGCGTCGGGTCATGGTGAAAAGACAATTGAGAGAGGTTGTCAGTCAGGGAAGCGTGCAAAGTAGAGTGTGCAGAAATAATAATTAAAGTTAAAAACAATTAAATTAATCAGTAATCAAAGAGAAGGGAATTAAAATATTAGGCCGGCAATGTGGCGAGTAGTATATAGGCAGTAAGCGTAGTTAAGTTTTAGAATGAAAGGGTAGGGGCGTGTGCGTATGAATTTGTAAGGACAGCTGTGTCGAGGCGGTAGCGCGTTAGTGGGTCAGAGAAGGAAAGTGAGTCTGAAGAAGGGGAGAGTAGAAGTAATGCGGTTAAGTAATAATGTGTGTTTGTGTAAAGAGAGCGTAAAGTGAGGGAAGCAGCCTTGTTAAGTTAATAATAAGGTGTGCGGTTGTGTCAAAGAGAGAGAGAGAGAAGGAGGTTTGTGTGTGTGCAAGTGAGAAAGAGCTGGCAGCTGTTGTAAGGGGGGATGTACAGGCAGCGCTGTGCACAAGTACAGTCAGCGCGCGTGTACGAGGGAGAAGGGTAGACTAGTAGGAGTGAGAGCGCAGATACAAATCAGTGAACAAAGAAAGCGTGTGGCGGTTGTGTGGGTAGCTGTAATGTAGAATTTAATACCCTTTACATCAAATCACTTTACCCTCTCTTTTACTTCTAGGTGCACATTGACTGTAAACTAATTTTCAAGACATGTAAGTGCAAGATCGCCACTTGCCGGAAACAACGTACAATTTACTTTACACTAGACATATTACAAATTAGAAAAATACTTTACACATTTGGATCACACACACACAAATATAAGACACCTATCCCCATTAACCTAACACAGAAGAATATAACAATCCTCACCTGAGACCTTTAGAGTTTACGAACTCATCGTAAGTAGAAAAGAGTAATTTTTCCAAGTCGCCAGACCACTAGAAATCACGTCGGAGGGCTGAAGGTGAAAAGAGAGCCGACCACGCGTTTTGCAAATCCACTACGGTACGGAAATGCATGTAGCAAATTGTCGAACACCATGTCAGTCAGCTGGTACTAAGCTGATTACCGAATATCGTCGCCGTTCCCCGCGTCGCACCATATCAATCACGTTAGTCGGTGTTGTACCATAACCTGCGGCCTTGGCGCCGATCTATGAACTGGCCGGGAATTTGAAATCCCGGCACACCAGTATGATCCTGAGATCAAATGACAGTCAATGCACTAGAAAACACTGTTATCATAAAGAACAAAATTCAAACCTATGCTCATTGTTGTTTATGCCAAGAGCATAATTTTTGAAAAACATGATCCAAAAGGCACAACAGTGAAACCAACATTATTATAAGGACATATTTAGAAAGCTGAAAGAAATAGTCAGAAACAATCAGAACTGTGAAAAAATTGTTTCATTCTTCAGGACAACGCACTTGATCAGAAAGCACTTTCAGTGAAGCAGTTTATGGCTGACAAATGCATTATTACACTGGAACATCTTCTGTATTCACCAGACTTGTATCATGAGACTTTTTTCTTTTCCTTACACATGATATCCATTTTTAAAGAAACATGTTTTGAGTAACTTGATGTAGTAAAGAAGAAAATTGCAGATGTGTTAAAACAGCTGACAAAGAGTGATCTACTCCACACCTTTGACTAGTGGAAAACAAACAAGACTGTATTAGTAAGTGCAAAGGGGGAATATATTGAAAGGGACAAGCACTAGAATTGTAATACATATAAATAAAGGCATATTATTGTGTCAGCCTCATTAGTAGACACACACACACACACACACACACACACACACACATTCTAAACCATGTTGTGTCACACACAAGTTTATACACACTGGGCACAACCATGTACTCCCCCCCTCAACTACAACTATTTTCCTATTGGCCAACTGGAGCTGAACAAATAAGTAGCTGCTAAGTGGGAGTATACAGATATGACCAGTACGGACAGACGTTTGTGATGCACTAGGGTTTGGAGTTATACACAAGTGTAAGGGATTATTTAATAACAATTGTCGTTCTGGACCTGACAATGGTTGTGACACCGAAAGGTTTCACTCAGCATGAAGCAGCAGCTAGCAGTTCAGCAACAAAGTTGGAGCAACAAGTATTTATTTCTACCAGGCCAAACAGAGACGGTGCATATTGACATTCTTTATTGCTTAAGGAATGCACTGAAAAAACAAAATGCCCGTAAAAATGGCAAACAGGTTTCTGAGGCAATAGTGCTCCAGAATCAGTGGCGAAGCTTGACAAAATAATTTGAATAGACATAAAAATACCAGCGATAAGCAACCTCTTAATAAGATTGGTGACGTTGTAACGGCTACGGCCGTTCCGTTACGTGAAAATTTAAAACTAGACCCTTGGCCTAGATGAAGCAAAAATTGTGCTGGAGCCCATAGTGACAGGACTTGCAATAAAACACTCGTTTAAACAGTAACAAAGTTTTTTATTAGTGCTTCATAATCTTAACATATTTCATTACAGTGTATAACAATGCTCATTGTAATATATAAGTATGTAATAATAATAAGAATGTAAGAACTGTAATAATAAGAATGCATAACAATAATTCTTGTCATTATCTTTCGTTTTATGTAGAAATATATATTGTAACGACTAGTATCTTTTTCCTCCTTTTTATAATAATATTTATTTATTATCTTATTTACGTTACTTTTAATAAGTTGAAATACTTTTACGCCCCACGTTGGGCGCCAATCTATAACGACTATCATCGTTTTCCTCTCTTCATTATTATTATTGAGTATAAAGTTGGATTTATTAAGATGAAGTTCTTTTAGAACCCACGTTGAAAGTGTCAATTTATAATGTAGTGAAAACTTGGTCGTTCTCTTTTTATAATTATGTTGAATTGTGTTTTACTTTACTTTGTATGTAATTTGGTTTATTTAAATTTTATTTATTTTAAAATAAAATTCATTATTAACCTTCAAAGGGTTAGTGAGTTATAGGGTTCACTTCAATCAAAGATTTTAATTACCGTAGCGTAATAATGCGATTGTAAACCTGAATTCCTCCTTCTTATTTTGATTTTATTAAAGAAAAAAATAATTATTATTTGTCTAATGGTTTAGTAAAATATCGGTATGGAGAACCATACATGACTTCCATGTTCTAAGATTTATATTTAAAATACTTTTCGAAATGAACTATTTCCATAGAAACTACTTCTTTCTTCAGCCTTAACCACAGTACTGTGATCACTAACGTACACCACCTCACGATAGTGCACTCAATTTTCACTGACAATGGCAGTCGATAGCAATGCCGAAATGTCTGCTTTTGTAGAAAACATTGGATCAAGCCCAAACAGCCCAGGAAGGAATTTTAACAACAAACTACTTCTTCGTTGCTGATAACGTAGTACACAAGACATATAAATAAAATTATCCACTCCCTCTTCAACTATAATTTTCATTTATTAGAAAATTACCCCCATCTTGTTCAACTAGCCTCTTCATTTATAGATATATCATCTACGCTTCTACAGTGGCTTATTAATCCTGATCATCTTATCAGGATACTTTATTTATCAAAATTAAGTACTTTACTCTTGATACAACAAAAAATGTTTCTGGTAAACTGCCCTTTTCCCGTAACCGATCTTCACCAAAATCAAAAGGACTTGAGTCTTCTACAACTCAGGTACATATGTAAAAAATTATTTGATTCTATTTGAATTTACGGCAGTTATCGTTCGTCATGAAAATATTTCTCTTGTTACAACATAAAATGTTGCAAGTAAACTACCTCTTTCCCTTAACCAATCTTCACCAAAATCAATAGGCTTTGATTTCTGTACAATTTAGGGATGTATGCAAAAACTTATTTGATTATGTTCGAATTTACGGTAGTTATCGTTCGTCATAGAAAAAATTAACCTTGTTATCACATAAAACGTTGCAGGTAAACTACCTCTTTCTCTTAACTGATCTTCACCAAAATCAAAAGGTTTTGAGTCCTCTACAATTCAGAGATGTATGCAAAACATTATTTGATTCTGTTTGAATGTGCGGCAGTTATCGTTCGTCATAGAAACAATTACTTTTGTTAAAACATTAAAGGTGACAGGTAAACTACCCCTTTCCCTTAACTGATCTTCACAAAAATTAACAGACCTTGAGTACTCTATAATTCAGGAAGGTGTGCAAAAAAGTATTTGATTCTCTTTGAACTTACGGCAGTTATCGTTCGTCATAGAAAAAATTACCCTTATTAAAACATAAAATGTTGCAGGTAAACTACCCCTTTCTCTTACCCGATCCTCACCAAAATCAATAGACCTTCAGTCCTCTACAATTTAGGGACGCATGCAAAACATTATTTGATTGTGTTTGAAATTACGGCTGTTATCGTTTGCCATAGAAAAAAATTACCCTTGTTAAAACATAAAATGTTGCAGGTAAACTACCCCTTTCCCTTTACCAATCTTCAACAAAATCAACAGACCTTGAGTTCTGTATAATTCAAAAAGGTATGCAAAAGAGTAGTTGATTCTGTTTGAATTTACGGCAGTTATATCGCTCGTCATAGAAAAAATTACCATTGTTAAAACATAAAATGTTGCACGTAAACTACTCCATTCCCTTAACCGATCTTCACCAAAACCAACAGGTCTTGAGAACTCTACAATTCAGGGCTGTATGCAAAACATTATTTGATTCTGTTTGAATTTGCGGCTGTTATCGTTTGCCATAGAAAATAACCTTGTTAAAACATAAAATGTTGCAGGTAAACAACCCCTTTCCCTACACCGATCTTCACCAAAAACAATAGGTCTTGAGAAATCAATAATTCAGGGCAGTATGCAAAACATTATTTGATTCTGTTTGAATTTGCGGCTGTTATCGTTTGCCATAGAAAAAAATTACCCTTGATTAAAAAAAAAAAAAGTTGCAAGTAAACTACCCTTTTCCCTTAACCGATCTTCACCAAAAACAATAGGTCTTGAGTACTCTACAAATCAGGGCTGTATGCAAAAATGATTTGGTCTGTTTGAATTTGCGGCTGTTATCGTTTGCCATAGAAAAAAATCTACAGACACACACACAAACACTTTTCGAAAAATGACTTTTTCATGTTTTGAGTGTAGTACAATCAGAATCTGCAATAATCTCGAACACGATTTTTTTTGCCATCACCATATTTCCATTTCCTTAAGGAACATGGAAGTAAAAATTAATAACTATTTCGTTTGTATGGCGGGACTAGGCTTGTCAATGTTTGCATTCGATTGTAGTATCGAGTTGCCTATTGGAGGTTATCTTCATGATCTTTTATTTATGATGAAGTTCAAATCGCCGAAAATGTTTTACTCTTGTTTTGTTAAACAATAATCCTGTAATTATATTTTACTCTATAAATAAATCACATTTACCATATAATTGGGAATAATTATTAACATTTATTATTATGATTCAGTTTAATGACTGTAAGGTCGAAGTTGTTAATTGCCCATATCGACTCTTCTTCTCAATTCGATTTCTTTCTTACCTTTGGTTATTATATTCATCTTTTGGGTTCTTTAGACACTATTAAAAAAATTCAAAAATGTCCACAAGGAGTACAATACATTACAATTATATAATTCTTATTGACTAATACATACAAAATTAATTTTAATAAAGTATGACAAAATAATAACTCAAGTTAAATGCAATGCATTATGGTTCTTCCCAGCATTCAAAGTAACATTCAAGATGGCAGCTTGTTGTCCAATTAATTCTGTGTGAAATGTATTCACCACCAGTTTTTTCAAATAAAATAAATTACACAAAATGTTCACTGTGTTCAAATTAGTTTTCTTTTTCTTTGCACTAGTGTTCTGTTGAAAAAAGTGTTAGTTGAGTTAATCTTGTTGTCATGTAGTTGTAAAAGTGGTATTATAAAAAGGTTAAGTCTCACCAACTTGTAGAGATATTTATTCACTTTTTGCTTTCTTTTTTAATATATTATTTTTTTACTTGTTCTTTTATTTGTTTTATTTTATATTATCTTCATTTCTTCCTTCTGATCTTGAGTCTATGTTTTATAACATTCTTTACTTTTTTCTTCCACTTAGATTTGATTCTTCGTTATACTTTGTGGCTCATAGCTGCACAGAGGTGTTCTAAATACTTTCGTGTCTAATAATAGAATGCTGAGTTTTTCTTTCAACTGGGTTGACCAAAATTAAGAAAATTCCTATTGGTCAATACCATTGGGTTCAGGGGTCATGTGACCCTGATTATTTAAAATACATAGTTTTTACATTTTATACTCCAAATTACTCCCTATTTAGTACTTAACTAGACTTAAATTGATTTACAAAGTGATCTTCCTGATAGAAAGACAAGCATTTTGACATCTCACTTGACATGAGTGTCCTAATACATATTTTTTCATCTTTACAAAATTCTGTTTTATAGGTCTTCAAGCAGTTTGACATTTACAAAATTATATTACAATTCATTAATCTATTTAGAATGTTGTTACCACTATAAAAATAAGGCCTATCTTAGTAATTTTACTATTTCTTACTGATTTACAGTAATTTGATAATTTGTTAGTTTGCCAATAATATTATGTTGATATTGGCCTATATCTTGGTAGGTACTTCCTTTGTACAATGTTCCAATTTGTAAATGTTATGTAGCCTGTTGGCTTAATACATTTTGATTAATTATAATTATTCCATGAAATAAAAAAATAAAAACAAACATATTAAAACAATATCATGCCCTTATGGCTAAAACTCTAGTTAACATTAAACAACAAAATTAGACTTCCAACAATTGTCTAATACTTAATACTAATATTTTTTCCAGTGTCAGTCTATTATGAACTGTCCTTTATTATGATTACACATTAATAATAGGATTCTTATTCCTGTGAATAAGTTATTATCCATTCTGTGTCTTAGCACAACTGATAGTCCTTTCACTTAGGTACATTGACATATAGTACTTTGTTCATTAGTTACATACATTAATTACGATTGATTATACTTTGCATGGTACTTATTTATTGGACATTGTGGTCATTTTCTATTTTATTTATTTTATAAATACAGGGTAAGTCAAAAAGTAAAGGCAAATTTTATTTTCCCTGCTGCAATGGATGGCAGCACTACTGAACAATGACATATCATAACCTCAAAGTTTTTTTGTTCTTTAGCTGTGTTGTTTCAGTGCTCAGCTCCATTCATAGTGATTTCAGGACATTTTATTATGAGTGCACCGTTGTCCGTGTGCACCAAGGAAGAAATGAGGGGAGTGGTACGTTTTCTGCACTCTGAAGGGACTAAACCTGTGGAGATTATTCGCAGAATGCAGCAGCAGTACGGTGAGAGCTGTCTTAGTGAACGCAAAATTTATGAGTGGATAAATCGCTTTAAAATGGTCGTGTATCTATCTGCGATGAAGAGTGTTCAGGTAGGCCATCCACTTCGAAGACGGACAAGAACATCGAGACAGTTGAGCGAATGATTCATGATGATCGTCGTGTCAAAATTGATGATATTGCGCATGCGTTGAACATTAGCCACGGTTCAGCAGTTGCAATCATCCACGAACCACTAAATTATCGCAAAGTGTGTGCTCGTTGGGTACCACATCGACTGACAGACCAGCACAAACAGAAACGTTTGGAAATTTTGAAATCACATTTAAGGCGTTTAGAAGAGGAAGGAGAAGAGTTTCTCAGTCGCATAGTAACCGTTGATGAGACGTGGGTCCATCACTTCGAACCACAGAGTAAGCGGCAGAGTATGGTGTGGAAACATCCATCCTCGCCTACAGCAAAAAAGTTCAAAAGACAAGTTTCTGCAGGAAGTTGATGATGACAGTGTTTTGGGATACGAAAGGTCCACTTCTAATTCATTACACTCCTAAAGGTCAAACAGTGTATAGTGACAGCTACTGTGAGCTACTGCGAGATCTGAAACCCAAAATCAAAACAAAGATGCGAGGAAAACTTTCAAAAGCTGTGCTTTTGCTTCAGGACAATGCCTGTCCTCATACTGCAGGGAAAACGATCCAGTGCATTCAAGATCTTGGTTTTGAGCTGCTGGAGCATCCGCCGTACAGTCCTGACCTAGCTCCAAGTGATTTTCACCTTTTTGGTCCGATGAAGGAGCACCTGCGTGAATCCAAGTTTTCGTCGGATGACGAGGTTGTGGAGGCGGTGTGCGAGTGGCTGTGCACGATGCCACAAATCTTCTTCCAAGGATGGAATTATGAAGCTTGTCAAGAGATGGACCAAGTGCATAGAAGTTGAGGGAGATTATGTAGAGAAATGATGTTACTTGTCATCTTGTTTTCACAATAAAAAGTTCCTTTTTAAAAATTTGCCTTTACTTTTTGACTTACCCTCGTAGGTGAATTATTTTATTAAGGGTAACTTTATATTGGACTTATTCGCTTTTTGGGTCCTTCCTCCTTCTGTCACATTAAAATATATATTGAATTTACATGGATGGCAATCACCACCACCATTAACCACGAGAATTAATCAACAGTATCACAGGTGGATGCTTTTAACAGATATAATAATAAATCACAGTATGTACTTAGCGGACATGTTCTAGCAAAATTTTGATCATTATAAAATGAAAATACTGTTCATACGAATAATCTTTCTACTAATAATTATTAATGCTATTAACAATAAAAATTAATCAAATAGCCTGACAAGCGGGTGCTCTTATACAATCAATAATATGAATCAATATATATATATATATATATATATATATATAATAATTATCTTGTTGATTCATCCTCTTCGTTCACTTTATTAAATTTATTAATATATATAAACTTTCACGTATGAACTTACTATTCGTTGTCACTTCCCCAAACGTTTCGAGGTGATGTTCCTCTTCCTCAGTGGGAGTATTACCTGAGTATTCCTGCGGAAGAGGAACATCACCTCGAAACGTTTGGGGGAGTGACAACAAATAGTAACTTCATACGTGAAAGTTTATATATATTAATAAATATATATGTATATTTTCACAGGGTTTGTTCTAACAAAATTTCTTCTGTTTCATCGCTTAATCATCATAACATTCACTATCTTTCATTTTCTAGACAATATATCTACATATATTCAATGTGCAGTAATAACATGAATTAAAAATAATATTAACACTGTAAAGTAAGCAGACTATATAAGAAGTGAATGCCCTTTTTTAACACAGGTTGTAGTGAATCAGGATTATGCATCGATTAGACATGTTCTCACACAATTTTACTAATTATAATTTTTGAAACTATAGTTTATATACATGTCCATTTCTGCTTCGAAAACCGGTAGTAGTTAGTAGTGTAGTAGTTATTGAGTTTTTATAAATGGAAACTTCCCACCTGTATTTTTAAAGCTGGTTGTCGTTACCGCCTGTGATGATGATGGTTAGCAGTGTTGTCGGTGAGTTGGAAGTGGGTGCTCGTTCTCCTGAGGAGCAACTGTCCTCCTGATGTCCTGGAGCATGTGTGTGTCTCTGTCAGTGTTGGGGGGAGCTTTCCAGTCTACATCTCTGCCGATGGTGACAGATGATCATGTCACCATCTCAGCCTCTCCCTTCCTTTCGGCTGATCGAGGACCATGTAACGTTTTTATGTACAGTAGCCGTCAGGACATATAACTACCCAAATTATCTCTCGCCTCGTAACATCGAGGCCACACACACACTGTCACAATTTTATACACCCCAAATTTCTATACCAGCAATACGGTTTTATGCAATAAGCGAGCTTGAAAGTTTACATTTACATTTTCATTCACATGTACAATCTTCAAAACATTTAATTTAAATTACCATTACAACTACTTTCACTTTTTGCTTTTACTTTTATCTTATATTACTTTTACATTTAAATTTCTTAAATAATCGAGTGCAAAAAATCACCATGTGCTCGCATACATATATGTACACCAGAAGTAACCTGCGAGATGCACACACACATACATGTCCTCACAGAATTAATAATTAACATACACAATTTTCATTTATTAATTTAAACACATAACCCCTTAATCAAGTGACAAAGAATAAATAATGATCTTTACCTGAGACACTTTCTGATCAATCACGCATAATAGATGAAGAGAATATAGCAGTTGATGAGATTATTTCCAAGCCGTCAGACCACCAGTACCCGTCGGACAGTGAAATTGGAAATGAGAACGATTCACGTTTTGTGTTGGGCCATGAGGCTTCGGATTAACCTGCTACAAGCTGTCGATCAGCTGATCGACCGGCCTACTTTATTGGATCGGCGTTCACTTATCAAAGCGTCATTGCCACCAACAGCCACAGCCTACCTTGCCTTGGCACGATTTTTCAAACATGCCGGCAAGTCCCGGCATAACGTTCATAATGAACCAGTAAAGCTATGGTAAATAGAGTTAATGATACATCTAGCAGATAATAGCTAAGTGACTGTCTGAAATACATGTATTTTGTTACATAATTTAGCCTAAATATCAAGAAAAAGCTGTCGTATTGTTATTGGTCCTGTTTGTGAATCTTAAGTAGAAAATATTGCCAGAAAAAACACAAATTTTATTCACATTTTGTAATGGTGACAAATCTGGATTACTGGAGGCATTACACAAATGTTTCACATTTTCTTGTAAATGAGATCTACACGCCGTGTCTAACTTTTTCTTATTTTTAGTTATAGAATCAGCTTCTGAGAGATTGCCGTGCAATTTTGAATCACTCTGTACATATTCTTTCATGAAAGACTCTCCGTTGCCAGTAAATGTAAAGTTTCTAAATAATTGCCCTTATTGAGAGATTGCTCATTTTCCTTAAGACTACTAAAAGCTAACTCTTGTCTCGTCTCCCTAAATAACAAACAACATCTACCAAACTGCCTACTATCCTTCGATTTCGTACCACATTTTCATTGTGCTGTACTACTTGAATTCTATGTGTTTTGGACAAACAATTTCAATTCTGCTATGCCCTAGCATGTGAAAAATCTCAGAATCTTTCATACGCGTTTTGCTACCAGCATGTTTAGCGGCTTTAACTTCAAAATTTGTTATAGTGCCTTCTTCAACTTTGTTCCATGGTTCCTCTCCATTAAACATCAAACAGTAATAGCAGTGCAGAATTTTGTTTCGCTTACAACCAGAGAGCCACGTATATTTACTATATGGTACCAAAGTTTCTGAAATTGCCTGATAACTTTTCCATACTTCTGCAACAAATCTAAAGATGCCCGAGATAGTTTTGATGTTAGCAATACCTTTTGCTCTAAATGTAACGTACTGATTTTGTATTTTAACAAAAATTCTAATGAATCAAAGTTGTCAGAGCTTATATCAAATACTTCTGCGTAAAAGTGGTATTAAGTGTATTCATTTGATCCTGTAAACCAATTAAACAGTATGCTTAAAGCACTTAAATGATGACACTTAAAAATTTGTATTTTTAAATAATTAGTGGATAAATGATTACACACTTCTTAGTCTATACAACTATACACAAAATTAAACATAATTTGTTAAACTCAACAAAAACAAATAGGGTATTCACTACACGAGCACAATAAACAAAACAGGTAGCCAGGCAAGAATTTTGTGCTATTTTGTGCAGGGGAGACGTGTCTTCTGCCCTGATGATTTTATGCTGCATGCACAGGTCCTCTCTCGTTCCCATCAGCCAAAGCCCTCCTCACCTCCAGCCTTGTTAAAAAGATATTTCAAGTAATGCCTATCCTGATACTCCGCGTACAATTGCATGTTCCATGGCTCACACTCGTGTCATGTCGCATGATATTTAACTTCTTACATTAGTTGTACACCTTTCTGAGTAACTTATGCAACTTAATGCATAAATAGAAATTAATTATTTTATTAATAAATTATTTGGGGAGACACTGCCTACCTTGTCTCCCCTGACGCTTCGCCACTGTGCAGCATACCAGTCCAAGTGTGTCAAGCATACCTAAGATGACTGTGAAACATCCTTCATAATCTGTTAACCTAACACTGGCCAATTTTACTTTTTTCCTTGCTTGAATTGACTCTGAAAGAATTGTGATACAAGAATGATGAAGACATTATTGTCTACAGAAAAAGGAACAGTAGAAGGAGAACTTAAAGAATCTGAGAGATGTTTTAAAAACTCCATGAAGATGGGGAGAATGTATGTGGCTGTTAAAACAAAGTGTTTTGAAAGAACTATTCAGTACAGTGTAAATGCTTTGAATGACCCAGTATATTCAAATCCAGTGTATTCTGTTTAAATAAAAAGTTTTTTTGGGAAACGTTTTGAAGCTATCTTGGTCCATTGCTTCAGTAATCATTTGAGTAGTCTTCTTCAATAGTTGGCAGTCTTCTTCAACAGCTTGGCTAATATTTTCATCATTTTCTTTGGTTCTTGAAGTGGGATGATGTCCAGGTCATTCGTCATCTTCCTCACTCTGATGTCCTTCACTGAATCTTTTGCACAGCTTTAACACACATGCATGAGATATGCAGTCTTTTCTGTAACCCTCGGTAAGTATTTGAAAACATTCCATTGGTGTTTTGTTCAATTTTATTACAAATTTCAAATTGAAAAATTGCTCAAATTTTAAAAAATAGGTTTATTCCGGCACACAATGGCACTAAATGATGACTCAAATGAATGGCCGACAGTTTTAATGATACACATGTTAATGGCCGACAGTATCAAGCAGATTCTCACACATCCAACATCTCTGGCAAAGAGCTCACAATGAGTTCTTACTGCTTCCTCTAATACATACAAACACTGTCTCATAATTTAATAACACATATGCACATACACACACACACACACACACACACACACACTACAAGTGTAACAGATTATTTATCATTTTGGACTGATAATGATATTACACTGAAGGGGTTTTTTCAGCATTATGCAACAGCTAGTAGTTCAGCAATAAGGTACAACACAGTTGAAACAATTAAAACTGCTAACACAAAAAACATTGCTGACAGTATATGATGGACAGTATTCTAGACAGTGGAAACAATTTTGAGAATCCTGCTATGAAAAATCACTGACAACATTAAAGCAACCTACACGGAAACACTTTTACCACACATAAATTTTTATTTTACACCGCTTTATCACTACATGTTTTTAAACAATGCTAATGTTTATTCATACCAATTTTTCTCACAAAACACAAAATCTAATGATTGTACAGTATGTGAGTATGAACATTTTGAGCTGAATGTTGTTCACACACACACACACACACACACACACATGCATTGCATGCGAAGGAACTGTACTGGGTACAGTCAAAGGGGAAATTAGCATGTAATGTTTGTGTCGTGATAAGACACGACAAACTTGTGGTGGCATGTCAGAGTCATTTAAACAATTGGTACTGGTCGTGGGAACTTCCAAGGCCACTTTATGGAGCAGCTGTATGTTAATATTTTATCATGGAAAACATTTAATACCTGAAACATTTCCTTTTCCACTACTGAAAACTGAACCAACACTTTTCATACCTGCCAGATCATAATCACATACCAGTTCATTAATGTATCATACACCGTATGTAACATATACTACAAGTGTAATCACAATTACTGTGTGTTGTAAATTTTGATTTTATACATATTTCTTGTAAGTAATTTATTTCATTTCATTGTACTTTTTCTTTTAATATACAATATTTATAAGTAATGTAATAACCATCATTTGATTTTCAAACTCCTTAACATGAAGAGCTGCTATATTAGAATTGTGTGCTCCTTTCCTGATGGCAAATCAAGGACAATGATAAGTGATACTAAGGGCTATTAAATGTGAACACATATTACTGTAAATTATTTAATTTATTACTGTTTTTCTCTGAACAGTGTCATCTAGTTATATTTCAAATCATTCTGAGAAACATGTCTATTGTTTAGACCATAACACTTCTTAAAATCACACACACACACACACACACACACACACACACACACACTGTAACTATAATTTATTACTTCACTATTCAGACAGTCAATGTAACTATAATTTTGTTTTCATAATTAGAACTCAATTAATTTTAATTCATTTCATTGCTTCATTTCTGATTTTCTTTGGCGCCATCTTGTGTTACCAACTACAAGAAAAAAATAAGTACTTACCAGGGCCAGGTCTGATTTTAAGCGAACAGGAGATCAGAATGGTTTGTTTGCAGTAAATAACTCGTTTATTTATTTGTTACCAATGACATTCTCTTTTATTCTCATTTTCTCCTACTTTCTATTACTTGAAAGCGCTAATCGGAATAATTTTTCTATAGTGGTGTGCAACATTGATAACTCTGTTCATGATAGTTCTGTTTAAAAAAAAAACAGGTTTCCTTAATTTGAAATAGAAAGCAAGCATAGAATGTCACCCGTCAGGTCAACCACCTCGTGGATTCCTTTTAGACAAAGTGGGTGGGTAATGGACGTGCTCAGACTGTGATCTTGACCGCTTGTGTGGTCACGTGTCTTCAAGTCTGTTAAGTCAGATTGTTTTGGCACTTCCGGTAGTTCACATCGTCCACTCAGTAACCGTCCATGCAGTTGTGATCGTGTGGTGTGACTTGTGTGATATCTTGTATGAACTGAGCTTTATAAATTGTGCGTCATGTCAACAAAGCAGAAATGGGTTGTGATAATGATTGAAAATTGGAGGCAATTAAAAGAATTAAAAATGGTGAGATTTTGTGAACTGTGGCAGCCAATTTTGGCATTGGAGTTTCTACTGTTTCTGATTGGGTTAAGATAAAAAATCAGTTTGAGGAGCATTTGAAGATTCCAAACAAGAAAAAAAGAAGACTGTCAAAACAAGAAAGTAAATGAGCTTTTTTATGGTTCATGCAACAAAGGGATGACAAAGATGATGACGTAGCAAAGAGCAGCAGCCATGACACCGCAGACGAGATCTTCAATGCCCTAGAGGTAAGAGCATTTATTTTGGGTTAGGGCATTAAATTAGCCTATATGAATTACGCGTTTTTCTCATGGAGGTTTATTCGTATTTTCAGATCACATTACTGTTCGTTGAACGATCTGAAGAGTCAAAGCCCTCTGACGTTCTGCTAATGAAGTGATGGAGGGATATTGTTACAAGAAAGTGATATGAAAAGAAAAAGCAAAGGAAAAAAGAAGATTTTTTTTTAAGTCATAAAACTAGTGTTAAAAAGTGACCTTATGTAAATAGTTTGATTTTTATTAAAATCTTTTGATAATATTGTATATTGCCTACAGTTATTTTACCTCAAACTTTAAAAATGACATCGTAATCATTATCCGAAATTTTGGTTAACCGAAACTGCCTCCCCCCTTTGTTTCGGTTAACAGAGGTTCTACTGTATTTGCAAAAAAGAAAAGACATGTGAACATTAAATATTTTACTGCTGTAACTTTTTTATATTTTGCATCAGTTATTTTTAATCCTATTGTTTTTCCACTGCACAGACACTTTTTTAAACAAACTATTACTTGTATTTCATTAGCTTTTGAATATCAGATTGAATACAGTAATATTATTCAGAAGTATGTTTAATACGATGTGTTATTATTTTATTTGGAAAAAGTAAATGAATTATTAGAAACAGAAGTTGAGGAAATATAGATACTGATTGGGCAGAACCTAAAAACAAACCAAGCAAACTCCATTTCTTCCTTCCGACTTAACATAGGTAATCAGTGTCTTACTGCTAAAATTTAAAAAAAGTCAACATCTTCATCACAGAAGAATATAAATTAGCCATGACTCAAGAATATATAAACATCATCTCCTGTGCTACAAAAAACTTGATGTATGCCTTAGAAACTCAGCATCAGTCAAAGATATTATTATATCAGAAAGCTAATGGACAAGAGTTTGAGTTGGCTATGAGCAATAACAATAAAAACAACTATTAGAACAATACTGTAGGTTTAAAAATCTATAAGTACAAAGATGTTATGTAAAAAAAAAATTATTAATATGTTTAAGTAGTAAAATTTTAAACACTTAAATAATATAGGGTTTTAAATTGTCTGTTGACCTCAGAGTGGTATTTGAAAATTATAAGAATGACTGTGTTCAACATGACACTAAAGTATGTTATACCTCACATGGGGAACTCACACTGAGGCTCTGTCTACTCTGGTCAACATTTTCCGAAGAACTCCCAGACTTATTCACAATGTGAGTGACATATGAAAGGTTCTGATTGGTTGAAATTGCTTACTATGTAACAGATAAAGATGTGATAATTAAAAGCACTGGATAGCTTTACACAAAAATGTTAAATCATGTCCAAATGTTATCTATAAATTGTATAACCTCATTAAAATATTCAACATATAAAACAGTATAAAAAACATATTAATATATGTTGAATTGCAAGTTCCTAGGCTTTCACAGTGTTGAAATTGCTATTATTAGCTGGGATGTTAGACCATGGTCCACAGCCACCATCGGAGGCCATCATCAGTGTCTAAGATTGGGACAGTGTTCATCAATTCACCCCAGAGGTAGAAACTATGATTTTGCCTGAGAAGGTTTACTTATTAAACTTAAATGAGGACCACGCCCTAACAGCCTAACTATTAATACCAATTTCTACAATATGTTGAATTGTTCATATGACATTAGAAGACTGCAGCATCAAATATGATCTATAATCTGTCAAAGTTTCATTTTGATATGTTTATAAACAACAGCATTATTCTCTTTAATTTAATTTATTCCCACATATGCACACTCATGCACTAGAGATGATGAAGACAGGGACAAAGTATGAACAATTTGAGATGTTTCATTTCACAATCCTAAATTTAATACAAACTTATGACTAAATAAGAAAATTGAACTAACTTATTGTCTATACATGCTTATATGAATGAAAAATGGGTTCTACAGTATTTTTTTCAATGCAATGGATTAATTTATTGTTCTGCAATGTTTAACTGCAATATAGATCATGAAATTATGAATAGAATCCTATGAGGGAGCAATCAGGGAAATTTCATTCCTTACCCGTAAATTTTAAACATATATATTTTCAGAACCCAATGAGAGACAATGTTCTTCTTGAAAACATTTTTATTTTTAATAATCCTAAACAACATGCTGAAGAAAAGCCAAACACTTTGTTTAAAATTTTTCAAGAAATGTGATGCCTTTGCAGTTAGTTTTTCTTCATAAAATCTCTTTCATGGTCTGCTATTATGTACATGAATGTACCTATCTGCGCACTTATACACGTCTTCATGAAAAGAGAGTTTTATACTATAAGTTATATAATAAAATAGGTGGTTTCATAAAATAAACAAATTTTTTTAAATAATTTTTCTGTAAAACAGTATAATTTGTTAAAATATTTTTCACATCAAGACTATACTAGTAAATTGCACTGAATAGGTTTCCTCTTGTTAGATTAATATTGTTCTGGTATTTTAGATTCGAATATGTAGAAGTTATTATCGGCATAACGTCTCCTTCCACTTTTAGTATCACTTATTAATGTTCATATATACGCACAGTGCCTATCTCACTAGGTACTGACATGGGTGAAAAATTGTGTTTATGAGAATTCAGTGTAAAGTAAAGTCCAGATAAACAACGTTTGCGCTGTACAGCTGTACAATGGATGCCACTCAGAACGGTATAAAACATGTTTAATACTAAATAATGAAGCACTCACACACACACACACAGATTTACTATATTGTGAATTATTGCTATCTAACTGTCTAATTACAGAAAGTCAAAACTATTTGTAACGAGTTGCCATTTTGTAATTGCAAGCTGTAGTTAGTAAACGCATATTAAAATCACAAAATTATTTAATTTGCTCCGACAATTATCATTGCATATAATTTTTTATACTTGAAAATTAAGGATAAAATATACATATTTCTTACTATTTCAGTTTTAATTTTCAACAGTACAGCATGTGTTTGTTTTATAACTCTACACCTATAGATCATCATCAGGATTATTTTTTTGTGACAGACTAATCCATATTAATTTATTTTTCACAAATATGTTATTGATCAAGTGAAGAGAGTTCTCAGTTTTAACTTGGACCATTTGATATTTGTCGATTTGAGATATGTCTTACAATAAGTTTTGACTGCATCAACTGATTTTCTCAAAACTTGGCATCCAAGTCCACATTTTACCCTACAGAAACCTATTATTTTTTTAGATAGGGCCCCAAAAATAGGGGGCTAGAGGCATACATTTGAGGGAGTCCAAATTTTGAAAAATTGGAGAAGTCTATTACTGATATCAAATTAGTGGTATATTAGTGATATCTATTAATGTCTCAGGTAGAAGCAACTTGCACGGCCAATGTCAATATATTCACACTTGTCGTTCCTTACAGGTGTATACAGTAATGAATCCTGTTATTGTTTCTACCTGAGACAGATATTATATTAGGTATTGTTCGGCGAACATCTACCACTATGGTTTTTGTACAATCTGTTGCTTTTTGGCAGCCTGAGTAAGATTCCCAAGGGGAATCAAAATGTTGTCAACAAGATGTCATTTCACAGCAACCAACCACGGCCTAACAGCCTGGTTTTTAAATATAATTTTGAATATACTGACACAAGCCGTGCAAGCTTTAGACAAAAGAATTTAATCAAAATCTGAATATATGAGGGTCAGTTGAAAATTTTGCTTAGCAGCATCGAATAGCTTAGCAGTAAAACTAAAATTTTTCGTGTGCTCTGTGCTTTAAGATTTGTATTTCTTGTTAATTTCCAAATCTACCTATCAATTTATTCATTGTTTAGAAGCTGTTTAAAATTGATGTGTCATGCATGTTTTGAAAAATGGACAAAATCAAACATCATGGTGTGATTCTTTGTTAAAAATTGTTTACCGCCAACAGAAATTCAAAACAAAATGTAAATGTGCCAGGAGCGACTTTGAAGTGCAACTTCAAAACCAATGGTTTGTAACCTAAGTAGCCTCTTGAGTTTAAACGTGGTTGTATGAGCAATGAAAACGTGGTTGCACTGGATGCCCAAAACATGCAACGGACAGCTATCTTGCACAACGCTTTGTCACACCAAGTTCTTGAGTTAAAGTATGATGCACACGCTCATATGAGATGCCTACGATTTCAGCGACGTCATCCACTCCTCAATCTGCGGTCTTCCAACGCCCTACGAAATTTTTTTAATAATGCCATTTTTGTTGCACTTTTAAGACATTCTCTGCTGGGATAGTCTTCAGTGCTTATACGACCACGTTTAAACTCGAGTATGTCTCACTTACCATTGTTTCTGAAGGTGCAGCATCTCCTAACACAATTACAATTTTGTTTGATTTTCCATTGGCATTAAAACGTTTTTAACAGAGAATTCATCACAACACGATGTTTGATTTTGTGCATTTTAAAAACACACGTGATAGGAAAATTTCAAACAGCTGGTAAAAAGTGAATAAATTGACAGATATATCTGGAAATTAACAGGTGTTCACACAGGATATAAGTCTTGCAGCGCACGAAAAATTCTAGTTCTACCACTGTGCTATAGATGTCTCTCCGCAACTTTTCAACTGAGCCTCGTAATGTACAGTTTTGAAAATTTCAAAAATTTTGGACCAGGGCCCAAAACAGGATCACAATTTTGAAAAAATTGTAAAAATTCAGCTGGGTGTCAGACTAAAGGAATTGTAACACGAGTCTGATTGTTGGAATTTTTAGCGTGTATTGTAAAATTGTTCTATAATAACAGTTATTTCACTAAACAATAAATATTAGGTTAACCAGGATTTTGGAATTTTTCTGATAAATGAAAAAATTAATACATTTTCTATTGTCAGAATTAATGCAATAATAAATGCACTTTGTTCAAAATAGGGAGGGAGTTCTGCAGCCCAGAGAGCGTACTAGTTTAATTGACATGTTGGAAGTCTCTGAGCCTCAAGACATTATACTTGGAAAGCCAACAAACTTTACTAATTTTTTATATCACACACACACACACACACACACACACACACACACACACACACACGCATGCACAACTGTCCTGTCTCTTTTTATCATTTTGTTTTATGAGTTCCTCTATGACCAATGAGGCTGTCTGGGACAGTGGAATACAGAGTTGGACATACAGGACGATTCAAAATTGCACGGCAATCTCTCGGGACCTGATTCTGTAGCTAAAAATAAGAAATAAAGTTCATATAAACATAGGTCCGAAAACGGTTTGTTAGCGAGTTTATTTTATTTTATTTAATATTGGTTTACTCTACATCTTGTTCTTAGATTAGCAGTAACCTTGAATTGATAAATGACGACTAACTAGTCAACACTTTTTATACATTTGTGCCCATGTTTTTTACAAAATTAGTAATGGCTGTATGAATAATTAAATAAATGAATAATTAAATGTTGTAAGAATGTATGTGTGACTGTTTAATGTTAATAATAATAATAATAATAATAGTAGTAGTAATAGTAATAATAATAACTGTCACAAACATTTGTATCCTTATATTAATACAATGTAATTATAATATGCATTTTATACAACTTGTTATAGCCTTACATACTATACAACAAAATGTAGTTTTCCTTTTACATTGTAGTACTCATTTTAGGAATATAGATTATTCTAATGAGCCATATACAGGCACTGATAATGACAATAAACTCTGTCAAAACATCAAAACAAATATGTTAAAAATTGTGTGAAATCAATGACTGTACCTCACAAAAACTTTCATCATTTGAACTAAAAAATGCATTTTAGTTAAGTGCTTTATGACCCACCTACAATTCAAACGAGTGCTGTTAGCTTGCATGTGTTTAAAACTGTAAATTCAGCAAGTTGCTGACTTTTTGTACAATAAATAAGTTAAGTAGAAATATTTACTTTGTAATAATTATAAGGAAAGTCAGCTAACTTACTAAATTCGTTGTGTTCTTAACACACACACACACAATTAAAACAATTCTAGTTTGAAATATTCAGTTATCACAAATAGCTTCACTGGACGTGGAGAAACAACAAAGAAGATGAGTCTTCTCATTACTGTCTTTAAGAATATTTGCTGGCTTTGTTGTTTTATCACCAAAAGAGACAATTTTTATATGTCTTTTGTTCTAGTAAAGAAAGTATTATTTGCTTTCTTTATGACTTGAAATGTTTCTTGAATATTCCAGAAAAAACCAATGTTGTCTTTTGTTTGTGATAGTAAATTATCTTGGATTTCGTTGTCCATGACGTGTCCGTTACTTAACTAAATATCACTATAGTATTGACGACTCGGAACACTAAGTTTTTTATAAGTAAAAACGTAAAGTTTTACCTTACAGCCTAAACCGGCTTTCACCTATAGAAGGCTTCATCAGAGGCTGTCCTAGGTAGCGCTGTTCATCTTGTTGTTGGCGACGGGATAGTTTTTCGAAAGATCGAAGCTGTGTGTGTGTGGTGAGATGTGTTCGAATAATGCATGCGATTTGAATTGTGTCTGTTCATTTAGGATGTCGTTTTTATTTGTTTTTGTGTGTTTGTATATTTCTAATTGTTCTAGAGTGTCTAGTTTTCAGCCTTTTGTGTGTACGTGTAGAATGTTCATGTTATTGTCGATGTTTTTATATGTGTGGTTTGCTTCAATGAGGTGGTTTGCAAAGGTAGATTCTGTAGTGGTGTGGAGTGCTTTTGTGTGTTCAATGTATCTCTGTTTGAAGCTACGTCCTGTCTGGCCTATGTAGAATTTATTGCAATTTGAACAATTTAGCTTGTATACACCGGGTAGATCGAATTTGTTTTGTGCTTTGGGCATGCGTTTTGATAGTGTGTGTTCTGTTTTGTTAGTAGTTTTGTAAGCGATTCTGTATCCTGCTTTTTTTGAATTTGTGGGCAATTTTTTCTGTTTGTTTGTTGATGTATGTTAGTGTTATGAATTTGTTGTTTTCTGTCTTTGTCTGTTGTTTGTTTTGTGTTTTGTGTAGGAGTTTACTGACTATTGTTCTGTCATAACCGTTAGATTCTACTAGATATTTTATCGTGTTTAGTTCGTCTTTGTAGTCTATTTCATCTAAGGGGATGTTGTTAAGTCTATGTATCATGGTTCTAAAAGCAGCTAGTTTGTGTTGTATTGGGTGATTGGAGGTGTTGTGTATTAGTGTGTCATTTGTAGTTGGTTTTCTGTATATACTGAATTTGTGCCTGTGTTCTAGTTTTGTGATGGAGAGGTCTAAGAATTTTATGGTATCGTTGTGTTCGTATTCGGCAGTGAAGGTTATGTTTTTATGTATTTTGTTTATGTGTGTTAGTAACTGTTCACATTGTCTTTTGTTTCCCCTGTATAGTATTAGAATGTCATCAACGTATCTGTGCCAATGTAGTATTTTATGTGAGTGTCTGTCATTGTTTGTGAGTATTTTTGTTTTTTCTAAGTGTTGGAGAAAGACTTCTGCTAGAATGCTGGATATGGGAGAGCCCATGGGTAGGCCATCGTTCTGTGTGTAGTATTTATTATTATAAGTAAAGTAGTTTTGTTTTGTGATAATGTTCAGAGTTTCTGTTATTTCATTGATAAGTTCGTCTGGTGTGTTGTTCTGTTTGAGTTTGTTTTGTAGGATGGTGATTGTTTCAGAGATGGGGATGTTTGTGTACAGGTTTTTAATGTCAAAGGAGGCTAATGTGGCATTATGGGGGATGTGTATGTCTTTTATTTTTGTTACTAGGTCAGTGTTGTTTTTTACTGCAATGTTGTTGTCTATTTGTGTGTGTTGTCTAATAATTTTGTCTAGATATTTTGCCAGTTTGTGTGCAGGGGCATTACGGTAGTTGATAATGGGGCGGATCGGAATGTCTTCTTTATGGATTTTGGGAAGCGCTTGGAGTGTAGGTGCTGATGGTCGGATTTGTTTCATGTAGGGCTTTTGTTTATGTGTCATAATGTGTTTGGCTTTGTTGACTATTTGTTTTACTGAGTTTTGGTATCTGTAGGTGGGGTCGTGTTTTAGTTCTGTGATGTTGTTCTGTTCCATGAAGTTTTGTACTTTTTTGTGTAGGTTGTCTGTGGGGATAATAAATTACAGTCGTGTTGCCTTTGTCAGCTTTTACAAATGTGATGTTGTGTTTGTGTGCCTTTTCCCTCAGTTTGATGGCTGTGTGTATTTCTGAGTTGTGGTTGTTGTTGTCTGGTGTCTTATGTACTCCTATTGTGTTGTTTATATTATGTCTTAATGTGTCTTGATGTTCTGGTGCTGTGTTTTGTATATTTGTTTCTGTGTCAATTATGAGCTTTGTTAGTGTTTGGTTGTTATGTTTGTAATGTATGTTATGTTTTAGGCCTTTATCAAGGAGTGTTTGTTCGTTTTTTGTGAGTGTGACGTTCGTGAGGTTTACTGTACGTGGGTAGAATTTGTACGAGGGAATTATATCTGTTTTGATTGGTGTCAGGTTTTTTATTTTTCTGTCGTGTTTTGTCCGTATGTTATGTATTTGTTTTTTTGTCCATTCATTTGTGTGATGTATTAGTTCAATCATGTAATTGTGTCCGTATGTGTTGGCGATTTGTAGGTGTAGTGTTAGTGCTTTGCGGTTGAGGGCGTCTTTTTTCTTATATAGTTGTTTAATTGATTCTTTTATGTATGTTCTTTGTGCGATGTTTTGTGTTATTTGGGCGGCCTGGTTGTTGTGTTTAATTTTGATTTGGGCATATTTAGGTGTTAGTGATTTGTTTATGCATGTTTTGTTGAAAGTTATGTGAGCTACAATCTTTCTAACCTTCAAAGTTGTGAACTTGTACGCTTGGACTGTGGCTCGTCTTGCTGAGTTAAATTCTTGGATTTCGTTGTCCATGACGTGTCCGTTACTTAACTAAATATCACTATAGTATTGACGACTCGGAACACTAAGTTTTTTATAAGTAAAAATGTAAAGTTTTACCTTACAGCCTAAACCGGCTTTCACCTATAGAAGGCTTCATCAGAGGCTGTTGTAGGTAGCGCTGTTCGTCTTGTTGTTGGCGACGGGATAGTTTTTCGAAAGATCGAAGCTGTGTGTGTGTGTGTGTGTGTGTGTGTGTGTGTGTGTGTGTGTGTGTGTGTGTGTGTGTGTGTGTGTGTGTGTGTGTGTGTGTGTGTGTGTGTGTGTGTGTGTGTGTGTGTGTGTGTGTGTGTGTGTGTGTGTGTGTGTGTGTGTGTGTGTGTGTGTGTGTGTGTGTGTGTGTGTGTGTGTGTGTGTGTGTGTGTGTGTGTGTGTGTGTGTGTGTGTGTGTGTGTGTGTGTTCGAATAATGCGTGCGATTTGAATTGTGTCTGTTCGTTTAGGATGTCGTTTTTATTTGTTTTTGTGTGTTTGTATATTTCTAATTGTTCTAGAGTGTCTAGTTTTCAGCCTTTTGTGTGTACGTGTAGAATGTTCATGTTATTGTTGATGTTTTTATATGTGTGGTTTGCTTCAATGAGGTGGTTTGCAAAGGTAGATTCTGTAGTGGTGTGGAGTGCTTTTATGTGTTCAATGTATCTCTGTTTGAAGCTACGTCCTGTCTGGCCTATGTAGAATTTATTGCAATTTGAACAATTTAGCTTGTATACACCGGGTAGATCAAATTTGTTTTGTGCTTTGGGGCATGCGTTTTGGTAGTGTGTGTTCTGTTTTGTTAGTAGTTTTGTAAGCGATTCTGTATCCTGCTTTTTTGAATTTGTGGGAAATTTTTTCTGTTTGTTTGTTGATGTATGTTAGTGTTTTGAATTTGTTGTTTTCTGTCTTTGTCTGTTGTTTGTTTTATGTTTTGTGTAGGAGTTTACTGACTATTGTTTTGTCATAACCGTTAGATTCTGCTAGATATTTTTTATAGGTGAAAGCCGGTGTAGACTGTAAGGTAAAACTTTACGTTTTTACTTATAAAAAACTTAAGTGTTCCGAGTCGTCAATATTATAGTGATATTTAGTAAATTATCTTATACTAGTGTTGTTTCTTCTTTTGTGTGTGCATGTGTGAGTGTATCTGTGTACGATTTTCCTAGGAACACAATCAATTCATTCAGTTTGTTGACTTTCTCTTTGACAATTTTTAAATATAATTTGTCTTAGAGTTTTCTACATATATTAAAATGTTACAAATATTTATTTTATTTCTTTTATTTTAAATTAGAATTCTACTTGTAAATCCAATTTTTGTAGAAATATTATTTTTTGTGTATGTGCATAATTTTTTGCATAGAAAGGAATCTGAATACATAGACAATTTCACTTTAATAAAAATGAAATTAATATAATTATTGAGAACACAATTTTTAGTACATATTTTTGAAATTTTCGACTGCTTATATTTCATTTAAAGTGAACAAAAGATAACTGAAAATACAAATACATTAACCCATGTCTGCCAAGTACATTATTTGGCATTTTGTGAAACATAGTAACTTAAATGAGATTTAAAAACACTTGCTAGTTTCACAAAGTGTTTATTAAATGACACAACTGAATAATCTCTCATTAATATGTCAGAAAATGATAATAGTGTATTCTGTATTATATAATTCATACAATTCAGACATTATCTTCAGTTACGGGTTAATGTTATTCCCATTTCACTAGTAGCTGACTCGATAGTAACTGATAAATAAGTAACATAAGTAAATAAGATAAGATATAAAGATAAGTAAATAAGATAATAAGTTTAAGAAGAGGAGCCAACAATAGGATTATGATGGGTGCCCTTAAATGTTTAACAGACACTGGTATACGGATGCAACTGAACAAAGAAGACAAGATGGTAAGAAGAAGAGTATGATAGAATACCTCAGATGGTTGAGAATTAAAGTAATGTAGCAAGAATTAAAGAAGAAAAATAACTTTACAGGACAATAACAAAGAGCAATTACTCGAGTAATTTGAGCTATTGGATGAAGATGAAGATTTCTAATCTGAGGATTTATTTTAAATGAGACTATACCATTGTTCAGATTTAAACTTTTATGCATTCTAAAATATATTTTGTCAATCATTTGGCCAGAAGGAAACTTCAGAATTGAGGTTCATTTGCAAATAAACAACAATAAAAAATAATAAATCTCTTGGATTTTGTTGTCCATGATGTGTCCACTGATTAACTAATTATAACACTACCGACTAGGAACACAAATTTTTTATTGGTAAAAACTTAAACTTTTTACCTTATAGCCTGAACCAGTTTTCACTTATTATAGGCTTCATCAGAGGCTGCCACTGGGAGCGCCGTCCGTTTTTGTTCATTGAAACAAAAACAGAGATACATTGAACACACAAAGGCACTACACTCCACTACTGAATCCACCTTTGCAAACCACCTTACTGAAGCAAACCACACATACACAAACATCAAAAACAACATGGATATTCTACACGTACACACAAAAGGCTAAAAACTAGACACTCTTGAACAACTAGAAATATACAAACACACAACAACACATAAAAACAACATCCTAAATGAACAGACACAATTCAAATCACACATATTATTCGAACATATCACACCCCACACAAACACAACATCGATCTTTCAAAAAACATTGCCGTCGCCAAGAACAAGACGGACAGCACTCCCATTGGCAGCCTCTGACAAAGCTTATAATAAGGGAAAACTGGTTCAGGCTATAACGTAAAAAGTTTACATTTTTACCAATCAAAAATTTGTGTTCCGAGTTGGTAGTGTTACACTTATAATTACTAAATCTCTTTTGTTATAGTTTCTCATATGAAAGATAAGAGGAATCTAGTTACTGCAAACTATTAAGTTAGTATTTTGCCAAACATTATGCCACTGACTTGTTATAATATTATTATATACATACTGTACCACCAAAATCAGTAAAATTCCATTTTTTTAAATAATGAATAAGATGATGAAATTTTAATATTTCGAAAAGGCCTTATTCATTATTTTAAAAAATGGAATTTTACTGATTTTGGTGGTACAGTATGTATATAATAATATTAAGTTAGTATTGTAAACTACAAGAATATACACAAATGAAACAAAATTATAAACTAATGAATCATGTACAACACAATGTGATTTTATTTTATTACGCCCTTTACAGTTTTAATTTTTCTTTTTTGAACCATTTACTTACTAACTATTACATTATTTTACTATATGTGTAGTCATGGGCAGGATTCGAGGGTGGCAAGGAGGGGCATTTGCCCCCCCCTCAATATCTATCAAATAAATTACAAATCAGTGAGCCGTAGCTTTGTGCAGTATTTGAAAGGCATTGGAAGTTTTTTTAAATCTAGTTTCCTTGCATAGTTTAACTTATTCAAGCTACGCTATATGTAATGTGTAAAGTTAACCACTTGGTAAAATAAAGAACTTTCCCGGGAATTATCACATCCAGTGACGGATTAACCACCTTGGAGGCCCTTAGGCAGTAGAAAAACTGAGGCCCCCTCCAGATTATTTAATTTTTTCATGTTTGTGTGCTTGATGTGTTTACACATGTTTGTGCATGTGTGTGTGTATGTGTGTGTGTGTGTGTGTGTGTGTGTGTGTTTTGTGTATATGTGTCTTTTGAAGAGCTAGCAAGAAATATAATATTCGAATTGACAGATAAACGAGCAGAAAGGTGGGCGAGAGAGCCTATCTTTCTGTCTGTTTGGAGGTTAGCATTCTCGCTAACCCGCCTTTCCGCCCTGTTTGGAGATTAAATTCTCACTCACCCCCTCTTTCCGCCCATTTTGAGGTTAAAATTCTCGCTAGCTCGCCTTCCCACCCATTCAGAGGTTACAATTCGCTAGCCTACCTTTCTGCCCATTACAGGTTAGAATTGTCTCCAGCGTGTTTTTTTCTGGTGTAATGCCAATGCCTCCACTCAAACACTGCCATCAGTGATTCGTGCCTTTCTAGTCCATTCCTCAACGAAGGCACCTCGGTTCGCTAAAAAAAAGGTTGCTATCATCGATTGCTCCCCCCCCCCCCAATCCCGTAGGTGAAATCCTGCCCATGTGTATAGTAACAAATTAAAACTTGTTAATCTGTTTTAGTATTTATAACAAAATATATCATAAAAAGGCAAGAAGAATTACAGTTTATTATTATGAAATAAAAAAGTAGGGCCTATCTATACATTTTAATGATACATTTTCAGTAGTAGATTTTATTTAAAAGAATATTGAGTACTGTGTTACTGTGCTCATAATAAAACATTTCCTTTCATTTTAAAACCATAAAGAGTTTCAAGAGAACTTTATTAGTTAATCTATGCATTCATTTGTCTATACTATTTCCTAGTTATTATTCCACAACAGATAAAATTATCACTATCACAAAGAAATGTCCACGTTAGTATGCAAACTACATATACACCAGCAGCTGTTACAAACAAAAGTATTTAAAATAAAGTTATCAGTTCCAGTCAAAATACATAAAAATGATAAAACATACAATTAGAAAATGCCAATATTAGTACCTAATTAGTCACACACTATTATATTATGTATAATAATATGCACTCCTGAGTAAATAACGTATACATGATATGAGTGATTTTTTTATCACCTTACAGACTCTTCAAATTTATTACAAAAAAATAGTAAAATTTTATTTAAACAATATGAAAGGACAGTTACTGAGTAAATATGACTTTGGTTTTTATTCCTTACAGCATTAGTGTGTCATTTCCTATAAAACTCATGATTTAGTTCCGTTACACATTTCACATTGACATAAAAACCAATTAAATTTGAGTTACACCATTCAATCCTACATGTTGAGTACAGCTTTTGCCATACGCTGAACCTCGTATCCAAATTTCTCTGGTTTTCCAATCGTTGCAATTAAGCCTCTGTTCATCATACCCAGTTAAACGCACCTTGTAACCATGTAACCTTACCTTTCTTTCTTCTATTCATTGGCATATAATTGAATAATCTTCAAGGCCACCATTTATTTCCGTTCTTCTCATGTGCACATACCATTTGAGTTGCCTCCTTCTACTCATTCAATAACTACCTCTTACAATAATTTGTATAAAACACATTATATAAAATTATTATTAATGTTACTTATGATGTGTTAGCCAAGATGTATTCTCATTCAGTTGAATCAGGTTTCAGGCATTAAGTCGTCTGCCAGTATTGGCCAACTTCATTCACCAGATGAGTGAATATGGCTCACATTGGTTGAACAATGTCCAAAACATGTCTCCCATACGTGGTAATTCATCTTGACTACTCACAGTGGCGTACGCAGAATTTTGTTAAGGGGGGGGTCATTATTAAAATTGTTTACAATTGACATTATCAGTATTTTAAATTTTGTGTATTATTATTATTACCACCGGTATATCATGTTACGGTATATTTATTATACTATGTTCGAATAGAACATATTCATAAATACCCTAATAAAATCTTCGAAACATATTTTTTTCACAGCCATACGCTACAATTTTTTAACAAATTTTAACATCTGTTTCATTTTGTATAGTAAAAATGCTTGTGCCAGTGCCAGATGCCATTATTACACTTAGGCTACACAATAATCGTATATTTTAGTCAACGGTTATTTGTATACGATAGGTAAGACACTTTATATAACAGGAAAATCCATGGAAACTATCAAATATATTGAAATAAATTTAATTAAACACAATATGTCAATATGGAACTCACCAAGGTTGAAGAATGAAACTGGCATGATGAATCCACACTCTATGAAGGAATTTGAATTTGAATGTGAATAAAAAATTGAATGCAGTTGTCTCAACTGTTCAAATCAATATTCTACTGTAGTCTATTATTGTTTTGAAAAATCATTGTTTAAAACGAGTACCGGTAATTAAATTAATATATACAGTATATATAATGTACATAGCCTACAGTATATAACATCACTACACTTAGGAAATTTCAGCATTCACAATACAATGTCAATGTCCAAACGACGTTTTTTTTTCATTTGTTCATTTAACACATCTTCTGCAGTTGGAGTGTAATTTCTATGTATGTTGAGGAGTACTAATCCATTCAAATGTGTATTTCCAGTAGAATTACGTAAATATGTTTTTAGACAACTCAATGTTGAGAAACATCGTTCATTTGTACATGTGGACACTGGGAGCGCCGCTAGTATTTCTAGCAAAGTAAATATATTTGGCATTATGTTGGGATTGCACATAGTTAACCCATCTATGGCCATTTTTAGTTGGTCTCCCTTCTCAAGACGTGCAATTTTACGGTACCATAATTTTAATTCATTATTCAGGTCTTCTTGGTAACCGCTTCTTATGTCACTGGCGTAGAACTCTGTGAGCGAAGTGATAGGAGAAACTTGAGACGGCAGGGGCAGAAGGACTGGGTTCGTAGGTAAAAGGCACTGAAAGCCTTTCAATATTTCCTTGTGTTTCAAGAAACGCGAATCTAGTTGTGACGTGAAGGTATCCAGAAATGGAATAAAAGTAGAGACACGAAAGTAAAGTTCTGGCGTCACTGATGGTAAGTCCAAGTTCAAACGGTTTTTTGTCGCGCTGTCATGCAAGGGATTTGAATGGAGGACCCCAACCTATTCAAGACTTCCGAAGCACAAATAAAAATTTCAGAAAATTCTTCACCGACATTTTCGCGTATGGATTTCATTTCACTGTTAATATCTTCAGCAAGGTTTACTGTTTCCACAAGATCAATAGTTGAATTCTGCAGGAATTTACACAATGGGGGACTTAAAGAAAACAGTCTCTGAATACAAAACAGCGATATCACAAATTGACAGTCAGTCAGAGCACATAAAAGTGAATTTGTTTGTGAGGACGAGTCTTTGTCTTTCCATTCTGATATGCTTTGAAGGGTTGCAATAATAGGGTCATACAATTCCACCACCGCGGCCATGGAGTTATACCTTTCCAACCAACGTGTTGTACAAAGTTCAACGAGTTTTTCACAGTGTGAAGTTGTAGTTTCCGTTTCACTTATCGCCAATTTTAAAACATGTTGCCTTTTAGGTGTATTAAGAAATTCATACAGACTCGATATTGTACCCATGCAGTTTCTAATGGCAGCTACTTCACAGGCACTGGATACAGCTAAGTTGAGGCTGTGTGCTGAGCAGTGGACATATAAAGCTGACGGAATTATTTCCTTTACATGTGTATGGACTCCGTTTACTTTTCCTGATATGGACATAGCTCCATCATACCCTTGACCACGAATCTTATTTATGTCTATATTTAATGAACGCAACTTGTCCAATATCACCGTTGTGATTTCTTTTCTGGTCACATCATATAATGCTACGAATTGTAGAAAGTTTTCCTTCACAGTGAAATTTTCTCTATCAACATGACGAACACACAGTGATAACTGTTCTAAGCCTGTTATGTCTGACATCTCGTTGGCAAGAATAGAGAAGCAACTGGAGGCATTAAGTTCTTTCACGAGATTTCAAACAATCAGGTCATTGCACACTTCAATTATTTCATTCTGTATTCTAGGACTGGTGTACTGCGCATTTCCAACTCTACATATCAACATATTTTTTAATACAGAATCAGTCTTACTTCGAAAGCGAAGAAGTGCCCTGAAATTACCATCATTTTCTTCTGGTTCTTGGTCGACCTCTATTCGTCCCAAATCCCTGTGGCCTAGCAGTGCGATACATTGTTTCCCGCAGAACAAAACACTTTCAATAATAGGGATAAGATTGTTCCTGTTCTCCAGTTTCTTTTGCATTATTACAGTATCTATTAGCACATCGATAGACTTTTTTTCCCACATGAAATATCGGCCAAACTTTGTTTGTGATACAGATGCATCTCATGTTCTGAAAATCGCTCGACAGCATCCTTCCAATTGTCAAATTTCACACTACAAAGTTGACCTAAGGGTTGCTTGCCAGAACCAACACCATCACTTGGAGCAAAAAGTGCACAAAATTTACAAAAATTCCCTCCCTTAAAATCGGAATATGCAAGCCACTTCCAGCGGTAAAGCCATTTAAACTGAAATCACAAATTTCTCTTTCCTTCTGTTGGAAAAACAAACCCTGGATTTGGTCCCTAGACATTGTTGAAGACATCCAGTTTCTTTTCATTAGACAAGTCTTTTCCTATGTAAACTCCAATATCATAAGCGTGTGGTTCACTGGAACATGAAGATGTTGATGCTTCTGGAATCAGAACAATACACTTATCACTTCCAAATGATTCAGCAGGCACGTCAACATTATTGAGTGATGTCGATTTACATTCAATATCAGCCGAGTTTTCACAGGGGGATGTGAAACTAGTTTCGGGAAGAACGTTTGCGACAACATCGTCATGCTGCGCTGTGAAGAAACATTTGGCAATGTGAAATTTTCACTAACCTCATGAGAATCACAACCGGTACACGACTTTTTGCTAAAAAATTGTAAAATTGAGCTATGTGGTCACTTAGACATATCAAAGAACTCAGAACGATAATATGAAGTTTCTATTTAAAAATATGAACTGCCAAATGCAGAAAACGTTAAACAAACTTTCCACAACAAAATCTGAACTCAGACTAATGGGTGAATGCCGCTCGACAATGTACAATATTTCACATCTGCACTGCAGAATTGTCAAAACAATATGTTTCACAACAAAGTTTATATGGTGTCGGCCTTATTTTATTACAAGGTCGGTATTATTATCGTACCTTCTTAACAAGCGGCACGGCCTTGATGCTCCTTTCTCTCTTTCAGTAGACGAGGAGGGGTATATGCTTTCATACTCACCGCACCAGTGAGAGCACTGCCGCGTTCTCAGAATTCTGAATGACAGTTACTTGTGTCCCACGTGGAGTGATGTACTGTACGTGCCGCAGCACCAAGCACAGGGATTATATTATTGAAGAAGGGGAGGGCGGACTGTACCTTATGTCGATAGATTTTTTTACTCTGACAGTGGGAAATTAGAGGAGAGCAAACGATTATGAATTTTTAAAAAGATACTCAAATATAAATATGTCAATTTTTATTTTTATTTTATATAATATTTAAAAAAGTGGTTAAACGTTCAAGGGGGGGTTCAAACCTGACAACCCCCCTTGCGTACGCCTCTGACTATTCAATCATAAATAATATAAATAATTTAATATGTCAAGAAAGAGAACTAAAGCAAATAGTGTGTGCGTTTCTATTTTACTGTTAGAAATAACAAGAATATTATATATTACAACAGTTTATCCAATTATTACAACCATTATTCCACCGTGTTCTTGATAAAATTTTGATTTTTTTCATATTTCAGTAACACAATAAATATAATTTTGTTGACAGTATATTAACAGCCAAAGGAGACCATAGCCCCTTTTAATTCGCTTATGGATGCACCTTCCTATATTATATGTAAGAAAATGTTCAATGTAAGTGTGTTTTATTTATTTGCAACACAAAATTCACTAAACAATTTTGTCAATTGTATAACAAAACGGGTTTTACCCTCTTTATCTTCTCATGTTGTAAGCATCAATTTGTAACACTTTTCAAAGTGTGAATTGTTTTTTAATTAAGCCCAAGTGGTTGGCACCCATTAGTAATATACTTATTAATTCTATTTCTATTATAAATAAAACACATGGAATGGTATCTGGTATTATTAATAATAATAATATTGTAATTTTTATTCAAAATTTATATAGTCCATTTACTGTAACTATTAATAAGACTCAGGAAATCTCAGGGTCGATTCCCTTCTCTTTTATATTAATATTATTTTAAGGTCCTTTTGGATGATATAAAAGTTTCAGTTATTATAAAGAAAAAACAAGTACAGAAAGTACATTACATTACAAAACAAGATAATAATGAAATAATATAAAATTAATATTAATTATAATATATATACGTTACACAATGTTTATCAGTTCAGTTCAGTTTCACACAACCTCCTGGTATCAGTGATGAAAATTTCTAATGTCTTCAGTTTGTTTATATTATTCAAATGAAGAAATCCACTTCTTTTGTGATCAATAAATGTTACATCTTGTCATTTCATTTATCTGAAGCCTTCTGGTGGAATATAATTGAAGTCCAGTGTTTCTGTTATTAAGTTAATTTAAGTGTAGTTGTTCTTCAATTGTAATTTGTTTTCATTTAAAGGTTAGTTTTTTCCATAACTTCATTCGTTTTTTTTAAATTTAATGTTCTTTTCTGGTTGTTGGCTCAGTAATGTTTAAAGGCTGATTTGTTTATTCTGTTTCTTTATTTACTCAAATTTTACATTCTGTTATAGGTTGATATAGTGTTTCTTGCTTTGTATTATATTGTGTTTTAATAGGATTCATATTTTTTCTTGTATAAATATTTAGCTTTTTTCAAAATTCAACTCAACTCTCCTTTTTGTTTTTTTTTACAATAATAATCATAAATTTTTTCTTTCTTTTTGGTTTCCTGGATACATATAAATTACTCTGGTCATATTTGTTCAAATTGAGATTTAGTTGTCATAGGACATTATTTTTATATAATACATTATTTTACCTTTTATGTACAAGTTGCTTTTTAGTTATTACATCATAATACTTAATACAATTTACATATTATTTTATCTGACAAAACTATGAACAATTTTAATACCAAATATTATAGTTATTTGTAATTTGACAAATATTTTGAAAATTTACTATTTACTGAACATAATGATCTAGGCCTATGTTCGACTGATTATATTTTTATGTTGGAAGACTCATAATCGATCCTGCTTACACTTGTTTTCTATTAATTAACTTCTTTAAATATAAACAAACTATTAATTAACAATTATATTCAAATTACTATAATTCCCTTTAGGGCTTAACTGAATGCACACTTTTAAACCATTGTCTGTGTGATCAATACCTATTAAACTTATATAACACAAACACTAATAAAGAAAAAACTAAATGTTAATGTCTGTATCATCCGCTACTATGGATTAGTAATTCATTTCTTTAAATAATTGTTTATAATTACTACCCACTCACAGTTATTCTTACTTGAACGCCAACGTATTTCACATCCTCTTACCAAGTAATCACACTTGTCTTATATTACATTTGTATCACATCTTAATTACATTTTACATTTATCTCTAAATCTGTATTGTACTTTATGTGCCGTTCTATTTGATTTATTCATTATTTATTAAATTTATCATCATTAGTTATTTGTTTATGGACTACTCCAAATCTAACTGGGTACTGTCTATATAGTAATGTCTGTTGTAGGACTTTTGGGTTTTAATTAGGTTCACACTTTTATTTATTACTGTTTCTTCTTTCAAATTACTTTGATTTTGATTTGTTTAGATAAATTGTTGTTATTGCTTGCTGATGTCTTCAATAGTTGAAGTGTATGATATTATGGTATTAATATTGCTTGGTGATAAGATTGATATTTATTAAACAAATTCTTCATTATTATAGGCAAATTGAAACCTACCTTTCTTATCAATACCAATTATTTTCTTCTTTATCTCTGGAGTTTATTTATTTGTATTGGTGGCTTTAACGAATTGCAATTCTTGAGTTTTCTCTTGGTTCATTGTATATTTTATTTATATATTCCATTCTTTTATTAAAATTGATTCCATACTAATGTTAAATGATTCCCCCTATATTAATATGGTATTATGAATGAATATCGGCGTTGAGTGGCCCTTTTACGTCCAATTGCTCATCCGAACATTCACATACCTGGTACAGTGCACTTTGGCTGCTGCCCATAAAATAATTCTAGAGTGACGCCTTAGCTTTCTACACTCTATAAATAAAATAATTATAAATCTTATATCATTATACACACCACTGGAATCTTTTATCTTCTGAATATTTTTTCTTATTCTACCTTGCCTTTTAATAACTCCATTTATTTATATTGTATTCAATATTACTGTTGGTATATTTCTTAAGTAGATTTCTTTCTCTTTTATATAACTTCACTTCACAGTTCAATGATTTATTAGCCTTAATGTCATTCACCTTTGTTATTCAATACCTCTTGTAATAGGTATAGTAGTTTTAATTATCCTTCTATTATTCTATCAGATAGAATTTATTAAAACACAGATTCTGTTTTTATACTGCAACTCTTCTTCAGCAAGTTCATTTTCTAATTAGTTTATTAAATTTCTCTTAGGCCTATTGTCATTAATATTGCGCCCCATTATTATTATTATACTACTAAATGTATTATTTATGCTTGATTTAAATAAGATGTGCTTATTTATTTTAAAATTTTGGTATTATTTATTTAGTTTGAACATCATTATTCTTTTTCCTTTCTTTTCCAAAATCTCTTTCCCTAATTATTTGATAAGATGTACTTATTACTTTTAGAATTTTGGTGTCGTTACAATTGTCAAAGCTATTTTTTATTTTTATAATTAGCATTTTTGTTTTTGTTTTTATACAGATAAATTTAAATTCTAAAAAAGAAAAAGTGGCTCCGACAAAGTAGTACAAATGAGCATAAATACAGAAATTCTTACATTGAAAACTTAAAAAAAATGGTGTATGTATGATTTGGTATGGTTTGTGTGTGTAAGAAACATATAAATTATACACTACAAAAACAAATCAACTGTCAGCTTAAAGTATGCTTACTTCATTGTTATTGTTATAAAATAATTGTGGGCTGATAAAAAATTTTGGAAAGGCGTACTCTATGAATAACAAATACCAGCAAAGACAGGGAAACAAACAATACGCATATGTATTACGATATATTGTGTAAATACTTTTAAAAATTACTTGTTACAAATATTTTGAGAATGAACAAGAGGATCCCAAAAAAATGTATAGCCGAGTAAAAGAATGATTACTTTATTATGCATTGTCACTGTTGAAATAGTCTTTCTCCTCTCACTCTTGTTATCTAGTTTGTTTGTCAGTTTTTTTCTGTCAAGGGCTAATTGTAAAATTAAATTTGTGTCTCTAATTATGGCAGTTACCGTTAAGCACTAAGCATATACTGTCCTGATTATATTCTGTTAATAACTCATAATGGATGTATTTTCCACTGCTGTTGCTTGTTCCTAATAATTTATTTCATTTTTTTTGTAGAGATAATCAGTTAATATAGAGTCAGTGATGCATAATGATAGAGGCTGTTAATGGGCATTTAGTGTGTAACTGTAAATACACAGTATTATAATAAAAATCGTATATTGTTTTGATATATACATATTTTTACAAGTGTCATAAAATATTTTGCCCTTATTATGATCAGTGTTTCAGTGTTAATATGCTGATATATAATGTTATTCAAAATTAATATTAGAACAAGTATATTAATTAATTAATTTAAACGTGTTTGTTGCTATTAGTTGCATGTGTGTTATTCATGTTACTTACCACTCATTCACTACTACAGCCATCAGCATGGGCGTAACTTGGGGAGGGGGGCAGGGTAAAGCTTCATAAATTCAAGTGTGTAGTGAGACCATCTATATAATAAAATTAATAAAATATATTATATACAAAATTAGAAAGTTTAGTAATAATTCTTAGTTAGTAAACGAAGGAGAATTTCATTTTTTAATGATCAAAAAAGATTTCTTCATAAGTTGTACTCCCAGTTATGTTTACCTAGAACAAATATACTGTAGGCCTATAGACATAAACAATTTCAGTTCTTCCAATTCTTATACCCAATTTTCGTAAACGCATCCTCTCCCTTAGGCACACTGTCACAAAATGCTTGGCAGTAGTAGCATTAAGCCGAATCAGTCACAACACAAAGAAATTTTCAAACTGCCAGTCAGGCAATTTTCAAAGAAATTAAGCAGTGTTACTCCTTTGCGTTTCTTATCTACCATTTCTCAGAACTTAGGTGTTCCAAAACAAGTCTTTTTTTATGTAAAAGGCACGCATTTTATTCCAGTTAATTAGGTCTCTAGCATTTGTTTCTTCGAACAGAAATATTATTTTGATGTATATCATTCAAATATGTCAAACATTCCCCTTACAAGTTTCTTCGAAAGAAATAAGAATAATACATTTATGGCAACTGATAACAGTACAGTAATTGTTATCAGTCATCTGATAACAGTACAGACGTTGATAAATATTGCTTAGGCCTACTGTGCTCACAAGCATAGAAACTGTCTCCTGTTTGACTATTTGTTATTTTTATTTATAACAAGTGGAAACAAAATTTTATAATGCTCGGAACATTGGGGGGCGAGCCCCCCCAAGTACGCCTATGGCCATCAGTATGTGGCTTTTAAAAAGTGAGAAAATTTCTGTGTTGAGCAGTTATACATTGAACAAACAATTAAATATTTGCAGAACAGTCTACATAGACTTAGCCTGATTCTATAGTTCACCATCTCTTTTTCAGAAGTCAGAAGACGGACCAATTTTAACAAATTAGGTGTCAAATCACTCATCTTGAATATGATGGTGTCAAAGAGGATATGAAATTAAAAAAAACATTGACACATGTTATAAACTGAATTGCATGTAAGATATGGGCATGGCCATCAAAAGTTGCATAAAATAGACTACAAAACACCAAAAATATAATTTCTACCCAACTACATATGAAAGATATTATTTATTATGGTTAGGTAATACAGTGGTTTGATTGCCTACACCCAGTTATTGAATTCATTCACATGGTTACCATGGCAACATAATTGTTTAGATTTTTTATTTTTGTTTTTTAAGAGGTGACAAACAATGTTATTGTTACAATGTTATTGTTACAATGTTATTGTTACAATGTTATTGTTACAATGTTATTGTTACAATGTTATTGTAATGACAAACAAGTATTCTACTGTTGTTCTTTAGGTATTTTTACTCCAATAATAATATAAAAATTTGTAATTAAATCACTACCGACTCAGAACACAAAGTTTTTTATAGGTAAAAACGTAAAAGTTTTACCTTATAGCCTGAACCAGTTTTTGCTTATTATAAGCTTCGTCAGAGGCTGCCACTGGAAGCGCTGTCCGTCTTATAATAAGCAAAAACTGGTTCAGGCTATAAAGTAAAACTTTTAAGTTTTTACCCATAAAAAACTTTGTGTTCCGAGTCGGTAGTGATTTAATTATATTTAGTTAATCAACGGACCACATGGACCACAAAATCCAAGAATAAAAATATGATTTTTAAGTAACAGTCTTGTTCCATAATAATGTTTTTGTTTTGTTTAAGAAATTATGACATGTCATTTATTAAGTAAATTGTACAACCAGTGACCTTTCTGAGTCTGAGAAACAACAGACTCAGAAAGGTCTGTTGCTACTTGCACTACTTCTCTGTTGCTTGTTGCTACTGGTACTTGTCCTCACGACATATGATCCAGAACCATGTGTTTGTATTTGAATCAGATTGGTTAGGGAATGGTTGTATTACTAAATTCTCCACTAGAAAAAAAGTACTTTATTGATTAATGTTCATGTTTATTGATTACAAATATACCAACAAACTTTTTTTAATACAATTGGGATGAATGCAATTATAAATAAGGTAAATGATTTATTTGTTTATAGTTGAGTGATTTATTTTATATTTATTTAGCTTATGTTTGTTTTGTTAAAAAAGGTTTTAACTTCATACTGTGCCTTTGGGTTGTATCACTCTGCTTTGTTTACATCAGGATCCAGTCTAAGAGTGAACAAACTTTAGTATGGTATTCTTATGCCTATAAGATAGGTGATTTAAGTGGGATGTGCGTCACAGATGTGGCAGTGATATTTACAGGGTCACCTAATGTCATAATTCGTACACTTCTAGACATTCCAGATGCCTTCCAGATGGTAGTCGATTATTCAACAGGCATCCACATCAATCTTGTCACATACTATGCCACAGGCTGAGTATAAAAACAGTTTTCTGGAAGTGGCCACCCAGTTAGTTGTGAGATGGAATTTGTTGTCTTCTAGGCAGCGGTCGAAATAAAACACTTGCGTCACTGGTGACACCTTGTTTGTTTATCTTTATCACAAATAATTGTTTGCAAGTAAAATATTACACACAAAATACAAATTTCAATTCATAACTATGATATCAATTATTGACAGAACTGTAATTTATGCAAACAAAAAGATAACACATAAACATGATATTGATCCACAAATGTGGTATCAAACACACACTAATTCTGTAACATAATCCACTGAACTCAGAATCGGGACTGACTGACTCTCTCTCTCTTTTTTACAGTTCTTTACATAATTGGTAATGATGTCATTCACCAACATGTGTAATTTACTACTATAGCTGAGAATGTTCTAGGTGCTATAACTAGAATATAGTAGAACAAACTATGTTTATCTATAAATATATTTGTACATTGATACAGCACGTTCCAGTATATTCTATAAATACCGGTAGTGTATTATATATATATTGTGACAGTACAACCGTATACGGTACTGTGCATTGCAAAAATAATCAAAATAATTAATAAAAAATAAATAAATCTATGGTCAATAGACATGATTCAGATTGCAAGCTGGATTGTTTAAAATATAGGGAACGCACCGTTCAGGCATGTACACACATATCTGGCCACCTTTTGCTAGCTGTGTGTATATGTGTATTTTGTTTGTGTGTGTGAAGCATGTCCGTTCCTGGACAGTAACCACCCCTATTCAAATGATGTTAGATTTTAAGTATAATTTTAATTATAAGATCAATATGTATGATAATGTAAAACAAAAGACACCAAAGTGTGTATTTTATAAAGATGCACAAAGGGTTAAAAAACCGTTTAAAAGTGACGTAAAGTAAAATTACAATGAATAAAAAGTGAATAACTCCCTGAATAATTATAATAAAGAAATGTGAGATACATATAATAAACATATGAAAATTAGCAATCGATTGAGTATCGTGTAGTGTAAAACAGACTTCGCAATTCGCGAAGATAAGCGAAATTAGTGAATCGGACGAGAGTGGGAGAAAGGACGCGTCGACAATCTCTGACAAGACAGATATTGTTCAGACAAGAGCTTTTGCACGATGTGGTTATAAATACCAGGTTGTGCTAATAAAGTTCCTTCTTCTATATTCAACCGTTGCCGTAGGAGGCTATGTCAGTCAACTAAGCGATCGTAAATCTACAGTAAGCATCACCTGACGAACTGGGAGGCAGAACAGGGGTTCGATGGACACACCTACAACCCATGATGTGAGCAGAGACAAGAACAACTAAGAAAGACAAGCAGTGGAATCCTGGGAGAGGACCCGAGGACCCAAGGACACGAAGGACTGGAGCAAGGACTGGAAGAGGACCCAAGGACCCAAGGACACGCTGATAATTTGCCACATCAAACAAGGTGATAAAAACCCATAATAATTACAGACAATTGAAAGACAATATTTAAACTAGAATGAAAGACATTCAAAACTGTTGCTAACTGAATTTAATTTGTACATAGTAATGTAAAGTCTAAATTGTTCATTTAGAATAATGTCTCACGTATAGAAATTAATATTGGAATAACGTAAATGCTATGAGAGAGCAATGTTTGATTTTTAAATTGAAGTAAATTAAAGTAATTAGTAAAGTCTTTAATTGATAAAAGAGAAATGCATATGCAGTAGAAAAGAATTAAAGCCAAGTAAATTCATTGTTGAAATATCGATAAGCAATTGTAAAGATGGCCACACTAAATGAGTAAGCCGAGAGCAGAAATAATTATAAGTAAGATTAGATAATAAGATTTTTATGTAACCTATTTAGATATAAATTATTCACCAGAAGACACATACATAAGATCGCCCAAGTGATGAATAATGAATTTTTGTATTGCCGAAGTAAGTAAAGAGGTTGCTGAATAAATAATGTAAAGATTTAGAAAATGTATTACGCATTTTTCTTATTAGGATTACACCTAACATAATTGAATTTGTGTGTTATATAAATTATCGCTCCAAAAGTGTGGGGCTACCCAATTAATTGATTTACAAATTAATTTACATTAAATTTGTTATGTAGTGTTGTAATATATATTCTATTATATATATAATATATATATATATATTATATATTCAAACACTTTTTGCTACAGTCAAGTAGTCATAAAGTAAGTCAAGTATACATAATACTTGATGTATATCATTTGGGGAACACTAAGATGATGGGAACACTACGGGTTCCGAAACATGTCCCAAATAAAGGAAAAATAACATCTTGAGGTAAATAAATATAAATTTTAAATATAATATATATATTTTTCTTTTACATAAATTGTGGATAAAGTAAATACACGTCAGTATGTATTTAACCTACATGAGTAACATAACCTACCGGTATATATTTAACCTAATATTACCTGTATTATTGTAATACCTGTACATGTATGATTATTACCTATATTTTACCTGTACCTGTATTATTCTAATAGTATTAATAATTTTACATTTACTTTCAAGAATATCAATCAATATTCACAATGTTACTTTGAATCTGGTTTGGTGGTTTTCTAATATCAACAAATTCAGTATGTGTTATGAACAATGGTATTTTCTGTAAATTTTACTTGATGGCATGTATTATTTATGCAACAGTGTTAAATTGCTATATGTTGGACAGTTGTATACTTGGAGAATCGTATTTAAGTGTCTTTGTTTATAATGACTGTTATTAAAGTTGTGAAGTGAATTCCCTCATTATCATTTTTCTAATCCACTGTTTAAAGATGGTAACCTGTGCAACTGTCATAACAATGTTGGAGCACTAAAAACAATTTATGTACACCTTGCAATTGAATCCAAAGCTGGGCCACAAAAGCATACTTGATAAATCAAAGTCCAGTAATGTTAATTTTACTAATGGATAGTAAAATACCCATCATTTTGATGAAACTTACACTTCTTGTAACTATAAGAACTCTTGTTGTTAAATTGTGATACCGGGCTGTTTAGCTGTGGTCCAGTGCTAAAATCTCTAGCAAACGTATCGGCCATGCCATTGACAGCCATCATCTGTGCAAATTATGAGCTGGTGCCACACGTTATATAACGTCTCCTACGTTATAATATCGGGAACCTGAGGTTAATTGCCTCAGGTCAATTACACAGGCTGCCATAGTCTTAACCAACTTTTAATTAAACAAAAGATAAGCATTTAGGAATATATATTTAATATCGGGTCCTATAATTGAGGAACATTGACAGGGGTTTCTGCAGATTTATTCACTCAGTTTTGTTGTTTTGTACCATGACATCTCTTTATTACATAATACCATTAATTGCTCTACCTAAAGTTCTCAACATATATGGTTCAACAGTTTACAAGATGATTATATATTTTATTCTTTCAGAAGGGCCCTCAAAATAAAGATGTACATCGGTTTAACTTTTCCATGGATCCGGGATTGAATATAGTATGTTAATAATGGTCACCTCCCCTTATACTATCTTGAAATTGTGCCATTAGAAGAATGGACTTTATTTACCTTTTAAAACAATAATGCTTTACAGTTTAAACTTTTACTCTTTTACTACAAATAGTTTTATCAGATTACAGACTACATCTTACATATAATGTCTGTTCTTAAAGTGTTAGTTAAATTGTCGTTTGTTGTTATAATTTTAGCATCTCATAACCACGGAAGACAAGCCTCCATGTCACCTGTGGTATCCTGTAGTTGATGCAGATTCGGCTCCTCGGTCCTCGGTGTGTTTCCTGAAGGTCTGTCGTTATCTTAGTATCTGGTGACGGTGAAGTTCCTGACGTGTGTTAGATCATTCTGGGTCTGGTACTCTCCTCTTAGATGACTGGTAGTAATATTTCGTTGTTAGAATAATTAATGCAAAAGTTTGTTTCACTGGGTTTTCGTTTTACATGATTATTTATTAGTTGAAATTCACCTTAGGGTCCTAGTACTGTATTAATTACATAATTTTCTTATTTAAGATTTGGTAGAGAAGTCATCGGCGCACAATTTAGTTATTCTTTTACTAGTTTTCAACATATTTATCTCTGCGTCGCGATCCAACTATTTAACGATACATTTCGGTTAAGAGTGTAGAGTGCATCTATATATATATTAACTGAGATTATTCACTTGGAAAAACCAAAACATTGTCATCGGTGCACATTACCGCTGTGCGCAGTTTATGGCGTGAGCGCTCCATTACAAGTGGGGTTTGGTTATTGGGGCAGGTAAAGTAACTTCGCGTCGTTTACGCTTCACCATAAAAGTAGTTCCACATTCCGATTAATATCTACCGGTTTAATCTTTGACATATTTAATTATACTACGGTATCCTTTACTTCGTAATTAATTATTCTATACCTTTATGTTTTTTATATCGAGTTGTAATTTCCTACTTTTATTAGTTTTATTTATGGGTTATTCTGCGTGTTGATGCCGGTTTCCGCATATCAACGCATGGTTAATAATTAAAGGGTGTTTCCTTACCTTGATACTCGCATTCCTCTTGGTTTTAAGCTCTTTATTTATTATTATTTCTGTATTACCTTAGGGATTTAAACTTTGTTTAAATGTGCGATTTTAATTTAAAAAATAAATCTCTCTCCTTCTTATTTATTTATTTATTTTTTATTCTTTATTAATAAAATCGTCACATACTCCTCCACTTAAAGAAGACACAGGTGTGTGACTACACCAGTGGATTCCAAATGGAAACTATTTAGTAGTTGCTTAGAAAATCTTATTGAATTCTAGTGTGTGAAATTTTTCTTATGACTCTTTTTCTTTCGTGAAGTTCCCTTCCTCTTGTTTCTTAACTGCTAACTTAATTTTATTTATTACTCCTAGTTCTCGTAACTTCACAATATCGTGGCCCGACTGATTTTGTTAGCATACTCTAACTCAAGTAGTTAGTTTTCTGCTCTTTCATTAACCTTTTCCAGTGCGGCGCCATTGTGACCTTATTACGTGCTTACATCTATTTCTCTTATTTATACTTAATATAATCTAAAGTCGATCCCATACTCAACTTTAGATTATTCCTAATTCTAATACCTTACGCTACTGAGACAAGCGGAATTTCACGAAGAGGAACATTTATTTTATTTTAAACAATCAGCTGTTACAATGCAAGAGGGGTCAAACACTTTACACAAGGTGCATTGTACTATACACGGGGGTGGTTGCTATTGTTTACCTAGGCAGGAGTTCTTAACAATAGGGGTGGCTTACTACAATATGAAACACGATTATTTCCTGCACGAGTTTGTCGTTTACTGACAAGCTTGGGAATGACTTTTCGAACAGGCCACATGCTGGTGGTTACGCTATTTAAATATTCTTTTATTATTATTTTGCGTTTTACTTATATTACTACTACACCTTCATTACACCTTAGTTTATTTAAGATACTACCGAGCTTTTTATTTAAATGACTTATTATTTTTTCTTATTTATTAATGGTCGGATTTAAGAAACGGTTTCTTATTTGTTTAGAACTCGTTCATTTACTTAGTGATGCATCATTCCATAAAATTGATTAGCGCTCCATTACAAGTGGGGTTTGGTTATTGGGGCAGGTAAAGTAACTTCGCGTCGTTTACGCTTCACCATAAAAGTAGTTCCACATTCCGATTAATATCTACCGGTTTAATCTTTGACATATTTAATTATACTACGATATCCTTTACTTAATAATTAATTATTGTATACCTTTATGTTTTTTATATCGAGTTGTAATTTCCTACTTTTATTAGTTTTATTTATGGGTTATTCTGCGTGTTGATGCCAGTTTCTGCATGTCAACGCATGGTTAATAATTAAAGGGTATTTCCTTACCTTGATACTCGCATTCCTCTTGGTTTTAAGCTCTTTATTTATTATTATTTCTGTATTACCTTAGGGATTTAAACTTTGTTTAAATGTGCAATTTTAATTTAAAAAATAGATCTCTCTCCTTCTTATTTATTTATTTATTTTTTTTAATTCTTTTTAATAAAATCGTCACAGTTATTGTAAGGTGACACACATTAGAGACCACAGTGTTGTGGCTAGCGATCCCGTGAAAGTCACTTATACTTACAAATTCTTCTAAGTACCACGACGATGTAGTTTTTATGCCATCAGCCAATCAGGAAGAAATTTAATAACCAACAACCTAACATGTGTCACCTTACATTAGTGTAAAATCATAATTTGCACTGATGATGGCCGTTAATGACACAGTCAAAATGTTTGCTAGAGGTTTGAGCATTAGACTACGACCAAACAGTCTGGTATCACAGTTTAACAATATTGACTCCGGCCATGAAAGCCTTCAAAGTAATATATAAACACTTTTCGAGTACTTTTAGAGTGACACCTTGACCTTGAGAAAGGAGACATAGGTGAAGATTGGAGAATGTTGATATTGACAAGTTGAGAGAGAGGAAACTAACATAGAAAAAGTTATAAAGGTACAGTAATAGAAAGAAGACAACATTCCTAGTCCATATGTTCAAGCACAACAGAGCTGTTCCCAGCATTATTAATAGGCAAACTGTTGAGGAATGCACGGAAAAGGGAAATTGGGACAGTATACAGATGGTGATAGGAGACAGCAGATGATACACTAAAAAGGATGGTGGGGTTCAGGAATTCCTGGTAGCAACATGTGGTTGCCTATTAGATAAAGAAAGATTGTAATAAATAACAAAAACATATTGCGTACAAATTCAACCAAATACTACTAGAAATAGACTATCAATGAGACTAAAATGAAATAGGAAAACTGGAACTAAAATTTAAAATTATACTAATTATAATTATGGGTACAAATTCCTCTGGAAAACACCAATAAGCCACTATTCTATATACAGATTTAAAGCCTGTAAGGGCATCCAATAATCATTGCTAGGATAACAACAAAAAGAAAATACTAATATTATGCAGAATTTTTAAAGTAAAGAAATGGGAGTCTTGTTCAAGAGATTTGAAGAAGAAGAAAACTCACATTCCTTCATTCATTACTTTGTAGTGTGGGTTTGTCTCAAGTCAGAGTCAATGTAATCCTGGTTTGGGCAATTTAATAGTATGGCTAAGTAAACCTCGGTCAGTACCAGTGCAACGTCTATATGTTAACACATTACAACAACCCTTCCAGTATGTAGGTCATCACTGTTTGGGGTCAAATGGAGACTGATTACTCTCTGGCAGTCATATGGTGTGAGCTGTAGCTAGAGGATGCAAGAGATCATAAGCCCTGTGCTTCAGGGAAGATTATTTAAAATAACAAATGAACTTCAGTACATCACAAATATGTCAAATGCAGTGTGTGACTGTCAAAATTCAAACATTTGCAAGCAAATATGATAAGTGCTTAGCGTCACTGAATGAAGTCAAGTCATTCGGCTGAATGAAAGTTGGCAATGGAATGAAAGTTGAAAAAAGGAAACCCTATACAGTAAGTTAGTATAAAACACTAAATGCCAAAACTAAAGCACAACTTCACCAGCATTATCAAAAAGAAAAACATTTTGTTTTCTTTTAGTCATCATCTTCACCACCAATAAATTTTCAATTTTTCTGGTATATATAACAAAACTGTCTCAAGTCTTCAGGGTTCTGTTTACATGAATGGTTTTCTTTTATATGGAGTTTCTTTTTTATCAAAAAATGCAAAATCCTGTGCCATAAGTTTTTATAAGAACATTCAGAACTGTGAAACTCTAATAGATTAAACTTTTATCTATCAACTTACCAAATAATAAAGAATCTCTATAAAAATTAAAAAAAAAAATCAATCTCAATAAAAGCAAAAGTACATTGTTACAATGTATCCGTAAAATGAGAATACCTTTATATAACAGAATGCTTTATTCTAAAGTGGAACAGAAAACTGAAGAATTAGAAACTGAAGAAAGGAAAGTAATAAGAAATATCTAAGTTCAAAGAAAAGTGGACACAAATGGAAGAAAACAAACAGTAAAAAATTATTGTCCAAACATTGAAAACTTTCAGGTACCAAAGGAATGCATTATATGAACACTTGGTCTGAATGAATCTGAAGAGATTGACAGAAAGTATATGCGATCATTTTGATAAAAACTCAAAGGTGAAAAATTCATTGATTCAAAGAAGTTAAGTGGAGTCTAGCAGAAAAGAACATATCATAAAAACAATTTTAGACAGGTATATTTTTCAGAAGAGGATTAAGGAGTTCAATACTTTCAAAGAAGAAAAGAAAAAACAAAGACTGCCTGGACAGAAAAAGGAGGAAAGAACATAATCCAAATATGAAGACCTCCTGAAATGATAAAAAGGTGAGAAATGAGAAAAAATCCTGAAAAGTTATGTCACAAAGTCCACAGCTAGTTCAAAGAAAACCTGTTATCTCGTGTTGTTTCAAGTGCACTGATGTTGTTGGTGTAGATTACATCCACTCATTATTCTAACCAATTGTATAGTAGATGTGAACTTTATTTTAATAATTGGAGACACATGAAGCGACTTCATACAATGTATGAATTCTTTAGGACCATCAAAGTGTTTATTTTAGTGCACTGAATTTTGAATTGGGTGGAAGTAACAGTATTATCCAGAAGATAAATATTGTTGTTCAATATATCTATTAAAAAAATACAAAAATTATTTACATACTTGCATTATTTAAGTAGTCAATTAAAAATTATATCACCTTCAAATTAACACAGTCAAATTATAAAAAAATGTACTACTTTCAGTCTACCTTTCATGATAAAAATAAAATTATACATACTCAGGCAACAGTTACTTGTGAATACAAAAGTATACTGTACTGGAATTTTTAATGAAATCATATAATAAATTGCATTACTTGACAGTTTAGCAATGCGTTCTTTCAGTACCATTGATATAAGCTTCTCTCTTGCACATGTAATCCCAAAGTATAAAACTTAGATTTACTGTTAGAATAGGATAAACATAATAAAAACACAACTTTTACATACTTGAGCAGTCAATATTAAATTTCAGCAGTCATGCAGTTCCACCTAATCTTGCTTTATTTATTATATATATATATATATATTTTTTTTTTTAGTTTCAAGGATTTGTTAACCATTTCTTCTTTTGGATTTTTCAGAATGTTGTAACTGTTTTTAACTAACGTTTTGGAATTACAGTCAATAATAATACAAGCAAATCATAACATATCACGATAATGCTTATAAGATAAAAAATATTAGATTTAAAATTGCCTTTTAGACTATTATATTCTATTAGTCCTGTCACATACATTTATTTATGGGCATATACCCATATATATATATATATATATATATATATATATATTATAACGATTCATAATAGCGTCCTATCAGAGCGTTATATGAAAGCTATAGACGGTACAAGTGTAAAGCCGTAAGATAGAGAGAGAGCGTATAATCGCAGCCATCTCACTCTAACCATGTCACCGCTACATAAGAATCCAGTTCAAATAGGTAAGTTTACTCAAAGCGAATTATCAGTTCAACCTGCGATAACTTCAAAAGTTGTAAATACACGGCAATTCTGAAAACAGCATTGTATTCAGCAAGAAAAGCTTTATAAGTAGCCGCAAGCTCAGTTAATATAATTAACAAATAAAGAAGTTATATGGATTACGCACGCCAACAGGAATAACGAGAGAATTATGCTGCGTAGGAATAAGGTGTTTTCACACACACACAGATAAAGACCTAAGCAACAATATTCTGTGGTCAGATCTTCGGAAACACATTTGCAAATACCTGAAATCAATCGATTTGCAAATACAGGAAGTACGATTTTGACAAGAATTTCTCTGCCGTTTGGAACCTGTCATGGAGTGTTTGAGCGACTTGTTCGAGATTGTCGAAACTGGAAAAACGCATGATTTATTTGTACAACCAATCAGCAGCCCGTATTTAAAACAGACGCCAGCTAAAAGCGAGGGGTAACATCACTCTTCGTTCGGTACTTAAACACACTAGACGTGTATAATTCACATACAGATCTTTTTAATTTTCACAACAGTGCAAATTCAGTTCTAAATCAAGAAGTAGTCCGCAGTGTAGATGAATTAACAACATTCAATAACACTAGCTGCGTAAAACAACCGTTAATTAATTAATTAGTTAATTAATTAATCAATCAGCCGTGAAGGACCTGTGCTACAGAAGGCTACAGCATCTGTTATTGCCAGGGCATCTTCAACAACATTGATCAACCCATTCTTCTGTGCAACACCATCGAAAGGAGGACCTCTACGGATTCCTATCTTCGGTCAACGCATCAAACAGTAAGAAATAGATTCATTGATCAATGATATAAGCGCTAAACAAATAATAAAACAATAAACAATTTTAAAAAAGACACTAAGAAAAGCACACATTGTATTGTAACTATAAGATTAGTTCTAATATAGGATAGGACTGTTGAATGGAAAGTGGTGTGTAGTATTGGACGTGCAAATTATTGCAGACCTGTTCTTTAGCACTGGTTTGGGAGATAGAAATCTCTTAATCCAACCAGATAAGAGCTATAGGTCGTTTGAGCGTCTTAATCATTACTTTCCACACTCACTCAATAATTATAAGGATAGGGTATCATTAAGTCCTACCATTAATAATTTAAAGTTTAAAAATCATTTATTAAAACATTAAATATAATAATCAAGCAAATCTTAAAGTGTTATTTGTAACGATTCCCCTTGAAAACCACAATCACTGAACGAATCCTGAGAAAGAGTGTCTCCATGCGCTGAGCTAAGCTGAAACCGTGTCATTTGTATCTGGGATTTGTTCTGGCACCCAGGTAAAGTAATATCACGGGTAAGTAACTTTTTATCTAACATCACAAATATTAGATAATTGTGTTAGAAGAAAGGGAGCGTTGTAATATATATATATATATATATATATATATATATATATTGCAACGAATCACAGGATCATGATAGGCAGGGCAAGTCATATATTACACAGACAATGGACATTCATATTATATTGGTAGATGGTTAAGTTTGGTTGTTATCAACTGTATTTAGTAAGGTTAAGGGTTTAGTTTAAAAAAAACTGTGCATTATTATTTATGGTTATTCATGTACTGTGTTAGTGGAAATGTGCGCGCGTGCGCGAGTGGAGAACGTTTCCCGGGCGGTGCGTGAAGTATTATCGTTGTTTTGACATTAGCTGAACTGAGACATGTGTATCGCTACAATCCCTATACCTGTCGGACTATTGTTTACGTTCTTGTATATTATTAGTATGTAGTCAGCATGCATGAGATACGAGTAGTCTGATTACCGCTATGCATGCTGTTACAAGGTAAATGCACTCTAATGCATGAAAAGTGCATTGTCACTTTTACTAACCATGTGACTTCCATCCACCAATAGAATGCTGACTGGTGGTTGGAAATTTTCTTATGCCTGTCGTTACACAGGCAGTTCTTCTACGCCATCTACCGCGAACGGGTCGTGCACTCCTTGTACAAGAATTCTACCGCTTGCAAGGTGTTGTAAAAACTATTCGTCGCTAGTGAAACGGGAAGACTCAGAACTGTGTGTGTGGTACATTTGCACACACCAGTGTTTTAACGCATTGTGCGAAAAATTACAAGCAGTTCTTCACTGCTGCTACCACGAACGGTACATACAATTCCTTGTACAAGATTCTACCGCTTGCAAGGATCTGTTAAGACTTTTCGGGGATAGTAACGCGTGTGTCGCATAACAATTGATTTTATATCTTTACACATGATATTATTATTGTAGTATTACGTGTGTAAGAAGTGAGTGTAACTGTATCACTGTGCGAGATTTTCCGCAGTGACAGTAGTATAAATTGTTACGCAATAGTTCCATCAAGACGTTTCCGTGCTAGTGCAAGATTTCCTCATAGGGTGGTCTGCTGATCGCGGTAGACCTTCGTATTCGCGAGAACACTTGAAGAAGCTGGAGGGGTATAAGCTCAATATACCGTTATTGATTAAACTCACTGTCACCTGAGATATTACTTGGTCTTAAACTCTATATAAGTTTGGCGAGTAATAAAATCCGTAGTACCGTTGTGTGCGAAGTGTCGGATTCATCGTGGGTATTGCAGGACATCAGCCCAGCTGTTACAGGACATCAGCCCAGCTGTTACAGGACATCAGCCCAGCTGTTACAGGACATCAGCCCAGCTGTTATAGGACCAGCCCAGCTGTTACAGGACATCAGCCAAGCTGTTACAGGACATCAGCCCAGCTGTTACAGGACATCAGCCCAGCTGTTATAGGACATCAGCCCAGCTGTTATAGGACCAGCCCAGCTATTACAGGACATCAGCCAAGCTGTTACAGGACGCCAGCCGAGCTGTAAACGTTTCTGGTGAAACCTCTGTCATTTGTAAGCCACACCGGACGATCCATCTATACCGCAAAGACCGGCCCTTCTCTTCAACAACATCATCGTGGGAGTCTTCTTATGTAACGTATCACGTCTTGCGTATGAACATTATTTAACACTTTAAAAGAAAGACTCTATATCAAACATTACATTCTGTACATTTCAAATATACCATATAAACTATAACTTGTGTTTGTACAATAAATAATCTTAAACCCTCCAATATAGACTTGTAATTTGAATTACACATACTATCATATCCTATGCGCCAATAGTTTAGTAATTTGTGTTGTCGCATAGAGATATTTTGGCGCTTAGCAACGTAGGGCTCGTAAAATAGCGGAAATTTACGCTATTACATATTTGTCTATGAATATAAAATTTGTTGGAAAAATCCGACGTATAAATATAATTAACGTAATAATTGTATGTGTATTGTTCATGTGAAAAGCTGAGGATATAATTTTTCAAGTGTGCATATTCTCTTGTATATCATATATGAACAGATTTTATCAGTATATTGGAGGTAGATTATTAGTTGTTGTATGTTAGATAAGGTATTTACATGTTGATATTTTGAACTGCTTTTTCTGTGTGCGCATAAACTGGTTACCATATGTTCTAATCTTGTGGTGATAATAATAACTTGCTTGGCGAATAAGTCAATAAATTTAAATTTACTAAATTTTAAATTAAATTTTAATCATTATGGCGGAGTCACAAGGGATAGAGAATGCTTTAGCGGCCATATTAGCGAAGATGAAAACCATGGAAGAAAAGATGGAGAAAATTTCAGCAGAAAATAAAGAAGAGCGGAAAACTGATAAAGAGGAAAACAAAGCCCGTCAAGAGGAGGTGAAAATGAGTCTACGGGAATTAGCGGAAAAAATGAAAGCAGAAGAAGAAGAACATGACGCCAATATGCAGAAATTTTTGGAAGAAATGGAAGCTGGTAGAGAGGAGAGGATGGCGAAGCTACAGGAAATGTCAGCTGATATTGAAGTAGATTTATCTGTTGAGAATATTGTACCTTGTGATAATTTTGAAGTACCAAATGTCCGTGTGGAACATACTCTCAACGAAAGTAATATGGAAGTTAACCAAGATGTGACATCTGAAGGATTAACGGAGAACAGTAGCGTAGCAGGTGAACTTGAAAGTGATTATACAGAAACCACCTTATTAGGGCCTAGTAGTTCATATCTCGGTAAAGTCGAGTATTTAGATTCTGCATCGAATTGTAGTGAAGATAACAGAAATGAAATTAATAGTAACAACACTATTAATCTGGAACATACTTCAGGTAAGTGCTGTGATGAGGTGATATTTTATAGTGTAACAGATATAGCATGCGAGAACAGTGAACGTATGATAGAATCTGAAGCTATCATGGATGCGGACAGTGTATGCATAACACATAGAAATTCCGAACCAGTAGTAGAGCCTGGAACTAGTATGGATACTAACGGTGCAGATATTTATGACACATGGCCTGATGATGAGGTACTAGATGAATCTATATCAGGTACTGAGGTGTTTACGGAGAACGGAGAGGTGAATGATACGGGTGACAATAAGGTGACAACAATTATGATAAATAATAATGAACCGCCGCGTAATCAGTTTCATGTTCAAACACCACAGAATCAGCCGCAATCACAACAACATAAAAATACAACTCAGCAAATTAATACCAACTTATTAGCAACAGTTACTGAAAATGATTCAGTTGAAAAGCAGTTCAATCGATCAAGTATGGAAAATGTTAGTTATAAGAATAAAACTGTTATGTATGGCCTATATCCTGCCGAAATTAGGGATAATTTAATGTGTAATAATGATAATAGTAATGAACATGAAGAAAATATTAATATTGAAAATGGCACCGATCTTGTGGTCGAAGCCAAAATTAGGGGTCGTGTTGACGAGATATTGTTTGACAGCGGCACAGGAATATCGCTGTTGGACGAGCAGTTGCTAAAGAGGTGTAAAAACCACTTTATACAAATGCCGATTCTGCCGGTAAGTCACACAAGGATAAAATCAGCAGCGTGTGCGTCGCAGATAGTTGAAAAACAGGCAAGTATAACAAGATATGTGCAGGGAACGGAAATGGATGGACAGTAATTGGAGTTAGAAAACTCGGACATAATATTATATTGGAAATCGACGAATTGAATAAACTGCCAGTTGGAGTTCCAAACCATACATTACGAGATAAGGTTGATAGGGTAGAGCACCTTATCAGACTAGGACGCTCGAAAGATAAGATAACGAATAACTCACCGACCCTCAAGGTTCAGTTAATGGGTTGCGAGATAAGGCAATTACGGTGTATATTAAACAAATTCAAATCTGTCTTTCCAAGTAAACGTGTGCGTTTCAAAACTGAGAAAAATTTATACAAAAAACTCAGAAATAAATGTCAGGATATAGGGGTAAGAATGTGTAGTGATGTTAAATATGTCAAATTCAGGTTTAAATGTTGTATGTAAGATGACTCTGAGAATGAACAATAATCTAGTTTTGATAAGGAATGTTGTCTGTGTACGCTATGACCCTGCATTAGATGTCGTTATCTGTGTGTCAAGAACATGTGTGTTTGTTTTGGTTTGAAGGTTACCACGTGTCTTGTGAATTGATGCTTCTGTCAAAGTGACAGTTGGAAATGTTAGTATTAATTGAGGATGTTTATTTGATTTTAGTTCGAGGGTATTATTATTATTTCAGGATTAGGAAGTTGTTTTAGGTATATTAAAAAAAAAAAATTTTATTTTTTGTTAGTTAACTAAAAAAAAAAAAAAAATTTTTTTTTTATGCGGGAGGGAGTTAATCCTGCAACGAATCACAGGATCATGATAGGCAGGGCAAGTCATATATTACACAGACAATGGACATTCATATTATATTGGTAGATGGTTAAGTTTGGTTGTTATCAATTGTATTTAGTAAGGATAAGGGTTTAGTTTAAAAAAAACTGTGCATTATTATTTATGGTTATTCATGTACTGTGTTAGTGGAAATGTGCGCGCGTGCGCGAGTGGAGAACGTTTCCCGGGCGGTGCGTGAAGTATTATCGTTGTTTTGACATTAGCTGAACTGAGACATGTGTATCACTACAATCCCTATACCTGTCGGACTATTGTTTACGTTCTTGTATATTATTAGTATGTAGTCAGCATGCATGAGATACGAGTAGTCTGATCACCGCTATGCATGCTGTTACAAGGTAAATGCACTCTAATGCATGAAAAGTGCATTGTCACTTTTACTAACCATGTGACTTCCATCCACCAATAGAATGCTGACTGGTGGTTGGAAATTTTCTTATGCCTGTCGTTACACAGGCAGTTCTTCTACGCCATCTACCGCGAACGGGTCGTGCACTCCTTGTACAAGAATTCTACCGCTTGCAAGGTGTTGTAAAAACTATTCGTCGCTAGTGAAACGGGAAGACTCAGAACTGTGTGTGTGGTACATTTGCACACACCAGTGTTTTAACGCATTGTGCGAAAAATTACAAGCAGTTCTTCACTGCTGCTACCACGAACGGTACATACAATTCCTTGTACAAGATTCTACGCTTGCAAGGATCTGTTAAGACTTTTCGGGGATAGTAACGCGTGTGTCGCATAACAATTGATTTTATATCTTTACACATGATATTATTATTGTAGTATTACGTGTGTAAGAAGTGAGTGTAACTGTATCACTGTGCGAGATTTTCCGCAGTGACAGTAGTATAAATTGTTACGCAATAGTTCCATCAAGACGTTTCCGTGCTAGTGCAAGATTTCCTCATAGGGTGGTCTGCTGATCGCGGTAGACCTTCGTATTCGCGAGAACACTTGAAGAAGCTGGAGGGGTATAAGCTCAATATACCGTTATTGATTAAACTCACTGTCACCTGAGATATTACTTGGTCTTAAACTCTATATAAGTTTGGCGAGTAATAAAATCCATAGTACCGTTGTGTGCGAAGTGTCGGATTCATCGTGGGTATTGCAGGACATCAGCCCAGCTGTTACAGGACATCAGCCCAGCTGTTATAGGACCAGCCCAGCTGTTATAGGACATCAGCCCAGCTGTTACAGGACATCAGCCCAGCTGTTACAGGACATCAGCCCAGCTGTTATAGGACCAGCCCAGCTATTACAGGACATCAGCCAAGCTGTTACAGGACGCCAGCCCAGCTGTAAACGTTTCTGGTGAAACCTCTGTCATTTGTAAGCCACACCGGACGATCCATCTATACCGCAAAGACCGGCCCTTCTCTTCAACAACATCATCGTGGGAGTCTTCTTATGTAACGTATCACGTCTTGCGTATGAACATTATTTAACACTTTAAAAGAAAGACTCTATATCAAACATTACATTCTGTACATTTCAAATATACCATATAAACTATAACTTGTGTTTGTACAATAAATAATCTTAAACCCTCCAATATAGACTTGTAATTTGAATTACACATACTATCATATCCTATGCGCCAATAGTTTAGTAATTTGTGTTGTCGCAATACATATATATATATATACATATATGTTGTATGTATGGGTGTATTTATGGGGGAACCAGGCCCCCCCCCCCAGAAGGACAAAAAAGTTTTGACAAATTTTGTTAATCTCTTAATTTCTAGATCATTTTATTATTTTTTCATCTGTGTACGCTAATATAGTAGCAACTCTTTTTAAATTTAATAATATATATAAAACTTTCACATATGAACTTACTATTCGTTGTCACTTTCCCAAACGTTTCAAGGTGATGTACCTCTTCTTCAGTGGGAGTATACTGAATGTCGATTACAGAATAACCGTTACGGAATTAGGTGTGTGTGGTGGGTGTTGATGGTGGGAAGGGATTGGCGCTGAGGTTCGAATTGTGTGTATGGATCAGTGTATCGAATAGTGTATGTGATTTATAATGTAATTGTTCATTTAATAAATAATGTAATTGTTCTTTTTAAATATACAAACAGATTTATTTCACAGCATTTGTGTATATGTTTGAAATAAGAAATATAGGAAGATCAGTCCAGTCGATAAGTATTTTCCAAACAGTGTTCTAAGTACATGTATTTTTATTGTGATATTACCGTTTATTTTAATGCGATTGATTTCAGGATATTATCAAACATTTTCCAACAACTTTAAACATAGTAATGTTGTTTGGTCTTCACTTGTCTTTTGCATGACACCAACTCAACTGGACCCCCTCCCCCAAGACCAAATTCTAGATATGCCAATGACTGTATGAATATTATGAAATTATAAATTATAAAATACCAAATATAAGGATTGACACATTTAATTGAACTGTGAAATGCCTCCCTAAATTTCCATGTACTGGTAGACCCGAGATTTTATGTATAATAAAGAGAGAGAGAGAGAGAGAGAGAGAGAGAGAGAGAGAGAGAGAGAGAGAGAGAGAGAGAGAGAGAGAGAGAGAGAGAGACAGACAGACAGAGAGTACTAATTAGAAAATAACTACCACTGTAGTTTGTTATACAACTACTAAATTTTACGTTGCATGGCACTAAAGTTAGTAACTGTTTGTTATCATGAGTTCACTGGTTAGGTCTGCAACTAAAGACTTGCCTCTCTTTTTTCTTTACACTATGAATAGTCACACAATTTGCTTGTGTCATTAAAAGATTTATATACAAATATTTCACAATTAAAAAAAAGACACGATAAAATCAGTGTTTTGTAAAAAAAAAGAAAAAATATTTTGAGGTTTTTTGACATTTACATATATTAAATAGTGAACATACATTGCATAATTAAAAAAATTAATATCAAACTGGGCAGTCTAGTTTATTTTTTTTAACTTAATAAATTAAAAAAAGTAACCATGCTACTCTGTTAACTACAAACCACAAGAATATACAGTAACAAATTACAAATACAACTAACTTATCACATGCTATAAATGATTAAAATATTTGAATATCTCTCTCTACTCCTCATATGTGCGCATGCTTTAAAAATCACTTTAATTTTGAAAGAATCTTGTGAATTCGCTTTCATTTGTTATTAATATTAGTTTTTTTTGTAATTGACATTACAACACTTCCTAAGCCTAAAATAAAATAAAATATTCAAAGGTGAAAACATGTGTGACATTTTATGAAGAAACTGTAATCATTAGGAAAAAACAGGTCCATAGCCTTCACAATTCTGATAAATGATTATAAACAAAAGTTGTTATTATTGTTATTGTTGTTATTGATGTTGTTGTTATTATTATTATTAAAGTACAACTGTGCCGGAACTTGATGTTTTCCGGCATGTTTGAAAAATCGTGCCGAGGCGAGATTGGCTGTGGCGGTTGGCGGCAATGACACTTTGATAAGTGAGCGCCGATGCAATAAAGTAGGCCGGTCAACCAGCTGACCGACAATTTGTAGCAGGTTAATCCGAAGCTTCGTGGCCCTGCACAAACCGTGAATCGTTCTCATTCCAACTTCAGCTCTCCGACGGGTACTCCGAGGTCTGACGGCGGGGAAAGAGTCTCAGCAACTGCTATATTCTCTTGAAAAAATTATGCGTGATTAATCAGATAGTGTCTAGGTAAAGATCATTGTTTATTCTTTGTTAATTGACTAAGGGGTTATGTGTTAAATTAATAGATGAGAATTGTGTATGTTAATATTAATTGTGTCAGGACGTGTATGTGTGTGTGTGTCTTGTAAGTTACTTCCGGTATACATATTGTAACGTAACATAGTTGAGGTTCCCCAACGTTACATAAAAAATTGATTGAAATATGGTCAAGGACCATACCCTGATTTAAGGTTGTTCAATAGGTCATGTGCTTGAGAAGTACCTCAAGTAAAAAGGAGGCAATGACTAATATTAAATGTAAAAAAGCCAGACCAATGAATGATTGAATGTAATGAAATGTTTGTTTTGTACTGTGACATGTTAAGGTCTACAGGGTATTTATGTTGTATGTTGAATATGCTAAAAATGAAATGATGTTGTTTGATAATAATACTTCATCAATAATTATGTTTATATTTATATTAGATTTGTCTTTATACAACCCAGTATAGTTACCAATGTTAGGCACTGTACTAAGTTCTCAGTATTGTATAAAGTTGAAAAATACTGTTGTTTTAATTAATGTTTATAAACTGGATCAGGAGTGTGACCAGTGTTTCAAGTCTAACATGTAGTTCTGACAATTATATCATAAATTAATAAAGGGTTCCAGAACCAGTTAATTAATATAAAAAAAATAATCACCAGTAAATTAAATTTCATGTAATTAACTATGTAACCAATAATTAATTGTACAGTAGGTCAGGTAAAAAGAAAATTAAGTTAAAAAACCAAATAATGTTATAATGGTTGTAAGTGAATCTATAGGCCTAAATTCCATATTAGTGAAAGGAAATTAATACCTTTTTAGTTAACCCAGTCCAACGAAACTCTGGTAAAACATTTACTGTTTAGTAAGGAAGGTTAGGGGAGAATTTTAGGTGATTTAATATTAATACAAGCATGGAGTATTTTATTGGAAAGAAGTAGTAATATTCTATAATGCCGGCTCAAGGATATATAGAAAACGTGGTTGTTAAGGCAACTGAATTGCAGAAGTTGTTGATTTTGAATTAATTCGTTCTGATTGTTACAAGCTATTAGGTTGAGATGGACCGATATATTTAAAAAAGATGAATAAATCTAAATGAAATATGTATCCAAATTGAAAAGCCCTTGTTGTAAAACAATTATACTTTAATGCTAATGAATAATACAAATTAAATAACCCTCTAAATTGTCAATGAATACAGTAAAAAAGAATTGAAAGCCTCTCACCTCATTCACTAAATAATTCCGCTGAATTTGGTATTAAACCAATTCATGCTATAAATCGAAGACCAGTAAAGAATTAAAGCCTGAATTAACGGAATTATTGGAAATACAGAAGACTCGGTTTGACGAAATAACCTTCATTGGCAGCAGAAGCTGAGATCCTAATTCCAGTTCACGGGGACCAAGAATTGTGAAGATCGTGAAAGAAGAATAGAAGCCAGAAGATCTCCTGAGGGGTTACCAGTACACACCACCATCAATTTTATTGAAAATCAGAGCAGTTTCATTGGATGAAGACGAGATAAGCCGCATTTTGGCCACTGTTGACAAACGTTCACCGCCAGACGAAATTTTCGTCGGTTTTGGTAAAAAAAACAACTTATTTTCATTTTACTGTATTTTAAGTAAATAATTTTATTTTTGTAAATTGAACAACCTTAATTATGCGTTTTACCTGGCCTTACTAATGGTTCAAAGAACTATACGAACCCTGGGATAAGAATTATTTGTTATTATTTTCAAGTGTATATGTTTTTAGAATTTGAATAATTAATAATCGATATATGTCTGGATAATCGATTGGATCGTATTATTGATTTTTGAGACAACGTAACTTGTTAATTAACAGAGAAAATAAATAAAGTACATTTATTGTATGAGATAACGTTTAAGTTATTGCAGAGTAAATACTATATGTAGTGGGTGGAATAATTTATAAACAGATTGATACAAACACTCCGAATAACTAACCTATAAGTACGCTTATTTCTAGTAACAGCGCTTAAAGTTTGCAGCTGGTGGGACGGGAGATTGCTGAACTAACTGGTGTTTAATACTAAATTTGAATGAAATTTTCTACCGTCGAGGGACTAGGGTTGACACAAATACCCCTTATATTCAGTTAATACTCCATACATATTGCTAATATTACACAACCACTGAAAACTAAGTTGAGTCTATAGAATAATACAATTATAAATTCAGGAACATAATTATAATTTTGTTGGCTTAATAATCTATGTTCTGAGGGTTTCACCGGTCACAACCGAAAGATATATTAATTAATAACATATTAATTAAACCAGGTAAAAACATTTTAATTGTTACGAATTGCCACCTGCAACGTATTACTTGGCGTTTGTTACACAGGAGTCGCTTATAACTAATTACACCCATAAACAAGATTTCTTTACAATTTGACGTTTCCAGCGTGCAGCATATAATATAACATACGTCCTCACATAATTAACAAGTAGTTCTTTACTAAATTAGTATACAACAGTGGGGTTTTCGAACGTCCTCATAAGTGATCTTATTAGTTTTATAACAAATTGGCCAGCCCAACAGTGGGGCTTTAAGGAGAGGGAATTTCTAGTAATATAACAAATTGGCGCTCAACGAGTGGGCTTTAGTTCAGTAAAAAATCATATTAACTGTTACTTAACTTGAGCAGGCAACCATTAGAGGCACAGGAATGCATAATACCAGAGGCAGAGCGAAGAAGAGGGCAGAAGAGAAGGAGAAGGAAGAAGGTGGACAGGAACAAGAAATAGAATTAGTCACGGACAGTGAAATGGACCAACAGACAGGTGATACAGAAGAAACCGAAATAGTTATGGATACGGAAACGGAAATAGTGGAAGAAGATGCCCAAAGGGATCAACCAGATAAACCCAACCAAAAAGAAGATATAAGTATACAGGAGATGTTAAGAATTATAATGGAAGGGAATAACAAGATCCAAGAAGATAATAGACAAACTAATGAAAAAATAGACAGTATCAAAGAAGATAATAGACAAACTAATGAAAAAATAGACAGTATTAAGGAAAGTACTAGTGAACTTTTAAGGCAAACCATAAATGAAAATAATGAACAATTGAAGGCCGATTTCAGACAAATCAATGAAAAGATAGACAGTATAAATGAAAATTCAGAAAAGCTGGAAAATAAAATAGACAGTATTAATGAAAACTCAAGAAAACAAAACAAAATTTTGAGCGAGAATTTAATCAAGCAAATGAATGAAAAGTTTGACAGGAATGACGAGAGATTAAAGCAGATTCTGGAGAATACCAAACGAATGGATGAGAAAATTGAAAACCATAATAAGGAGTTGCGGCAAATCATCAATGAACAAGGCCTAGCATTGAGGGAAGTCATCAATGGAAGTATTATAATTGCCAATGAAACACGGAGCAAAGAAGTTGATAGCTATGAAGTGGAGGTAAGACAGCAAATAAATGAAATTAAGGTGGATCTGGAAAAGACAGATGAACCTATCATGCAACTCAGAGTGGAAGTAGAGACCAAAATTACTCAAATAGGAAAACTACAAGCAAAGTCCCAAGAAAAATTTGACAAGATACCAATTGATAGAACCGGAAGAAAAGAACGGATTCATGATGAAATGAAGATAGTGAGAATAAGACAAATGTGTAAAAGGAAATTAATAAATACACGGGAAGAATTGGAAATGATTAAAAGGGGATTGGTTCAGCTACATAATAGACCAATTACGGAAAACAGAGAAGTAAGGCAATTGAGAAACTTTAAACGAACCACACTTGAATTCCCAGATGGACTAGAAGGACCAAAAAGGCCAAAACTAACTAAGGAGCATGGAGGACTTATGGAATTTATGTATGAACCATCAGAAACAATAAGAGACAGTACAGAAAAATCAGTTCAAAGGACGATGATGAGCTTGACTATAAATGACAATTTTATAGTGACAAGAGGCAAGAACTGTACAATAATGAGATATGTCACAAGGACAGAAATAACTCTATACACTAGAGAGACCCGAACAACCAGTATAGAGGAAATAATGGACCACGGTTAAAAACAGATTCTAAACAGAAAATAAAAGAAAGGGGACGGATTTTATGGATACAGGACCAAGCAACCCATTGTAAATAAAAAACCCAAAATTCTAAAGAAACTGTAAGAACAACTTACTCAATAATTATTCAGAAACAGTATAATTTAAAATAAAGAGGATAAATACCCCAAAATTCAAAAAATGAAGTAAGCTCAACTTACAAACCAGTATCTAAGAAAACAATTTATGAGGTATATAAGAAAGAGAATTTTGAAGATAAAAAAACAACCAAATTCGAAAAATAAGTAAGAACACCTTACTATACAATTTAGAAGAAATTGCTTTAAACTAATATGAAAAAAAAATAACACTGATTAAACCTAATAAAAATCATCAAAACCAAAGGACGAAATGAGTTTATCTGATGTAATATAATAGTGAGAAATGTAATTTAGAATGTAAAAGGAATAATAATGATTGTGCCAGAAGAATATAACTACATGATGTAATGTATAGTACTAACCAAAATCTCATAACCAGCTGTATTGATCATAAAGGAATATGAGCCAATGAAGATAAGAGAATGAAGAAGCCAAAATGGAACCGTCAAAAGGATCACAAGAAAAGAAAAAAAAACAAATGGTTAAGAATTATCCGTAAAAACCAATTAATAAATGTCAATAAAATAGCCAAGTATTGGAGAGGAAAAGTGTATAATAGAAGGAAGAATTAATATGAAGAAATAAGATGATCTGAGTTAAAGTACAGTGAATAATCCCTAGAGTATGATTATTATTTATTATTTTATTGAAGGTCACATGATGACTACCTTACGAGGTTTATTAATGAAGATTGACTGTAGAATATTCCAGCAATCATTTAACTGGGCAGAGATGATGTTCCTCTGATCCCAGAAAGTATGTAACGGATGACGGTAATTGGTTAGCCGATAGAGCACCACCGATTCGATTCCAGTTATAATGTTAGGGAGGTTTAGGAAAATTAAATATTAGAGGGAAAACTCACAAATAAATATAGAGAATTAAATAAAACCAGATCCAAAATGTATAATTAATAAAGAATGTCACAAGAATGATTATAGAAATAAGATTTAAACTTGGGAAATAATTGATTTTAAGAAGGAACGAAGAAATGATAATAATATAACGGATAATTCTGAAATATAAAAGTACTATAAATAGGAAACCAATTGGCCAGATACAAGTTATGAGTTTATTTCTTGCTAAACTTTGTTTATACCAAAATAAACTTATTTCGAAGGAGGGGTGTTATGTAACGTAACATAGTTGAGGTTCCCCGTTACATAAAAAATTGATTGAAATATGGTCAAGGACCATACCCTGATTTAAGGTTGTTCAATAGGTCATGTGCTTGAGAAGTACCTCAAGTAAAAAGGAGGCAATGACTAATATTAAATGTAAAAAAGCCAGACCAATGAATGATTGAATGTAATGAAATGTTTGTTTTGTACTGTGACATGTTAAGGTCTACAGGCTATTTATGTTGTATGTTGAATATGCTAAAAATGAAATGATGTTGTTTGATAATAATACTTCATCAATAATTATGTTTATTTTTATATTAGATTTGTCTTTATACAACCCAGTATAGTTACCAATGTTAGGCACTGTACTAAGTTCTCAGTATTGTATAAAGTTGAAAAATACTGTTGTTTTAATTAATGTTTATAAACTGGATCAGGAGTGTGACCAGTGTTTCAAGTCTAACATGTAGTTCTGACAATTATATCATAAATTAATAAAGGGTTCCAGAACCAGTTAATTAATATAAAAAAAATAATCACCAGTAAATTAAATTTCATGTAATTAACTATGTAACCAATAATTAATTGTACAGTAGGTCAGGTAAAAAGAAAATTAAGTTAAAAAACCAAATAATGTTATAATGGTTGTAAGTGAATCTATAGGCCTAAATTCCATAATAGTGAAAGGAAATTAATACCTTTTTAGTTAACCCAGTCCAACGAAACTCTGGTAAAACATTTACTGTTTAGTAAGGAAGGTTAGGGGAGAATTTTAAGTGATTTAATATTAATACAAGCATGGAGTATTTTATTGGAAAGAAGTAGTAATATTCTATAATGCCGGCTCAAGGATATATAGAAAACGTGGTTGTTAAGGCAACTGAGTTGCAGAAGTTGTTGATTTTGAATTAATTCGTTCTGATTGTTACAAGCTATTAGGTTGAGATGGACCGATATATTTAAAAAAGATGAATAAATCTAAATGAAATATGTATCCAAATTGAAAAGCCCTTGTTGTAAAACAATTATACTTTAATGCTAATGAATAATACAAATTAAATAACCCTCTAAATTGTCAATGAATACAGTAAAAAAGAATTGAAAGCCTCTCACCTCATTCACTAAATAATTCCGCTGAATTTGGTATTAAACCAATTCATGCTATAAATCGAAGACCAGTAAAGAATTAAAGCCTGAATTAACGGAATTATTGGAAATACAGAAGACTCGGTTTGACGAAATAACCTTCATTGGCAGCAGAAGCTGAGATCCTAATTCCAGTTCACGGGGACCAAGAATTGTGAAGATCGTGAAAGAAGAATAGAAGCCAGAAGATCTCCTGAGGGGTTACCAGTACACACCACCATCAATTTTATTGAAAATCAGAGCAGTTTCATTGGATGAAGACGAGATAAGCCGCATTTTGGCCACTGTTGACAAACGTTCACCGCCAGACGAAATTTTCGTCGGTTTTGGTAAAAAAAACAACTTATTTTCATTTTACTGTATTTTAAGTAAATAATTTTATTTTTGTAAATTGAACAACCTTAATTATGCGTTTTACCTGGCCTTACTAATGGTTCAAAAAACTATACGAACCCTGGGATAAGAATTATTTGTTATTATTTTCAAGTGTATATGTTTTTAGAATTTGAATAATTAATAATCGATATATGTCTGGATAATCGATTGGATCGTATTATTGTTTTTTGAGACAACGTAACTTGTTAATTAACAGAGAAAATAAATAAAGTACATTTATTGTATGAGATAACGTTTAAGTTATTGCAGAGTAAATACTATATGTAGTGGGTGGAATAATTTATAAACAGATTGATACAAACACTCCGAATAACTAACCTATAAGTACGCTTATTTCTAGTAACAGCGCTTAAAGTTTGCAGCTGGTGGGACGGGAGATTGCTGAACTAACTGGTGTTTAATACTAAATTTGAATGAAATTTTCTACCGTCGAGGGACTAGGGTTGACACAGATACCCCTTATATTCCTCCATACATATTGCTAATATTACACAACCACTGAAAACTAAGTTGAGTCTATAGAATAATACAATTATAAATTCAGGAACATAATTATAATTTCTTTACAATTTGACGTTTCCAGCGTGCAGCATATAATATAACATACGTCCTCACATAATTAACAAGTAGTTCTTTACTAAATTAGTATACAACAGTGGGGTTTTCGAACGTCCTCATAAGTGATCTTATTAGTTTTATAACAAATTGGCCAGCCCAACAGTGGGGCTTTAAGGAGAGGGAATTTCTAGTAATATAACAAATTGGCGCTCAACGTGTGGGCTTTAGTTAAGTAAAAAATCATATTAACTGTTACTTAACTTGAGCAGGCAACCATTAGAGGCACAGGAATGCATAATACCAGAGGCAGAGCGAAGAAGAGGGCAGATGAGAAGGAGAAGGAAGAAGGTGGACAGGAACAAGAAATAGAATTAGTCACGGACAGTGAAATGGACCAACAGACAGGTGATACAGAAGAAACCGAAATAGTTATGGATACGGAAACGGAAATAGTGGAAGAAGATGCCCAAAGGGATCAACCAGATAAACCCAACCAAAAAGAAGATATAAGTATACAGGAGATGTTAAGAATTATAATGGAAGGGAATACCAAGATCCAAGAAGATAATAGACAAACTAATGAAAAAATAGACAGTATCAAAGAAGATAATAGACAAACTAATGAAAAAATAGACAGTATTAAGGAAAGTACTAGTGAACTTTTAAAGCAAACCATAAATGAAAATAATGAACAATTGAAGGCCGATTTCAGACAAATCAATGAAAAGATAGACAGTATAAATGAAAATTCAGAAAAGCTGGAAAATAAAATAGACAGTATTAATGAAAACTCAAGAAAACAAAACAAAATTTTGAGCGAGAATTTAATCAAGCAAATGAATGAAAAGTTTGACAGGAATGACGAGAGATTAAAGCAGATTCTGGAGAATACCAAACGAATGGATGAGAAAATTGAAAACCATAATAAGGAGTTGCGGCAAATCATCAATGAACAAGGCCTAGCATTGAGAGAAGTCATCAATGGAAGTATTATAATTGCCAATGAAACACGGAGCAAAGGAGTTGATAGCTATGAAGTGGAGGTAAGACAGCAAATAAATGAAATTAAGGTGGATCTGGAAAAGACAGATGAACCTATCATGCAACTCAGAGTGGAAGTAGAGACCAAAATTACTCAAATAGGAAAACTACAAGCGAAGTCCCAAGAAAAATTTGACAAGATACCAATTGATAGAACCGGAAGAAAAGAACGGATTCATGATGAAATGAAGATAGTGAGAATAAGACAAATGTGTAAAAGGAAATTAATAAATACACGGGAAGAATTGGAAATGATTAAAAGGGGATTGGTTCAGCTACATAATAGACCAATTACGGAAAACAGAGAAGTAAGGCAATTGAGAAACTTTAAACGAACCACACTTGAATTCCCAGATGGACTAGAAGGACCAAAAAGGCCAAAACTAACTAAGGAGCATCGAGGACTTATGGAATTTATGTATGAACCATCAGAAACATTAAGAGACAGTACAGAAGAATCAGTTCAAAGGACGATGATGAGCTTGACTATAAATGACAATTTTATAGTGACAAGAGGCAAGAACTGTACAATAATGAGATATGTCACAAGGACAGAAATAACTCTATACACTAGAGAGACCCGAACAACCAGTATAGAGGAAATAATGGACCACGGTTAAAAACAGATTCTAAACAGAAAATAAAAGAAAGGGGACGGATTTTATGGATACAGGACCAAGCAACCCATTGTAAATAAAAAACCCAAAATTCTAAAGAAACTGTAAGAACAACTTACTCAATAATTATTCAGAAACAGTATAATTTAAAATAAAGAGGATAAATACCCCAAAATTCAAAAAATGAAGTAAGCTCAACTTACAAACAAGTATCTAAGAAAACAATTTATGAGGTATATAAGAAAGAGAATTTTGAAGATAAAAAAACAACCAAATTCGAAAAATAAGTAAGAACACCTTACTATACAATTTAGAAGAAATTGCTTTAAACTAATATGAAAAAAAAATAACACTGATTAAACCTAATAAAAATCATCAAAACCTAAGGACGAAATGAGTTTATCTGATGTAATATAATAGTGAGAAATGTAATTTAGAATGTAAAAGGAATAATAATGATTGTGCCAGAAGAATATAACTACATGATGTAATGTATAGTACTAACCAAAATCTCATAACCAGCTGTATTGATCATAAAGGAATATGAGCCAATGAAGATAAGAGAATGAAGAAGCCAAAATGGAACCGTCAAAAGGATCACAAGAAAAGAAAAAAAAAAACAAATGGTTAAGAATTATCCGTAAAAACCAATTAATAAATGTCAATAAAATAGCCAAGTATTGGAGAGGAAAAGTGTATAATAGAAGGAAGAATTAATATGAAGAAATAAGATGATCTGAGTTAAAGTACAGTGAATAATCCCTAGAATATGATTATTATTTATTATTTTATTGAAGGTCACATGATGACTACCTTACGAGGTTTATTAATGAAGATTGACTGTAGAATATTCCAGCAATCATTTAACTGGGCAGAGATGATGTTCCTCTGATCCCAGAAAGTATGTAACAGACGACGGTAATTGGTTAGCCGATAGAGCACCACCGATTCGATTCCAGTTATAATGTTAGGGAGGTTTAGGAAAATTAAATATTAGAGGGAAAACTCACAAATAAATATAGAGAATTAAATAAAACCAGATCCAAAATGTATAATTAATAAAGAATGTCACAAGAATGATTATAGAAATAAGATTTAAACTTGGGAAATAATTGATTTTAAGAAGGAACGAAGAAATGATAATAATATAACGGATAATTCTGAAATATAAAAGTACTATAAATAGGAAACCAATTGGCCAGATACAAGTTATGAGTTTATTTCTTGCTAAACTTTGTTTATACCAAAATAAACTTATTTCGAAGGAGGGGTGTTATGTAACGTAACATAGTTGAGGTTCCCCAACGTTACATAAAAAATTGATTGAAATATGGTCAAGGACCATACCCTGATTTAAAGTTGTTCAATAGGTCATGTGCTTGAGAAGTACCTCAAGTAAAAAGGAGGCAATGACTAATATTAAATGTAAAAAAGCCAGACCAATGAATGATTGAATGTAATGAAATGTTTGTTTTGTACTGTGACATGTTAAGGTCTACAGGGTATTTATGATGTATGTTGAATATGCTAAAAATGAAATGATGTTGTTTGATAATAATACTTCATCAATAATTATGTTTATATTTATATTAGATTTGTCTTTATACAACTCAGTATAGTTACCAATGTTAGGCACTGTACTAAGTTCTCAGTATTGTATAAAGTTGAAAAATACTGTTGTTTTAATTAATGTTTATAAACTGGATCAGGAGTGTGACCAGTGTTTCAAGTCTAACAAGTAGTTCTGACAATTATATCATAAATTAATAAAGGGTTCCAGAACCAGTTAATTAATATAAAAAAAATAATCACCAGTAAATTAAATTTCATGTAATTAACTATGTAACCAATAATTAATTGTACAGTAGGTCAAGTAAAAAGAAAATTAAGTTAAAAAACCAAATAATGTTATAATGGTTGTAAGTGAATCTATAGGCCTAAATTCCATATTAGTGAAAGGAAATTAATACCTTTTTAGTTAACCCAGTCCAACAAAACTCTGGTAAAACATTTACTGTTTAGTAAGGAAGGTTAGGGGAGAATTTTAGGTGATTTAATATTAATACAAGCATGGAGTATTTTATTGGAAAGAAGTAGTAATATTCTATAATGCCGGCTCAAGGATATATAGAAAACGTGGTTGTTAAGGCAACTGAATTGCAGAAGTTGTTGATTTTGAATTAATTCGTTCTGATTGTTACAAGCTATTAGGTTGAGATGGACCGATATATTTAAAAAAGATGAATAAATCTAAATGAAATATGTATCCAAATTGAAAAGCCCTTGTTGTAAAACAATTATACTTTAATGCTAATGAATAATACAAATTAAATAACCCTCTAAATTGTCAATGAATACAGTAAAAAAGAATTGAAAGCCTCTCACCTCATTCACTAAATAATTCCGCTGAATTTGGTATTAAACCAATTCATGCTATAAATCGAAGACCAGTAAAGAATTAAAGCCTGAATTAACGGAATTATTGGAAATACAGAAGACTCGGTTTGACGAAATAACCTTCATTGGCAGCAGAAGCTGAGATCCTAATTCCAGTTCACGGGGACCAAGAATTGTGAAGATCGTGAAAGAAGAATAGAAGCCAGAAGATCTCCTGAGGGGTTACCAGTACACACCACCATCAATTTTATTGAAAATCAGAGCAGTTTCATTGGATGAAGACGAGATAAGCCGCATTTTGGCCACTGTTGACAAACGTTCACCGCCAGACGAAATTTTCGTCGGTTTTGGTAAAAAAAACAACTTATTTTCATTTTACTGTATTTTAAGTAAATAATTTTATTTTTGTAAATTGAACAACCTTAATTATGCGTTTTACCTGGCCTTACTAATGGTTCAAAGAACTATACGAACCCTGGGATAAGAATTATTTGTTATTATTTTCAAGTGTATATGTTTTTAGAATTTGAATAATTAATAATCGATATATGTCTGGATAATCGATTGGATCGTATTATTGTTTTTTGAGACAACGTAACTTGTTAATTAACAGAGAAAATAAATAAAGTACATTTATTGTATGAGATAACGTTTAAGTTATTGCAGAGTAAATACTATATGTAGTGGGTGGAATAATTTATAAACAGATTGATACAAACACTCCGAATAACTAACCTATAAGTACGCTTATTTCTAGTAACAGCGCTTAAAGTTTGCAGCTGGTGGGACGGGAGATTGCTGAACTAACTGGTGTTTAATACTAAATTTGAATGAAATTTTCTACCATCGAGGGAATAGGGTTGACACAAATACCCCTTATATTCAGTTAATACTCCATACATATTGCTAATATTACACAACCACTGGAAACTAAGTTGAGTCTATAGAATAATACAATTATAAATTCAGGAACATAATTATAATTTTGTTGGCTTAATAATCTATGTTCTGAGGGTTTCACCGGTCACAACCGAAAGATATATTAATTAATAACATATTAATTAAACCAGGTAAAAACATTTTAATTGTTACGAATTGCCACCTGCAACGTATTACTTGGCGTTTGTTACACAGGAGTCGCTTATAACTAATTACACCCATAGACAAGATTTCTTTACAATTTGACGTTTCCAGCGTGCAGCATATAATATAACATACGTCCTCACATAATTAACAAGTAGTTCTTTACTAAATTAGTATACAACAGTGGGGTTTTCGAACGTCCTCATAGGTGATCTTATTAGTTTTATAACAAATTGGCCAGCCCAACAGTGGGGCTTTAAGGAGAGGGAATTTCTAGTAATATAACAAATTGGCGCTCAACGAGTGGGCTTTAGTTAAGTAAAAAATCATATTAACTGTTACTTAACTTGAGCAGGCAACCATTAGAGGCACAGGAATGCATAATACCAGAGGCAGAGCGAAGAAGAGGGCAGAAGAGAAGGAGAAGGAAGAAGGTGGACAGGAACAAGAAATAGAATTAGTCACTGACAGTGAAATGGACCAACAGACAGGTGATACAGAAACGGAAACGGAAATAGTGGAAGAAGATGCCCAAAGGGATCAACCAGATAAACCCAACCAAAAAGAAGATATAAGTATACAGGAGATGTTAAGAATTATAATGGAAGGGAATACCAAGATCCAAGAAGATAATAGACAAACTAATGAAAAAATAGACAGTATCAAAGAAGATAATAGACAAACTAATGAAAAAATAGACAGTATTAAGGAAAGTACTAGTGAACTTTTAAAGCAAACCATAAATGAAAATAATGAACAATTGAAGGCCGATTTCAGACAAATCAATGAAAAGATAGACAGTATAAATGAAAATTCAGAAAAGCTGGAAAATAAAATAGACAGTATTAATGAAAACTCAAGAAAACAAAACAAAATTTTGAGCGAGAATTTAATCAAGCAAATGAATGAAAAGTTTGACAGGAATGACGAGAGATTAAAGCAGATTCTGGAGAATACCAAACGAATGGATGAGAAAATTGAAAACCATAATAAGGAGTTGCGGCAAATCATCAATGAACAAGGCCTAGCATTGAGAGAAGTCATCAATGGAAGTATTATAATTGCCAATGAAACACGGAGCAAAGGAGTTGATAGCTATGAAGTGGAGGTAAGACAGCAAATAAATGAAATTAAGGTGGATCTGGAAAAGACAGATGAACCTATCATGCAACTCAGAGTGGAAGTAGAGACCAAAATTACTCAAATAGGAAAACTACAAGCGAAGTCCCAAGAAAAATTTGACAAGATACCAATTGATAGAACCGGAAGAAAAGAACGGATTCATGATGAAATGAAGATAGTGAGAATAAGACAAATGTGTAAAAGGAAATTAATAAATACACGGGAAGAATTGGAAATGATTAAAAGGGGATTGGTTCAGCTACATAATAGACCAATTACGGAAAACAGAGAAGTAAGGCAATTGAGAAACTTTAAACGAACCACACTTGAATTCCCAGATGGACTAGAAGGACCAAAAAGGCCAAAACTAACTAAGGAGCATCGAGGACTTATGGAATTTATGTATGAACCATCAGAAACATTAAGAGACAGTACAGAAGAATCAGTTCAAAGGACGATGATGAGCTTGACTATAAATGACAATTTTATAGTGACAAGAGGCAAGAACTGTACAATAATGAGATATGTCACAAGGACAGAAATAACTCTATACACTAGAGAGACCCGAACAACCAGTATAGAGGAAATAATGGACCACGGTTAAAAACAGATTCTAAACAGAAAATAAAAGAAAGGGGACGGATTTTATGGATACAGGACCAAGCAACCCATTGTAAATAAAAAACCCAAAATTCTAAAGAAACTGTAAGAACAACTTACTCAATAATTATTCAGAAACAGTATAATTTAAAATAAAGAGGATAAATACCCCAAAATTCAAAAAATGAAGTAAGCTCAACTTACAAACAAGTATCTAAGAAAACAATTTATGAGGTATATAAGAAAGAGAATTTTGAAGATAAAAAAACAACCAAATTCGAAAAATAAGTAAGAACACCTTACTATACAATTTAGAAGAAATTGCTTTAAACTAATATGAAAAAAAAATAACACTGATTAAACCTAATAAAAATCATCAAAACCTAAGGACGAAATGAGTTTATCTGATGTAATATAATAGTGAGAAATGTAATTTAGAATGTAAAAGGAATAATAATGATTGTGCCAGAAGAATATAACTACATGATGTAATGTATAGTACTAACCAAAATCTCATAACCAGCTGTATTGATCATAAAGGAATATGAGCCAATGAAGATAAGAGAATGAAGAAGCCAAAATGGAACCGTCAAAAGGATCACAAGAAAAGAAAAAAAAAAACAAATGGTTAAGAATTATCCGTAAAAACCAATTAATAAATGTCAATAAAATAGCCAAGTATTGGAGAGGAAAAGTGTATAATAGAAGGAAGAATTAATATGAAGAAATAAGATGATCTGAGTTAAAGTACAGTGAATAATCCCTAGAGTATGATTATTATTTATTATTCTATTGAAGGTCACATGATGACTACCTTACGAGGTTTATTAATGAAGATTGACTGTAGAATATTCCAGCAATCATTTAACTGGGCAGAGATGATGTTCCTCTGATCCCAGAAAGTATGTAACGGACGACGGTAATTGGTTAGCCGATAGAGCACCACCGATTCGATTCCAGTTATAATGTTAGGGAGGTTTAGGAAAATTAAATATTAGAGGGAAAACTCACAAATAAATATAGAGAATTAAATAAAACCAGATCCAAAATGTATAATTAATAAAGAATGTCACAAGAATGATTATAGAAATAAGATTTAAACTTGGGAAATAATTGATTTTAAGAAGGAACGAAGAAATGATAATAATATAACGGATAATTCTGAAATATAAAAGTACTATAAATAGGAAACCAATTGGCCAGATACAAGTTATGAGTTTATTTCTTGCTAAACTTTGTTTATACCAAAATAAACTTATTTCGAAGGAGGGGTGTTATGTAACGTAACATAGTTGAGGTTCCCCAACGTTACATAAAAAATTGATTGAAATATGGTCAAGGACCATACCCTGATTTAAAGTTGTTCAATAGGTCATGTGCTTGAGAAGTACCTCAAGTAAAAAGGAGGCAATGACTAATATTAAATGTAAAAAAGCCAGACCAATGAATGATTGAATGTAATGAAATGTTTGTTTTGTACTGTGACATGTTAAGGTCTACAGGGTATTTATGTTGTATGTTGAATATGCTAAAAATGAAATGATGTTGTTTGATAATAATACTTCATCAATAATTATGTTTATATTTATATTAGATTTGTCTTTATACAACCCAGTATAGTTACCAATGTTAGGCACTGTACTAAGTTCTCAGTATTGTATAAAGTTGAAAAATACTGTTGTTTTAATTAATGTTTATAAACTGGATCAGGAGTGTGACCAGTGTTTCAAGTCTAACAAGTAGTTCTGACAATTATATCATAAATTAATAAAGGGTTCCAGAACCAGTTAATTAATATAAAAAAAATAATCACCAGTAAATTAAATTTCATGTAATTAACTATGTAACCAATAATTAATTGTACAGTAGGTCAAGTAAAAAGAAAATTAAGTTAAAAAACCAAATAATGTTATAATGGTTGTAAGTGAATCTATAGGCCTAAATTCCATATTAGTGAAAGGAAATTAATACCTTTTTAGTTAACCCAGTCCAACGAAACTCTGGTAAAACATTTACTGTTTAGTAAGGAAGGTTAGGGGAGAATTTTAGGTGATTTAATATTAATACAAGCATGGAGTATTTTATTGGAAAGAAGTAGTAATATTCTATAATGCCGGCTCAAGGATATATAGAAAACGTGGTTGTTAAGGCAACTGAATTGCAGAAGTTGTTGATTTTGAATTAATTCGTTCTGATTGTTACAAGCTATTAGGTTGAGATGGACCGATATATTTAAAAAAGATGAATAAATCTAAATGAAATATGTATCCAAATTGAAAAGCCCTTGTTGTAAAACAATTATACTTTAATGCTAATGAATAATACAAATTAAATAACCCTCTAAATTGTCAATGAATACAGTAAAAAAGAATTGAAAGCCTCTCACCTCATTCACTAAATAATTCCGCTGAATTTGGTATTAAACCAATTCATGCTATAAATCGAAGACCAGTAAAGAATTAAAGCCTGAATTAACGGAATTATTGGAAATACAGAAGACTCGGTTTGACGAAATAACCTTCATTGGCAGCAGAAGCTGAGATCCTAATTCCAGTTCACGGGGACCAAGAATTGTGAAGATCGTGAAAGAAGAATAGAAGCCAGAAGATCTCCTGAGGGGTTACCAGTACACACCACCATCAATTTTATTGAAAATCAGAGCAGTTTCATTGGATGAAGACGAGATAAGCCGCATTTTGGCCACTGTTGACAAACGTTCACCGCCAGACGAAATTTTCGTTGGTTTTGGTAAAAAAAACAACTTATTTTCATTTTACTGTATTTTAAGTAAATAATTTTATTTTTGTAAATTGAACAACCTTAATTATGCGTTTTACCTGGCCTTACTAATGGTTCAAAGAACTATACGAACCCTGGGATAAGAATTATTTGTTATTATTTTCAAGTGTATATGTTTTTAGAATTTGAATAATTAATAATCGATATATGTCTGGATAATCGATTGGATCGTATTATTGTTTTTTGAGACAACGTAACTTGTTAATTAACAGAGAAAATAAATAAAGTACATTTATTGTATGAGATAACGTTTAAGTTATTGCAGAGTAAATACTATATGTACTGGGTGGAATAATTTATAAACAGATTGATACAAACACTCCGAATAACTAACCTATAAGTACGCTTATTTCTAGTAACAGCGCTTAAAGTTTGCAGCTGGTGGGACGGGAGATTGCTGAACTAACTGGTGTTTAATACTAAATTTGAATGAAATTTTCTACCATCGAGGGAATAGGGTTGACACAAATACCCCTTATATTCAGTTAATACTCCATACATATTGCTAATATTACACAACCACTGGAAACTAAGTTGAGTCTATAGAATAATACAATTATAAATTCAGGAACATAATTATAATTTTGTTGGCTTAATAATCTATGTTCTGAGGGTTTCACCGGTCACAACCGAAAGATATATTAATTAATAACATATTAATTAAACCAGGTAAAAACATTTTAATTGTTACGAATTGCCACCTGCAACGTATTACTTGGCGTTTGTTACACAGGAGTCGCTTATAACTAATTACACCCATAGACAAGATTTCTTTACAATTTGACGTTTCCAGCGTGCAGCATATAATATAACATACGTCCTCACATAATTAACAAGTAGTTCTTTACTAAATTAGTATACAACAGTGGGGTTTTCGAACGTCCTCATAGGTGATCTTATTAGTTTTATAACAAATTGGCCAGCCCAACAGTGGGGCTTTAAGGAGAGGGAATTTCTAGTAATATAACAAATTGGCGCTCAACGAGTGGGCTTTAGTTAAGTAAAAAATCATATTAACTGTTACTTAACTTGAGCAGGCAACCATTAGAGGCACAGGAATGCATAATACCAGAGGCAGAGCGAAGAAGAGGGCAGAAGAGAAGGAGAAGGAAGAAGGTGGACAGGAACAAGAAATAGAATTAGTCACTGACAGTGAAATGGACCAACAGACAGGTGATACAGAAACGGAAACGGAAATAGTGGAAGAAGATGCCCAAAGGGATCAACCAGATAAACCCAACCAAAAAGAAGATATAAGTATACAGGAGATGTTAAGAATTATAATGGAAGGGAATACCAAGATCCAAGAATATAATAGACAAACTAATGAAAAAATAGACAGTATCAAAGAAGATAATAGACAAACTAATGAAAAAATAGACAGTATTAAGGAAAGTACTAGTGAACTTTTAAAGCAAACCATAAATGAAAATAATGAACAATTGAAGGCCGATTTCAGACAAATCAATGAAAAGATAGACAGTATAAATGAAAATTCAGAAAAGCTGGAAAATAAAATAGACAGTATTAATGAAAACTCAAGAAAACAAAACAAAATTTTGAGCGAGAATTTAATCAAGCAAATGAATGAAAAGTTTGACAGGAATGACGAGAGATTAAAGCAGATTCTGGAGAATACCAAACGAATGGATGAGAAAATTGAAAACCATAATAAGGAGTTGCGGCAAATCATCAATGAACAAGGCCTAGCATTGAGAGAAGTCATCAATGGAAGTATTATAATTGCCAATGAAACACGGAGCAAAGGAGTTGATAGCTATGAAGTGGAGGTAAGACAGCAAATAAATGAAATTAAGGTGGATCTGGAAAAGACAGATGAACCTATCATGCAACTCAGAGTGGAAGTAGAGACCAAAATTACTCAAATAGGAAAACTACAAGCGAAGTCCCAAGAAAAATTTGACAAGATACCAATTGATAGAACCGGAAGAAAAGAACGGATTCATGATGAAATGAAGATAGTGAGAATAAGACAAATGTGTAAAAGGAAATTAATAAATACACGGGAAGAATTGGAAATGATTAAAAGGGGATTGGTTCAGCTACATAATAGACCAATTACGGAAAACAGAGAAGTAAGGCAATTGAGAAACTTTAAACGAACCACACTTGAATTCCCAGATGGACTAGAAGGACCAAAAAGGCCAAAACTAACTAAGGAGCATCGAGGACTTATGGAATTTATGTATGAACCATCAGAAACATTAAGAGACAGTACAGAAGAATCAGTTCAAAGGACGATGATGAGCTTGACTATAAATGACAATTTTATAGTGACAAGAGGCAAGAACTGTACAATAATGAGATATGTCACAAGGACAGAAATAACTCTATACACTAGAGAGACCCGAACAACCAGTATAGAGGAAATAATGGACCACGGTTAAAAACAGATTCTAAACAGAAAATAAAAGAAAGGGGACGGATTTTATGGATACAGGACCAAGCAACCCATTGTAAATAAAAAACCCAAAATTCTAAAGAAACTGTAAGAACAACTTACTCAATAATTATTCAGAAACAGTATAATTTAAAATAAAGAGGATAAATACCCCAAAATTCAAAAAATGAAGTAAGCTCAACTTACAAACAAGTATCTAAGAAAACAATTTATGAGGTATATAAGAAAGAGAATTTTGAAGATAAAAAAACAACCAAATTCGAAAAATAAGTAAGAACACCTTACTATACAATTTAGAAGAAATTGCTTTAAACTAATATGAAAAAAAAATAACACTGATTAAACCTAATAAAAATCATCAAAACCTAAGGACGAAATGAGTTTATCTGATGTAATATAATAGTGAGAAATGTAATTTAGAATGTAAAAGGAATAATAATGATTGTGCCAGAAGAATATAACTACATGATGTAATGTATAGTACTAACCAAAATCTCATAACCAGCTGTATTGATCATAAAGGAATATGAGCCAATGAAGATAAGAGAATGAAGAAGCCAAAATGGAACCGTCAAAAGGATCACAAGAAAAGAAAAAAAAAAACAAATGGTTAAGAATTATCCGTAAAAACCAATTAATAAATGTCAATAAAATAGCCAAGTATTGGAGAGGAAAAGTGTATAATAGAAGGAAGAATTAATATGAAGAAATAAGATGATCTGAGTTAAAGTACAGTGAATAATCCCTAGAGTATGATTATTATTTATTATTCTATTGAAGGTCACATGATGACTACCTTACGAGGTTTATTAATGAAGATTGACTGTAGAATATTCCAGCAATCATTTAACTGGGCAGAGATGATGTTCCTCTGATCCCAGAAAGTATGTAACGGACGACGGTAATTGGTTAGCCGATAGAGCACCACCGATTCGATTCCAGTTATAATGTTAGGGAGGTTTAGGAAAATTAAATATTAGAGGGAAAACTCACAAATAAATATAGAGAATTAAATAAAACCAGATCCAAAATGTATAATTAATAAAGAATGTCACAAGAATGATTATAGAAATAAGATTTAAACTTGGGAAATAATTGATTTTAAGAAGGAACGAAGAAATGATAATAATATAACGGATAATTCTGAAATATAAAAGTACTATAAATAGGAAACCAATTGGCCAGATACAAGTTATGAGTTTATTTCTTGCTAAACTTTGTTTATACCAAAATAAACTTATTTCGAAGGAGGGGTGTTATGTAACGTAACATAGTTGAGGTTCCCCAACGTTACATAAAAAATTGATTGAAATATGGTCAAGGACCATACCCTGATTTAAAGTTGTTCAATAGGTCATGTGCTTGAGAAGTACCTCAAGTAAAAAGGAGGCAATGACTAATATTAAATGTAAAAAAGCCAGACCAATGAATGATTGAATGTAATGAAATGTTTGTTTTGTACTGTGACATGTTAAGGTCTACAGGGTATTTATGTTGTATGTTGAATATGCTAAAAATGAAATGATGTTGTTTGATAATAATACTTCATCAATAATTATGTTTATATTTATATTAGATTTGTCTTTATACAACCCAGTATAGTTACCAATGTTAGGCACTGTACTAAGTTCTCAGTATTGTATAAAGTTGAAAAATACTGTTGTTTTAATTAATGTTTATAAACTGGATCAGGAGTGTGACCAGTGTTTCAAGTCTAACAAGTAGTTCTGACAATTATATCATAAATTAATAAAGGGTTCCAGAACCAGTTAATTAATATAAAAAAAATAATCACCAGTAAATTAAATTTCATGTAATTAACTATGTAACCAATAATTAATTGTACAGTAGGTCAAGTAAAAAGAAAATTAAGTTAAAAAACCAAATAATGTTATAATGGTTGTAAGTGAATCTATAGGCCTAAATTCCATATTAGTGAAAGGAAATTAATACCTTTTTAGTTAACCCAGTCCAACGAAACTCTGGTAAAACATTTACTGTTTAGTAAGGAAGGTTAGGGGAGAATTTTAGGTGATTTAATATTAATACAAGCATGGAGTATTTTATTGGAAAGAAGTAGTAATATTCTATAATGCCGGCTCAAGGATATATAGAAAACGTGGTTGTTAAGGCAACTGAATTGCAGAAGTTGTTGATTTTGAATTAATTCGTTCTGATTGTTACAAGCTATTAGGTTGAGATGGACCGATATATTTAAAAAAGATGAATAAATCTAAATGAAATATGTATCCAAATTGAAAAGCCCTTGTTGTAAAACAATTATACTTTAATGCTAATGAATAATACAAATTAAATAACCCTCTAAATTGTCAATGAATACAGTAAAAAAGAATTGAAAGCCTCTCACCTCATTCACTAAATAATTCCGCTGAATTTGGTATTAAACCAATTCATGCTATAAATCGAAGACCAGTAAAGAATTAAAGCCTGAATTAACGGAATTATTGGAAATACAGAAGACTCGGTTTGACGAAATAACCTTCATTGGCAGCAGAAGCTGAGATCCTAATTCCAGTTCACGGGGACCAAGAATTGTGAAGATCGTGAAAGAAGAATAGAAGCCAGAAGATCTCCTGAGGGGTTACCAGTACACACCACCATCAATTTTATTGAAAATCAGAGCAGTTTCATTGGATGAAGACGAGATAAGCCGCATTTTGGCCACTGTTGACAAACGTTCACCGCCAGACGAAATTTTCGTTGGTTTTGGTAAAAAAAACAACTTATTTTCATTTTACTGTATTTTAAGTAAATAATTTTATTTTTGTAAATTGAACAACCTTAATTATGCGTTTTACCTGGCCTTACTAATGGTTCAAAGAACTATACGAACCCTGGGATAAGAATTATTTGTTATTATTTTCAAGTGTATATGTTTTTAGAATTTGAATAATTAATAATCGATATATGTCTGGATAATCGATTGGATCGTATTATTGTTTTTTGAGACAACGTAACTTGTTAATTAACAGAGAAAATAAATAAAGTACATTTATTGTATGAGATAACGTTTAAGTTATTGCAGAGTAAATACTATATGTAGTGGGTGGAATAATTTATAAACAGATTGATACAAACACTCCGAATAACTAACCTATAAGTACGCTTATTTCTAGTAACAGCGCTTAAAGTTTGCAGCTGGTGGGACGGGAGATTGCTGAACTAACTGGTGTTTAATACTAAATTTGAATGAAATTTTCTACCATCGAGGGAATAGGGTTGACACAAATACCCCTTATATTCAGTTAATACTCCATACATATTGCTAATATTACACAACCACTGGAAACTAAGTTGAGTCTATAGAATAATACAATTATAAATTCAGGAACATAATTATAATTTTGTTGGCTTAATAATCTATGTTCTGAGGGTTTCACCGGTCACAACCGAAAGATATATTAATTAATAACATATTAATTAAACCAGGTAAAAACATTTTAATTGTTACGAATTGCCACCTGCAACGTATTACTTGGCGTTTGTTACACAGGAGTCGCTTATAACTAATTACACCCATAGACAAGATTTCTTTACAATTTGACGTTTCCAGCGTGCAGCATATAATATAACATACGTCCTCACATAATTAACAAGTAGTTCTTTACTAAATTAGTATACAACAGTGGGGTTTTCGAACGTCCTCATAGGTGATCTTATTAGTTTTATAACAAATTGGCCAGCCCAACAGTGGGGCTTTAAGGAGAGGGAATTTCTAGTAATATAACAAATTGGCGCTCAACGAGTGGGCTTTAGTTAAGTAAAAAATCATATTAACTGTTACTTAACTTGAGCAGGCAACCATTAGAGGCACAGGAATGCATAATACCAGAGGCAGAGCGAAGAAGAGGGCAGAAGAGAAGGAGAAGGAAGAAGGTGGACAGGAACAAGAAATAGAATTAGTCACTGACAGTGAAATGGACCAACAGACAGGTGATACAGAAACGGAAACGGAAATAGTGGAAGAAGATGCCCAAAGGGATCAACCAGATAAACCCAACCAAAAAGAAGATATAAGTATACAGGAGATGTTAAGAATTATAATGGAAGGGAATACCAAGATCCAAGAATATAATAGACAAACTAATGAAAAAATAGACAGTATCAAAGAAGATAATAGACAAACTAATGAAAAAATAGACAGTATTAAGGAAAGTACTAGTGAACTTTTAAAGCAAACCATAAATGAAAATAATGAACAATTGAAGGCCGATTTCAGACAAATCAATGAAAAGATAGACAGTATAAATGAAAATTCAGAAAAGCTGGAAAATAAAATAGACAGTATTAATGAAAACTCAAGAAAACAAAACAAAATTTTGAGCGAGAATTTAATCAAGCAAATGAATGAAAAGTTTGACAGGAATGACGAGAGATTAAAGCAGATTCTGGAGAATACCAAACGAATGGATGAGAAAATTGAAAACCATAATAAGGAGTTGCGGCAAATCATCAATGAACAAGGCCTAGCATTGAGAGAAGTCATCAATGGAAGTATTATAATTGCCAATGAAACACGGAGCAAAGGAGTTGATAGCTATGAAGTGGAGGTAAGACAGCAAATAAATGAAATTAAGGTGGATCTGGAAAAGACAGATGAACCTATCATGCAACTCAGAGTGGAAGTAGAGACCAAAATTACTCAAATAGGAAAACTACAAGCGAAGTCCCAAGAAAAATTTGACAAGATACCAATTGATAGAACCGGAAGAAAAGAACGGATTCATGATGAAATGAAGATAGTGAGAATAAGACAAATGTGTAAAAGGAAATTAATAAATACACGGGAAGAATTGGAAATGATTAAAAGGGGATTGGTTCAGCTACATAATAGACCAATTACGGAAAACAGAGAAGTAAGGCAATTGAGAAACTTTAAACGAACCACACTTGAATTCCCAGATGGACTAGAAGGACCAAAAAGGCCAAAACTAACTAAGGAGCATCGAGGACTTATGGAATTTATGTATGAACCATCAGAAACATTAAGAGACAGTACAGAAGAATCAGTTCAAAGGACGATGATGAGCTTGACTATAAATGACAATTTTATAGTGACAAGAGGCAAGAACTGTACAATAATGAGATATGTCACAAGGACAGAAATAACTCTATACACTAGAGAGACCCGAACAACCAGTATAGAGGAAATAATGGACCACGGTTAAAAACAGATTCTAAACAGAAAATAAAAGAAAGGGGACGGATTTTATGGATACAGGACCAAGCAACCCATTGTAAATAAAAAACCCAAAATTCTAAAGAAACTGTAAGAACAACTTACTCAATAATTATTCAGAAACAGTATAATTTAAAATAAAGAGGATAAATACCCCAAAATTCAAAAAATGAAGTAAGCTCAACTTACAAACAAGTATCTAAGAAAACAATTTATGAGGTATATAAGAAAGAGAATTTTGAAGATAAAAAAACAACCAAATTCGAAAAATAAGTAAGAACACCTTACTATACAATTTAGAAGAAATTGCTTTAAACTAATATGAAAAAAAAATAACACTGATTAAACCTAATAAAAATCATCAAAACCTAAGGACGAAATGAGTTTATCTGATGTAATATAATAGTGAGAAATGTAATTTAGAATGTAAAAGGAATAATAATGATTGTGCCAGAAGAATATAACTACATGATGTAATGTATAGTACTAACCAAAATCTCATAACCAGCTGTATTGATCATAAAGGAATATGAGCCAATGAAGATAAGAGAATGAAGAAGCCAAAATGGAACCGTCAAAAGGATCACAAGAAAAGAAAAAAAAACAAATGGTTAAGAATTATCCGTAAAAACCAATTAATAAATGTCAATAAAATAGCCAAGTATTGGAGAGGAAAAGTGTATAATAGAAGGAAGAATTAATATGAAGAAATAAGATGATCTGAGTTAAAGTACAGTGAATAATCCCTAGAGTATGATTATTATTTATTATTTTATTGAAGGTCACATGATGACTACCTTACGAGGTTTATTAATGAAGATTGACTGTAGAATATTCCAGCAATCATTTAACTGGGCAGAGATGATGTTCCTCTGATCCCAGAAAGTATGTAACGGACGACGGTAATTGGTTAGCCGATAGAGCACCACCGATTCGATTCCAGTTATAATGTTAGGGAGGTTTAGGAAAATTAAATATTAGAGGGAAAACTCACAAATAAATATAGAGAATTAAATAAAACCAGATCCAAAATGTATAATTAATAAAGAATGTCACAAGAATGATTATAGAAATAAGATTTAAACTTGGGAAATAATTGATTTTAAGAAGGAACGAAGAAATGATAATAATATAACGGATAATTCTGAAATATAAAAGTACTATAAATAGGAAACCAATTGGCCAGATACAAGTTATGAGTTTATTTCTTGCTAAACTTTGTTTATACCAAAATAAACTTATTTCGAAGGAGGGGTGTTATGTAACGTAACATAGTTGAGGTTCCCCAACGTTACATAAAAAATTGATTGAAATATGGTCAAGGACCATACCCTGATTTAAAGTTGTTCAATAGGTCATGTGCTTGAGAAGTACCTCAAGTAAAAAGGAGGCAATGACTAATATTAAATGTAAAAAAGCCAGACCAATGAATGATTGAATGTAATGAAATGTTTGTTTTGTACTGTGACATGTTAAGGTCTACAGGGTATTTATGTTGTATGTTGAATATGCTAAAAATGAAATGATGTTGTTTGATAATAATACTTCATCAATAATTATGTTTATATTTATATTAGATTTGTCTTTATACAACCCAGTATAGTTACCAATGTTAGGCACTGTACTAAGTTCTCAGTATTGTATAAAGTTGAAAAATACTGTTGTTTTAATTAATGTTTATAAACTGGATCAGGAGTGTGACCAGTGTTTCAAGTCTAACAAGTAGTTCTGACAATTATATCATAAATTAATAAAGGGTTCCAGAACCAGTTAATTAATATAAAAAAAATAATCACCAGTAAATTAAATTTCATGTAATTAACTATGTAACCAATAATTAATTGTACAGTAGGTCAAGTAAAAAGAAAATTAAGTTAAAAAACCAAATAATGTTATAATGGTTGTAAGTGAATCTATAGGCCTAAATTCCATATTAGTGAAAGGAAATTAATACCTTTTTAGTTAACCCAGTCCAACGAAACTCTGGTAAAACATTTACTGTTTAGTAAGGAAGGTTAGGGGAGAATTTTAGGTGATTTAATATTAATACAAGCATGGAGTATTTTATTGGAAAGAAGTAGTAATATTCTATAATGCTGGCTCAAGGATATATAGAAAACGTGGTTGTTAAGGCAACTGAATTGCAGAAGTTGTTGATTTTGAATTAATTCGTTCTGATTGTTACAAGCTATTAGGTTGAGATGGACCGATATATTTAAAAAAGATGAATAAATCTAAATGAAATATGTATCCAAATTGAAAAGCCCTTGTTGTAAAACAATTATACTTTAATGCTAATGAATAATACAAATTAAATAACCCTCTAAATTGTCAATGAATACAGTAAAAAAGAATTGAAAGCCTCTCACCTCATTCACTAAATAATTCCGCTGAATTTGGTATTAAACCAATTCATGCTATAAATCGAAGACCAGTAAAGAATTAAAGCCTGAATTAACGGAATTATTGGAAATACAGAAGACTCGGTTTGACGAAATAACCTTCATTGGCAGCAGAAGCTGAGATCCTAATTCCAGTTCACGGGGACCAAGAATTGTGAAGATCGTGAAAGAAGAATAGAAGCCAGAAGATCTCCTGAGGGGTTACCAGTACACACCACCATCAATTTTATTGAAAATCAGAGCAGTTTCATTGGATGAAGACGAGATAAGCCGCATTTTGGCCACTGTTGACAAACGTTCACCGCCAGACGAAATTTTCGTTGGTTTTGGTAAAAAAAACAACTTATTTTCATTTTACTGTATTTTAAGTAAATAATTTTATTTTTGTAAATTGAACAACCTTAATTATGCGTTTTACCTGGCCTTACTAATGGTTCAAAGAACTATACGAACCCTGGGATAAGAATTATTTGTTATTATTTTCAAGTGTATATGTTTTTAGAATTTGAATAATTAATAATCGATATATGTCTGGATAATCGATTGGATCGTATTATTGTTTTTTGAGACAACGTAACTTGTTAATTAACAGAGAAAATAAATAAAGTACATTTATTGTATGAGATAACGTTTAAGTTATTGCAGAGTAAATACTATATGTAGTGGGTGGAATAATTTATAAACAGATTGATACAAACACTCCGAATAACTAACCTATAAGTACGCTTATTTCTAGTAACAGCGCTTAAAGTTTGCAGCTGGTGGGACGGGAGATTGCTGAACTAACTGGTGTTTAATACTAAATTTGAATGAAATTTTCTACCATCGAGGGAATAGGGTTGACACAAATACCCCTTATATTCAGTTAATACTCCATACATATTGCTAATATTACACAACCACTGGAAACTAAGTTGAGTCTATAGAATAATACAATTATAAATTCAGGAACATAATTATAATTTTGTTGGCTTAATAATCTATGTTCTGAGGGTTTCACCGGTCACAACCGAAAGATATATTAATTAATAACATATTAATTAAACCAGGTAAAAACATTTTAATTGTTACGAATTGCCACCTGCAACGTATTACTTGGCGTTTGTTACACAGGAGTCGCTTATAACTAATTACACCCATAGACAAGATTTCTTTACAATTTGACGTTTCCAGCGTGCAGCATATAATATAACATACGTCCTCACATAATTAACAAGTAGTTCTTTACTAAATTAGTATACAACAGTGGGGTTTTCGAACGTCCTCATAGGTGATCTTATTAGTTTTATAACAAATTGGCCAGCCCAACAGTGGGGCTTTAAGGAGAGGGAATTTCTAGTAATATAACAAATTGGCGCTCAACGAGTGGGCTTTAGTTAAGTAAAAAATCATATTAACTGTTACTTAACTTGAGCAGGCAACCATTAGAGGCACAGGAATGCATAATACCAGAGGCAGAGCGAAGAAGAGGGCAGAAGAGAAGGAGAAGGAAGAAGGTGGACAGGAACAAGAAATAGAATTAGTCACTGACAGTGAAATGGACCAACAGACAGGTGATACAGAAACGGAAACGGAAATAGTGGAAGAAGATGCCCAAAGGGATCAACCAGATAAACCCAACCAAAAAGAAGATATAAGTATACAGGAGATGTTAAGAATTATAATGGAAGGGAATACCAAGATCCAAGAATATAATAGACAAACTAATGAAAAAATAGACAGTATCAAAGAAGATAATAGACAAACTAATGAAAAAATAGACAGTATTAAGGAAAGTACTAGTGAACTTTTAAAGCAAACCATAAATGAAAATAATGAACAATTGAAGGCCGATTTCAGACAAATCAATGAAAAGATAGACAGTATAAATGAAAATTCAGAAAAGCTGGAAAATAAAATAGACAGTATTAATGAAAACTCAAGAAAACAAAACAAAATTTTGAGCGAGAATTTAATCAAGCAAATGAATGAAAAGTTTGACAGGAATGACGAGAGATTAAAGCAGATTCTGGAGAATACCAAACGAATGGATGAGAAAATTGAAAACCATAATAAGGAGTTGCGGCAAATCATCAATGAACAAGGCCTAGCATTGAGAGAAGTCATCAATGGAAGTATTATAATTGCCAATGAAACACGGAGCAAAGGAGTTGATAGCTATGAAGTGGAGGTAAGACAGCAAATAAATGAAATTAAGGTGGATCTGGAAAAGACAGATGAACCTATCATGCAACTCAGAGTGGAAGTAGAGACCAAAATTACTCAAATAGGAAAACTACAAGCGAAGTCCCAAGAAAAATTTGACAAGATACCAATTGATAGAACCGGAAGAAAAGAACGGATTCATGATGAAATGAAGATAGTGAGAATAAGACAAATGTGTAAAAGGAAATTAATAAATACACGGGAAGAATTGGAAATGATTAAAAGGGGATTGGTTCAGCTACATAATAGACCAATTACGGAAAACAGAGAAGTAAGGCAATTGAGAAACTTTAAACGAACCACACTTGAATTCCCAGATGGACTAGAAGGACCAAAAAGGCCAAAACTAACTAAGGAGCATCGAGGACTTATGGAATTTATGTATGAACCATCAGAAACATTAAGAGACAGTACAGAAGAATCAGTTCAAAGGACGATGATGAGCTTGACTATAAATGACAATTTTATAGTGACAAGAGGCAAGAACTGTACAATAATGAGATATGTCACAAGGACAGAAATAACTCTATACACTAGAGAGACCCGAACAACCAGTATAGAGGAAATAATGGACCACGGTTAAAAACAGATTCTAAACAGAAAATAAAAGAAAGGGGACGGATTTTATGGATACAGGACCAAGCAACCCATTGTAAATAAAAAACCCAAAATTCTAAAGAAACTGTAAGAACAACTTACTCAATAATTATTCAGAAACAGTATAATTTAAAATAAAGAGGATAAATACCCCAAAATTCAAAAAATGAAGTAAGCTCAACTTACAAACAAGTATCTAAGAAAACAATTTATGAGGTATATAAGAAAGAGAATTTTGAAGATAAAAAAACAACCAAATTCGAAAAATAAGTAAGAACACCTTACTATACAATTTAGAAGAAATTGCTTTAAACTAATATGAAAAAAAAATAACACTGATTAAACCTAATAAAAATCATCAAAACCTAAGGACGAAATGAGTTTATCTGATGTAATATAATAGTGAGAAATGTAATTTAGAATGTAAAAGGAATAATAATGATTGTGCCAGAAGAATATAACTACATGATGTAATGTATAGTACTAACCAAAATCTCATAACCAGCTGTATTGATCATAAAGGAATATGAGCCAATGAAGATAAGAGAATGAAGAAGCCAAAATGGAACCGTCAAAAGGATCACAAGAAAAGAAAAAAAAACAAATGGTTAAGAATTATCCGTAAAAACCAATTAATAAATGTCAATAAAATAGCCAAGTATTGGAGAGGAAAAGTGTATAATAGAAGGAAGAATTAATATGAAGAAATAAGATGATCTGAGTTAAAGTACAGTGAATAATCCCTAGAGTATGATTATTATTTATTATTTTATTGAAGGTCACATGATGACTACCTTACGAGGTTTATTAATGAAGATTGACTGTAGAATATTCCAGCAATCATTTAACTGGGCAGAGATGATGTTCCTCTGATCCCAGAAAGTATGTAACGGACGACGGTAATTGGTTAGCCGATAGAGCACCACCGATTCGATTCCAGTTATAATGTTAGGGAGGTTTAGGAAAATTAAATATTAGAGGGAAAACTCACAAATAAATATAGAGAATTAAATAAAACCAGATCCAAAATGTATAATTAATAAAGAATGTCACAAGAATGATTATAGAAATAAGATTTAAACTTGGGAAATAATTGATTTTAAGAAGGAACGAAGAAATGATAATAATATAACGGATAATTCTGAAATATAAAAGTACTATAAATAGGAAACCAATTGGCCAGATACAAGTTATGAGTTTATTTCTTGCTAAACTTTGTTTATACCAAAATAAACTTATTTCGAAGGAGGGGTGTTATGTAACGTAACATAGTTGAGGTTCCCCAACGTTACATAAAAAATTGATTGAAATATGGTCAAGGACCATACCCTGATTTAAAGTTGTTCAATAGGTCATGTGCTTGAGAAGTACCTCAAGTAAAAAGGAGGCAATGACTAATATTAAATGTAAAAAAGCCAGACCAATGAATGATTGAATGTAATGAAATGTTTGTTTTGTACTGTGACATGTTAAGGTCTACAGGGTATTTATGTTGTATGTTGAATATGCTAAAAATGAAATGATGTTGTTTGATAATAATACTTCATCAATAATTATGTTTATATTTATATTAGATTTGTCTTTATACAACCCAGTATAGTTACCAATGTTAGGCACTGTACTAAGTTCTCAGTATTGTATAAAGTTGAAAAATACTGTTGTTTTAATTAATGTTTATAAACTGGATCAGGAGTGTGACCAGTGTTTCAAGTCTAACAAGTAGTTCTGACAATTATATCATAAATTAATAAAGGGTTCCAGAACCAGTTAATTAATATAAAAAAAATAATCACCAGTAAATTAAATTTCATGTAATTAACTATGTAACCAATAATTAATTGTACAGTAGGTCAAGTAAAAAGAAAATTAAGTTAAAAAACCAAATAATGTTATAATGGTTGTAAGTGAATCTATAGGCCTAAATTCCATATTAGTGAAAGGAAATTAATACCTTTTTAGTTAACCCAGTCCAACGAAACTCTGGTAAAACATTTACTGTTTAGTAAGGAAGGTTAGGGGAGAATTTTAGGTGATTTAATATTAATACAAGCATGGAGTATTTTATTGGAAAGAAGTAGTAATATTCTATAATGCTGGCTCAAGGATATATAGAAAACGTGGTTGTTAAGGCAACTGAATTGCAGAAGTTGTTGATTTTGAATTAATTCGTTCTGATTGTTACAAGCTATTAGGTTGAGATGGACCGATATATTTAAAAAAGATGAATAAATCTAAATGAAATATGTATCCAAATTGAAAAGCCCTTGTTGTAAAACAATTATACTTTAATGCTAATGAATAATACAAATTAAATAACCCTCTAAATTGTCAATGAATACAGTAAAAAAGAATTGAAAGCCTCTCACCTCATTCACTAAATAATTCCGCTGAATTTGGTATTAAACCAATTCATGCTATAAATCGAAGACCAGTAAAGAATTAAAGCCTGAATTAACGGAATTATTGGAAATACAGAAGACTCGGTTTGACGAAATAACCTTCATTGGCAGCAGAAGCTGAGATCCTAATTCCAGTTCACGGGGACCAAGAATTGTGAAGATCGTGAAAGAAGAATAGAAGCCAGAAGATCTCCTGAGGGGTTACCAGTACACACCACCATCAATTTTATTGAAAATCAGAGCAGTTTCATTGGATGAAGACGAGATAAGCCGCATTTTGGCCACTGTTGACAAACGTTCACCGCCAGACGAAATTTTCGTTGGTTTTGGTAAAAAAAACAACTTATTTTCATTTTACTGTATTTTAAGTAAATAATTTTATTTTTGTAAATTGAACAACCTTAATTATGCGTTTTACCTGGCCTTACTAATGGTTCAAAGAACTATACGAACCCTGGGATAAGAATTATTTGTTATTATTTTCAAGTGTATATGTTTTTAGAATTTGAATAATTAATAATCGATATATGTCTGGATAATCGATTGGATCGTATTATTGTTTTTTGAGACAACGTAACTTGTTAATTAACAGAGAAAATAAATAAAGTACATTTATTGTATGAGATAACGTTTAAGTTATTGCAGAGTAAATACTATATGTAGTGGGTGGAATAATTTATAAACAGATTGATACAAACACTCCGAATAACTAACCTATAAGTACGCTTATTTCTAGTAACAGCGCTTAAAGTTTGCAGCTGGTGGGACGGGAGATTGCTGAACTAACTGGTGTTTAATACTAAATTTGAATGAAATTTTCTACCATCGAGGGAATAGGGTTGACACAAATACCCCTTATATTCAGTTAATACTCCATACATATTGCTAATATTACACAACCACTGGAAACTAAGTTGAGTCTATAGAATAATACAATTATAAATTCAGGAACATAATTATAATTTTGTTGGCTTAATAATCTATGTTCTGAGGGTTTCACCGGTCACAACCGAAAGATATATTAATTAATAACATATTAATTAAACCAGGTAAAAACATTTTAATTGTTACGAATTGCCACCTGCAACGTATTACTTGGCGTTTGTTACACAGGAGTCGCTTATAACTAATTACACCCATAGACAAGATTTCTTTACAATTTGACGTTTCCAGCGTGCAGCATATAATATAACATACGTCCTCACATAATTAACAAGTAGTTCTTTACTAAATTAGTATACAACAGTGGGGTTTTCGAACGTCCTCATAGGTGATCTTATTAGTTTTATAACAAATTGGCCAGCCCAACAGTGGGGCTTTAAGGAGAGGGAATTTCTAGTAATATAACAAATTGGCGCTCAACGAGTGGGCTTTAGTTAAGTAAAAAATCATATTAACTGTTACTTAACTTGAGCAGGCAACCATTAGAGGCACAGGAATGCATAATACCAGAGGCAGAGCGAAGAAGAGGGCAGAAGAGAAGGAGAAGGAAGAAGGTGGACAGGAACAAGAAATAGAATTAGTCACTGACAGTGAAATGGACCAACAGACAGGTGATACAGAAACGGAAACGGAAATAGTGGAAGAAGATGCCCAAAGGGATCAACCAGATAAACCCAACCAAAAAGAAGATATAAGTATACAGGAGATGTTAAGAATTATAATGGAAGGGAATACCAAGATCCAAGAAGATAATAGACAAACTAATGAAAAAATAGACAGTATCAAAGAAGATAATAGACAAACTAATGAAAAAATAGACAGTATTAAGGAAAGTACTAGTGAACTTTTAAAGCAAACCATAAATGAAAATAATGAACAATTGAAGGCCGATTTCAGACAAATCAATGAAAAGATAGACAGTATAAATGAAAATTCAGAAAAGCTGGAAAATAAAATAGACAGTATTAATGAAAACTCAAGAAAACAAAACAAAATTTTGAGCGAGAATTTAATCAAGCAAATGAATGAAAAGTTTGACAGGAATGACGAGAGATTAAAGCAGATTCTGGAGAATACCAAACGAATGGATGAGAAAATTGAAAACCATAATAAGGAGTTGCGGCAAATCATCAATGAACAAGGCCTAGCATTGAGAGAAGTCATCAATGGAAGTATTATAATTGCCAATGAAACACGGAGCAAAGGAGTTGATAGCTATGAAGTGGAGGTAAGACAGCAAATAAATGAAATTAAGGTGGATCTGGAAAAGACAGATGAACCTATCATGCAACTCAGAGTGGAAGTAGAGACCAAAATTACTCAAATAGGAAAACTACAAGCGAAGTCCCAAGAAAAATTTGACAAGATACCAATTGATAGAACCGGAAGAAAAGAACGGATTCATGATGAAATGAAGATAGTGAGAATAAGACAAATGTGTAAAAGGAAATTAATAAATACACGGGAAGAATTGGAAATGATTAAAAGGGGATTGGTTCAGCTACATAATAGACCAATTACGGAAAACAGAGAAGTAAGGCAATTGAGAAACTTTAAACGAACCACACTTGAATTCCCAGATGGACTAGAAGGACCAAAAAGGCCAAAACTAACTAAGGAGCATGGAGGACTTATGGAATTTATGTATGAACCATCAGAAACATTAAGAGACAGTACAGAAGAATCAGTTCAAAGGACGATGATGAGCTTGACTATAAATGACAATTTTATAGTGACAAGAGGCAAGAACTGTACAATAATGAGATATGTCACAAGGACAGAAATAACTCTATACACTAGAGAGATCCGAACAACCAGTATAGAGGAAATAATGGACCACGGTTAAAAACAGATTCTAAACAGAAAATAAAAGAAAGGGGACGGATTTTATGGATACAGGACCAAGCAACCCATTGTAAATAAAAAACCCAAAATTCTAAAGAAACTGTAAGAACAACTTACTCAATAATTATTCAGAAACAGTATAATTTAAAATAAAGAGGATAAATACCCCAAAATTCAAAAAATGAAGTAAGCTCAACTTACAAACAAGTATCTAAGAAAACAATTTATGAGGTATATAAGAAAGAGAATTTTGAAGATAAAAAAACAACCAAATTCGAAAAATAAGTAAGAACACCTTACTATACAATTTAGAAGAAATTGCTTTAAACTAATATGAAAAAAAAATAACACTGATTAAACCTAATAAAAATCATCAAAACCTAAGGACGAAATGAGTTTATCTGATGTAATATAATAGTGAGAAATGTAATTTAGAATGTAAAAGGAATAATAATGATTGTGCCAGAAGAATAAAACTACATGATGTAATGTATAGTACTAACCAAAATCTCATAACCAGCTGTATTGATCATAAAGGAATATGAGCCAATGAAGATAAGAGAATGAAGAAGCCAAAATGGAACCGTCAAAAGGATCACAAGAAAAGAAAAAAAAAAAACAAATGGTTAAGAATTATCCGTAAAAACCAATTAATAAATGTCAATAAAATAGCCAAGTATTGGAGAGGAAAAGTGTATAATAGAAGGAAGAATTAATATGAAGAAATAAGATGATCTGAGTTAAAGTACAGTGAATAATCCCTAGAGTATGATTATTATTTATTATTTTATTGAAGGTCACATGATGACTACCTTACGAGGTTTATTAATGAAGATTGACTGTAGAATATTCCAGCAATCATTTAACTGGGCAGAGATGATGTTCCTCTGATCCCAGAAAGTATGTAACGGACGACGGTAATTGGTTAGCCGATAGAGCACCACCGATTCGATTCCAGTTATAATGTTAGGGAGGTTTAGGAAAATTAAATATTAGAGGGAAAACTCACAAATAAATATAGAGAATTAAATAAAACCAGATCCAAAATGTATAATTAATAAAGAATGTCACAAGAATGATTATAGAAATAAGATTTAAACTTGGGAAATAATTGATTTTAAGAAGGAACGAAGAAATGATAATAATATAACGGATAATTCTGAAATATAAAAGTACTATAAATAGGAAACCAATTGGCCAGATACAAGTTATGAGTTTATTTCTTGCTAAACTTTGTTTATACCAAAATAAACTTATTTCGAAGGAGGGGTGTTATGTAACGTAACATAGTTGAGGTTCCCCAACGTTACATAAAAAATTGATTGAAATATGGTCAAGGACCATACCCTGATTTAAAGTTGTTCAATAGGTCATGTGCTTGAGAAGTACCTCAAGTAAAAAGGAGGCAATGACTAATATTAAATGTAAAAAAGCCAGACCAATGAATGATTGAATGTAATGAAATGTTTGTTTTGTACTGTGACATGTTAAGGTCTACAGGGTATTTATGTTGTATGTTGAATATGCTAAAAATGAAATGATGTTGTTTGATAATAATACTTCATCAATAATTATGTTTATATTTATATTAGATTTGTCTTTATACAACCCAGTATAGTTACCAATGTTAGGCACTGTACTAAGTTCTCAGTATTGTATAAAGTTGAAAAATACTGTTGTTTTAATTAATGTTTATAAACTGGATCAGGAGTGTGACCAGTGTTTCAAGTCTAACAAGTAGTTCTGACAATTATATCATAAATTAATAAAGGGTTCCAGAACCAGTTAATTAATATAAAAAAAATAATCACCAGTAAATTAAATTTCATGTAATTAACTATGTAACCAATAATTAATTGTACAGTAGGTCAAGTAAAAAGAAAATTAAGTTAAAAAACCAAATAATGTTATAATGGTTGTAAGTGAATCTATAGGCCTAAATTCCATATTAGTGAAAGGAAATTAATACCTTTTTAGTTAACCCAGTCCAACGAAACTCTGGTAAAACATTTCCTGTTTAGTAAGGAAGGTTAGGGGAGAATTTTAGGTGATTTAATATTAATACAAGCATGGAGTATTTTATTGGAAAGAAGTAGTAATATTCTATAATGCCGGCTCAAGGATATATAGAAAACGTGGTTGTTAAGGCAACTGAATTGCAGAAGTTGTTGATTTTGAATTAATTCGTTCTGATTGTTACAAGCTATTAGGTTGAGATGGACCGATATATTTAAAAAAGATGAATAAATCTAAATGAAATATGTATCCAAATTGAAAAGCCCTTGTTGTAAAACAATTATACTTTAATGCTAATGAATAATACAAATTAAATAACCCTCTAAATTGTCAATGAATACAGTAAAAAAGAATTGAAAGCCTCTCACCTCATTCACTAAATAATTCCGCTGAATTTGGTATTAAACCAATTCATGCTATAAATCGAAGACCAGTAAAGAATTAAAACCTGAATTAACGGAATTATTGGAAATACAGAAGACTCGGTTTGACGAAATAACCTTCATTGGCAGCAGAAGCTGAGATCCTAATTCCAGTTCACGGGGACCAAGAATTGTGAAGATCGTGAAAGAAGAATAGAAGCCAGAAGATCTCCTGAGGGGTTACCAGTACACACCACCATCAATTTTATTGAAAATCAGAGCAGTTTCATTGGATGAAGACGAGATAAGCCGCATTTTGGCCACTGTTGACAAACGTTCACCGCCAGACGAAATTTTCGTCGGTTTTGGTAAAAAAAACAACTTATTTTCATTTTACTGTATTTTAAGTAAATAATTTTATTTTTGTAAATTGAACAACCTTAATTATGCGTTTTACCTGGCCTTACTAATGGTTCAAAGAACTATACGAACCCTGGGATAAGAATTATTTGTTATTATTTTCAAGTGTATATGTTTTTAGAATTTGAATAATTAATAATCGATATATGTCTGGATAATCGATTGGATCGTATTATTGTTTTTTGAGACAACGTAACTTGTTAATTAACAGAGAAAATAAATAAAGTACATTTATTGTATGAGATAACGTTTAAGTTATTGCAGAGTAAATACTATATGTAGTGGGTGGAATAATTTATAAACAGATTGATACAAACACTCCGAATAACTAACCTATAAGTACGCTTATTTCTAGTAACAGCGCTTAAAGTTTGCAGCTGGTGGGACGGGAGATTGCTGAACTAACTGGTGTTTAATACTAAATTTGAATGAAATTTTCTACCATCGAGGGAATAGGGTTGACACAAATACCCCTTATATTCAGTTAATACTCCATACATATTGCTAATATTACACAACCACTGGAAACTAAGTTGAGTCTATAGAATAATACAATTATAAATTCAGGAACATAATTATAATTTTGTTGGCTTAATAATCTATGTTCTGAGGGTTTCACCGGTCACAACCGAAAGATATATTAATTAATAACATATTAATTAAACCAGGTAAAAACATTTTAATTGTTACGAATTGCCACCTGCAACGTATTCCTTGGCGTTTGTTACACAGGAGTCGCTTATAACTAATTACACCCATAGACAAGATTTCTTTACAATTTGACGTTTCCAGCGTGCAGCATATAATATAACATACGTCCTCACATAATTAACAAGTAGTTCTTTACTAAATTAGTATACAACAGTGGGGTTTTCGAACGTCCTCATAGGTGATCTTATTAGTTTTATAACAAATTGGCCAGCCCAACAGTGGGGCTTTAAGGAGAGGGAATTTCTAGTAATATAACAAATTGGCGCTCAACGAGTGGGCTTTAGTTAAGTAAAAAATCATATTAACTGTTACTTAACTTGAGCAGGCAACCATTAGAGGCACAGGAATGCATAATACCAGAGGCAGAGCGAAGAAGAGGGCAGAAGAGAAGGAGAAGGAAGAAGGTGGACAGGAACAAGAAATAGAATTAGTCACTGACAGTGAAATGGACCAACAGACAGGTGATACAGAAACGGAAACGGAAATAGTGGAAGAAGATGCCCAAAGGGATCAACCAGATAAACCCAACCAAAAAGAAGATATAAGTATACAGGAGATGTTAAGAATTATAATGGAAGGGAATACCAAGATCCAAGAAGATAATAGACAAACTAATGAAAAAATAGACAGTATCAAAGAAGATAATAGACAAACTAATGAAAAAATAGACAGTATTAAGGAAAGTACTAGTGAACTTTTAAAGCAAACCATAAATGAAAATAATGAACAATTGAAGGCCGATTTCAGACAAATCGATGAAAAGATAGACAGTATAAATGAAAATTCAGAAAAGCTGGAAAATAAAATAGACAGTATTAATGAAAACTCAAGAAAACAAAACAAAATTTTGAGCGAGAATTTAATCAAGCAAATGAATGAAAAGTTTGACAGGAATGACGAGAGATTAAAGCAGATTCTGGAGAATACCAAACGAATGGATGAGAAAATTGAAAACCATAATAAGGAGTTGCGGCAAATCATCAATGAACAAGGCCTAGCATTGAGAGAAGTCATCAATGGAAGTATTATAATTGCCAATGAAACACGGAGCAAAGGAGTTGATAGCTATGAAGTGGAGGTAAGACAGCAAATAAATGGAATTAAGGTGGATCTGGAAAAGACAGATGAACCTATCATGCAACTCAGAGTGGAAGTAGAGACCAAAATTACTCAAATAGGAAAACTACAAGCGAAGTCCCAAGAAAAATTTGACAAGATTCCAATTGATAGAACCGGAAGAAAAGAACGGATTCATGATGAAATGAAGATAGTGAGAATAAGACAAATGTGTAAAAGGAAATTAATAAATACACGGGAAGAATTGGAAATGATTAAAAGGGGATTGGTTCAGCTACATAATAGACCAATTACGGAAAACAGAGAAGTAAGGCAATTGAGAAACTTTAAACGAACCACACTTGAATTCCCAGATGGACTAGAAGGACCAAAAAGGCCAAAACTAACTAAGGAGCATGGAGGACTTATGGAATTTATGTATGAACCATCAGAAACATTAAGAGACAGTACAGAAGAATCAGTTCAAAGGACGATGATGAGCTTGACTATAAATGACAATTTTATAGTGACAAGAGGCAAGAACTGTACAATAATGAGATATGTCACAAGGACAGAAATAACTCTATACACTAGAGAGATCCGAACAACCAGTATAGAGGAAATAATGGACCACGGTTAAAAACAGATTCTAAACAGAAAATAAAAGAAAGGGGACGGATTTTATGGATACAGGACCAAGCAACCCATTGTAAATAAAAAACCCAAAATTCTAAAGAAACTGTAAGAACAACTTACTCAATAATTATTCAGAAACAGTATAATTTAAAATAAAGAGGATAAATACCCCAAAATTCAAAAAATGAAGTAAGCTCAACTTACAAACAAGTATCTAAGAAAACAATTTATGAGGTATATAAGAAAGAGAATTTTGAAGATAAAAAAACAACCAAATTCGAAAAATAAGTAAGAACACCTTACTATACAATTTAGAAGAAATTGCTTTAAACTAATATGAAAAAAAAATAACACTGATTAAACCTAATAAAAATCATCAAAACCTAAGGACGAAATGAGTTTATCTGATGTAATATAATAGTGAGAAATGTAATTTAGAATGTAAAAGGAATAATAATGATTGTGCCAGAAGAATATAACTACATGATGTAATGTATAGTACTAACCAAAATCTCATAACCAGCTGTATTGATCATAAAGGAATATGAGCCAATGAAGATAAGAGAATGAAGAAGCCAAAATGGAACCGTCAAAAGGATCACAAGAAAAGAAAAAAAAAAAACAAATGGTTAAGAATTATCCGTAAAAACCAATTAATAAATGTCAATAAAATAGCCAAGTATTGGAGAGGAAAAGTGTATAATAGAAGGAAGAATTAATATGAAGAAATAAGATGATCTGAGTTAAAGTACAGTGAATAATCCCTAGAGTATGATTATTATTTATTATTTTATTGAAGGTCACATGATGACTACCTTACGAGGTTTATTAATGAAGATTGACTGTAGAATATTCCAGCAATCATTTAACTGGGCAGAGATGATGTTCCTCTGATCCCAGAAAGTATGTAACGGACGACGGTAATTGGTTAGCCGATAGAGCACCACCGATTCGATTCCAGTTATAATGTTAGGGAGGTTTAGGAAAATTAAATATTAGAGGGAAAACTCACAAATAAATATAGAGAATTAAATAAAACCAGATCCAAAATGTATAATTAATAAAGAATGTCACAAGAATGATTATAGAAATAAGATTTAAACTTGGGAAATAATTGATTTTAAGAAGGAACGAAGAAATGATAATAATATAACGGATAATTCTGAAATATAAAAGTACTATAAATAGGAAACCAATTGGCCAGATACAAGTTATGAGTTTATTTCTTGCTAAACTTTGTTTATACCAAAATAAACTTATTTCGAAGGAGGGGTGTTATGTAACGTAACATAGTTGAGGTTCCCCAACGTTACATAAAAAATTGATTGAAATATGGTCAAGGACCATACCCTGATTTAAAGTTGTTCAATAGGTCATGTGCTTGAGAAGTACCTCAAGTAAAAAGGAGGCAATGACTAATATTAAATGTAAAAAAGCCAGACCAATGAATGATTGAATGTAATGAAATGTTTGTTTTGTACTGTGACATGTTAAGGTCTACAGGGTATTTATGTTGTATGTTGAATATGCTAAAAATGAAATGATGTTGTTTGATAATAATACTTCATCAATAATTATGTTTATATTTATATTAGATTTGTCTTTATACAACCCAGTATAGTTACCAATGTTAGGCACTGTACTAAGTTCTCAGTATTGTATAAAGTTGAAAAATACTGTTGTTTTAATTAATGTTTATAAACTGGATCAGGAGTGTGACCAGTGTTTCAAGTCTAACAAGTAGTTCTGACAATTATATCATAAATTAATAAAGGGTTCCAGAACCAGTTAATTAATATAAAAAAAATAATCACCAGTAAATTAAATTTCATGTAATTAACTATGTAACCAATAATTAATTGTACAGTAGGTCAAGTAAAAAGAAAATTAAGTTAAAAAACCAAATAATGTTATAATGGTTGTAAGTGAATCTATAGGCCTAAATTCCATATTAGTGAAAGGAAATTAATACCTTTTTAGTTAACCCAGTCCAACGAAACTCTGGTAAAACATTTACTGTTTAGTAAGGAAGGTTAGGGGAGAATTTTAGGTGATTTAATATTAATACAAGCATGGAGTATTTTATTGGAAAGAAGTAGTAATATTCTATAATGCCGGCTCAAGGATATATAGAAAACGTGGTTGTTAAGGCAACTGAATTGCAGAAGTTGTTGATTTTGAATTAATTCGTTCTGATTGTTACAAGCTATTAGGTTGAGATGGACCGATATATTTAAAAAAGATGAATAAATCTAAATGAAATATGTATCCAAATTGAAAAGCCCTTGTTGTAAAACAATTATACTTTAATGCTAATGAATAATACAAATTAAATAACCCTCTAAATTGTCAATGAATACAGTAAAAAAGAATTGAAAGCCTCTCACCTCATTCACTAAATAATTCCGCTGAATTTGGTATTAAACCAATTCATGCTATAAATCGAAGACCAGTAAAGAATTAAAACCTGAATTAACGGAATTATTGGAAATACAGAAGACTCGGTTTGACGAAATAACCTTCATTGGCAGCAGAAGCTGAGATCCTAATTCCAGTTCACGGGGACCAAGAATTGTGAAGATCGTGAAAGAAGAATAGAAGCCAGAAGATCTCCTGAGGGGTTACCAGTACACACCACCATCAATTTTATTGAAAATCAGAGCAGTTTCATTGGATGAAGACGAGATAAGCCGCATTTTGGCCACTGTTGACAAACGTTCACCGCCAGACGAAATTTTCGTCGGTTTTGGTAAAAAAAACAACTTATTTTCATTTTACTGTATTTTAAGTAAATAATTTTATTTTTGTAAATTGAACAACCTTAATTATGCGTTTTACCTGGCCTTACTAATGGTTCAAAGAACTATACGAACCCTGGGATAAGAATTATTTGTTATTATTTTCAAGTGTATATGTTTTTAGAATTTGAATAATTAATAATCGATATATGTCTGGATAATCGATTGGATCGTATTATTGTTTTTTGAGACAACGTAACTTGTTAATTAACAGAGAAAATAAATAAAGTACATTTATTGTATGAGATAACGTTTAAGTTATTGCAGAGTAAATACTATATGTAGTGGGTGGAATAATTTATAAACAGATTGATACAAACACTCCGAATAACTAACCTATAAGTACGCTTATTTCTAGTAACAGCGCTTAAAGTTTGCAGCTGGTGGGACGGGAGATTGCTGAACTAACTGGTGTTTAATACTAAATTTGAATGAAATTTTCTACCATCGAGGGAATAGGGTTGACACAAATACCCCTTATATTCAGTTAATACTCCATACATATTGCTAATATTACACAACCACTGGAAACTAAGTTGAGTCTATAGAATAATACAATTATAAATTCAGGAACATAATTATAATTTTGTTGGCTTAATAATCTATGTTCTGAGGGTTTCACCGGTCACAACCGAAAGATATATTAATTAATAACATATTAATTAAACCAGGTAAAAACATTTTAATTGTTACGAATTGCCACCTGCAACGTATTACTTGGCGTTTGTTACACAGGAGTCGCTTATAACTAATTACACCCATAGACAAGATTTCTTTACAATTTGACGTTTCCAGCGTGCAGCATATAATATAACATACGTCCTCACATAATTAACAAGTAGTTCTTTACTAAATTAGTATACAACAGTGGGGTTTTCGAACGTCCTCATAGGTGATCTTATTAGTTTTATAACAAATTGGCCAGCCCAACAGTGGGGCTTTAAGGAGAGGGAATTTCTAGTAATATAACAAATTGGCGCTCAACGAGTGGGCTTTAGTTAAGTAAAAAATCATATTAACTGTTACTTAACTTGAGCAGGCAACCATTAGAGGCACAGGAATGCATAATACCAGAGGCAGAGCGAAGAAGAGGGCAGAAGAGAAGGAGAAGGAAGAAGGTGGACAGGAACAAGAAATAGAATTAGTCACTGACAGTGAAATGGACCAACAGACAGGTGATACAGAAACGGAAACGGAAATAGTGGAAGAAGATGCCCAAAGGGATCAACCAGATAAACCCAACCAAAAAGAAGATATAAGTATACAGGAGATGTTAAGAATTATAATAGAAGGGAATACCAAGATCCAAGAAGATAATAGACAAACTAATGAAAAAATAGACAGTATCAAAGAAGATAATAGACAAACTAATGAAAAAATAGACAGTATTAAGGAAAGTACTAGTGAACTTTTAAAGCAAACCATAAATGAAAATAATGAACAATTGAAGGCCGATTTCAGACAAATAAATGAAAAGATAGACAGTATAAATGAAAATTCAGAAAAGCTGGAAAATAAAATAGACAGTATTAATGAAAACTCAAGAAAACAAAACAAAATTTTGAGCGAGAATTTAATCAAGCAAATGAATGAAAAGTTTGACAGGAATGACGAGAGATTAAAGCAGATTCTGGAGAATACCAAACGAATGGATGAGAAAATTGAAAACCATAATAAGGAGTTGCGGCAAATCATCAATGAACAAGGCCTAGCATTGAGAGAAGTCATCAATGGAAGTATTATAATTGCCAATGAAACACGGAGCAAAGGAGTTGATAGCTATGAAGTGGAGGTAAGACAGCAAATAAATGAAATTAAGGTGGATCTGGAAAAGACAGATGAACCTATCATGCAACTCAGAGTGGAAGTAGAGACCAAAATTACTCAAATAGGAAAACTACAAGCGAAGTCCCAAGAAAAATTTGACAAGATACCAATTGATAGAACCGGAAGAAAAGAACGGATTCATGATGAAATGAAGATAGTGAGAATAAGACAAATGTGTAAAAGGAAATTAATAAATACACGGGAAGAATTGGAAATGATTAAAAGGGGATTGGTTCAGCTACATAATAGACCAATTACGGAAAACAGAGAAGTAAGGCAATTGAGAAACTTTAAACGAACCACACTTGAATTCCCAGATGGACTAGAAGGACCAAAAAGGCCAAAACTAACTAAGGAGCATGGAGGACTTATGGAATTTATGTATGAAACATCAGAAACATTAAGAGACAGTACAGAAGAATCAGTTCAAAGGACGATGATGAGCTTGACTATAAATGACAATTTTATAGTGACAAGAGGCAAGAACTGTACAATAATGAGATATGTCACAAGGACAGAAATAACTCTATACACTAGAGAGACCCGAACAACCAGTATAGAGGAAATAATGGACCATGGTTAAAAACAGATTCTAAACAGAAAATAAAAGAAAGGGGACGGATTTTATGGATACAGGACCAAGCAACCCATTGTAAATAAAAAACCCAAAATTCTAAAGAAACTGTAAGAACAACTTACTCAATAATTATTCAGAAACAGTATAATTTAAAATAAAGAGGATAAATACCCCAAAATTCAAAAAATGAAGTAAGCTCAACTTACAAACAAGTATCTAAGAAAACAATTTATGAGGTATATAAGAAAGAGAATTTTGAAGATAAAAAAACAACCAAATTCGAAAAATAAGTAAGAACACCTTACTATACAATTTAGAAGAAATTGCTTTAAACTAATATGGAAAAAAAATAACACTGATTAAACCTAATAAAAATCATCAAAACCTAAGGACGAAATGAGTTTATCTGATGTAATATAATAGTGAGAAATGTAATTTAGAATGTAAAAGGAATAATAATGATTGTGCCAGAAGAATATAACTACATGATGTAATGTATAGTACTAACCAAAATCTCATAACCAGCTGTATTGATCATAAAGGAATATGAGCCAATGAAGATAAGAGAATGAAGAAGCCAAAATGGAACCGTCAAAAGGATCACAAGAAAAGAAAAAAAAAAACAAATGGTTAAGAATTATCCGTAAAAACCAATTAATAAATGTCAATAAAATAGCCAAGTATTGGAGAGGAAAAGTGTATAATAGAAGGAAGAATTAATATGAAGAAATAAGATGATCTGAGTTAAAGTACAGTGAATAATCCCTAGAGTATGATTATTATTTATTATTTTATTGAAGGTCACATGATGACTACCTTACGAGGTTTATTAATGAAGATTGACTGTAGAATATTCCAGCAATCATTTAACTGGGCAGAGATGATGTTCCTCTGATCCCAGAAAGTATGTAACGGACGACGGTAATTGGTTAGCCGATAGAGCACCACCGATTCGATTCCAGTTATAATGTTAGGGAGGTTTAGGAAAATTAAATATTAGAGGGAAAACTCACAAATAAATATAGAGAATTAAATAAAACCAGATCCAAAATGTATAATTAATAAAGAATGTCACAAGAATGATTATAGAAATAAGATTTAAACTTGGGAAATAATTGATTTTAAGAAGGAACGAAGAAATGATAATAATATAACGGATAATTCTGAAATATAAAAGTACTATAAATAGGAAACCAATTGGCCAGATACAAGTTATGAGTTTATTTCTTGCTAAACTTTGTTTATACCAAAATAAACTTATTTCGAAGGAGGGGTGTTATGTAACGTAACATAGTTGAGGTTCCCCAACGTTACATAAAAAATTGATTGAAATATGGTCAAGGACCATACCCTGATTTAAAGTTGTTCAATAGGTCATGTGCTTGAGAAGTACCTCAAGTAAAAAGGAGGCAATGACTAATATTAAATGTAAAAAAGCCAGACCAATGAATGATTGAATGTAATGAAATGTTTGTTTTGTACTGTGACATGTTAAGGTCTACAGGGTATTTATGTTGTATGTTGAATATGCTAAAAATGAAATGATGTTGTTTGATAATAATACTTCATCAATAATTATGTTTATATTTATATTAGATTTGTCTTTATACAACCCAGTATAGTTACCAATGTTAGGCACTGTACTAAGTTCTCAGTATTGTATAAAGTTGAAAAATACTGTTGTTTTAATTAATGTTTATAAACTGGATCAGGAGTGTGACCAGTGTTTCAAGTCTAACAAGTAGTTCTGACAATTATATCATAAATTAATAAAGGGTTCCAGAACCAGTTAATTAATATAAAAAAAATAATCACCAGTAAATTAAATTTCATGTAATTAACTATGTAACCAATAATTAATTGTACAGTAGGTCAAGTAAAAAGAAAATTAAGTTAAAAAACCAAATAATGTTATAATGGTTGTAAGTGAATCTATAGGCCTAAATTCCATATTAGTGAAAGGAAATTAATACCTTTTTAGTTAACCCAGTCCAACGAAACTCTGGTAAAACATTTACTGTTTAGTAAGGAAGGTTAGGGGAGAATTTTAGGTGATTTAATATTAATACAAGCATGGAGTATTTTATTGGAAAGAAGTAGTAATATTCTATAATGCCGGCTCAAGGATATATAGAAAACGTGGTTGTTAAGGCAACTGAATTGCAGAAGTTGTTGATTTTGAATTAATTCGTTCTGATTGTTACAAGCTATTAGGTTGAGATGGACCGATATATTTAAAAAAGATGAATAAATCTAAATGAAATATGTATCCAAATTGAAAAGCCCTTGTTGTAAAACAATTATACTTTAATGCTAATGAATAATACAAATTAAATAACCCTCTAAATTGTCAATGAATACAGTAAAAAAGAATTGAAAGCCTCTCACCTCATTCACTAAATAATTCCGCTGAATTTGGTATTAAACCAATTCATGCTATAAATCGAAGACCAGTAAAGAATTAAAGCCTGAATTAACGGAATTATTGGAAATACAGAAGACTCGGTTTGACGAAATAACCTTCATTGGCAGCAGAAGCTGAGATCCTAATTCCAGTTCACGGGGACCAAGAATTGTGAAGATCGTGAAAGAAGAATAGAAGCCAGAAGATCTCCTGAGGGGTTACCAGTACACACCACCATCAATTTTATTGAAAATCAGAGCAGTTTCATTGGATGAAGACGAGATAAGCCGCATTTTGGCCACTGTTGACAAACGTTCACCGCCAGACGAAATTTTCGTCGGTTTTGGTAAAAAAAAACAACTTATTTTCATTTTACTGTATTTTAAGTAAATAATTTTATTTTTGTAAATTGAACAACCTTAATTATGCGTTTTACCTGGCCTTACTAATGGTTCAAAGAACTATACGAACCCTGGGATAAGAATTATTTGTTATTATTTTCAAGTGTATATGTTTTTAGAATTTGAATAATTAATAATCGATATATGTCTGGATAATCGATTGGATCGTATTATTGTTTTTTGAGACAACGTAACTTGTTAATTAACAGAGAAAATAAATAAAGTACATTTATTGTATGAGATAACGTTTAAGTTATTGCAGAGTAAATACTATATGTAGTGGGTGGAATAATTTATAAACAGATTGATACAAACACTCCGAATAACTAACCTATAAGTACGCTTATTTCTAGTAACAGCGCTTAAAGTTTGCAGCTGGTGGGACGGGAGATTGCTGAACTAACTGGTGTTTAATACTAAATTTGAATGAAATTTTCTACCATCGAGGGAATAGGGTTGACACAAATACCCCTTATATTCAGTTAATACTCCATACATATTGCTAATATTACACAACCACTGGAAACTAAGTTGAGTCTATAGAATAATACAATTATAAATTCAGGAACATAATTATAATTTTGTTGGCTTAATAATCTATGTTCTGAGGGTTTCACCGGTCACAACCGAAAGATATATTAATTAATAACATATTAATTAAACCAGGTAAAAACATATTAATTGTTACGAATTGCCACCTGCAACGTATTACTTGGCGTTTGTTACACAGGAGTCGCTTATAACTAATTACACCCATAGACAAGATTTCTTTACAATTTGACGTTTCCAGCGTGCAGCATATAATATAACATACGTCCTCACATAATTAACAAGTAGTTCTTTACTAAATTAGTATACAACAGTGGGGTTTTCGAACGTCCTCATAGGTGATCTTATTAGTTTTATAACAAATTGGCCAGCCCAACAGTGGGGCTTTAAGGAGAGGGAATTTCTAGTAATATAACAAATTGGCGCTCAACGAGTGGGCTTTAGTTAAGTAAAAAATCATATTAACTGTTACTTAACTTGAGCAGGCAACCATTAGAGGCACAGGAATGCATAATACCAGAGGCAGAGCGAAGAAGAGGGCAGAAGAGAAGGAGAAGGAAGAAGGTGGACAGGAACAAGAAATAGAATTAGTCACTGACAGTGAAATGGACCAACAGACAGGTGATACAGAAACGGAAACGGAAATAGTGGAAGAAGATGCCCAAAGGGATCAACCAGATAAACCCAACCAAAAAGAAGATATAAGTATACAGGAGATGTTAAGAATTATAATAGAAGGGAATACCAAGATCCAAGAAGATAATAGACAAACTAATGAAAAAATAGACAGTATCAAAGAAGATAATAGACAAACTAATGAAAAAATAGACAGTATTAAGGAAAGTACTAGTGAACTTTTAAAGCAAACCATAAATGAAAATAATGAACAATTGAAGGCCGATTTCAGACAAATAAATGAAAAGATAGACAGTATAAATGAAAATTCAGAAAAGCTGGAAAATAAAATAGACAGTATTAATGAAAACTCAAGAAAACAAAACAAAATTTTGAGCGAGAATTTAATCAAGCAAATGAATGAAAAGTTTGACAGGAATGACGAGAGATTAAAGCAGATTCTGGAGAATACCAAACGAATGGATGAGAAAATTGAAAACCATAATAAGGAGTTGCGGCAAATCATCAATGAACAAGGCCTAGCATTGAGAGAAGTCATCAATGGAAGTATTATAATTGCCAATGAAACACGGAGCAAAGGAGTTGATAGCTATGAAGTGGAGGTAAGACAGCAAATAAATGAAATTAAGGTGGATCTGGAAAAGACAGATGAACCTATCATGCAACTCAGAGTGGAAGTAGAGACCAAAATTACTCAAATAGGAAAACTACAAGCGAAGTCCCAAGAAAAATTTGACAAGATACCAATTGATAGAACCGGAAGAAAAGAACGGATTCATGATGAAATGAAGATAGTGAGAATAAGACAAATGTGTAAAAGGAAATTAATAAATACACGGGAAGAATTGGAAATGATTAAAAGGGGATTGGTTCAGCTACATAATAGACCAATTACGGAAAACAGAGAAGTAAGGCAATTGAGAAACTTTAAACGAACCACACTTGAATTCCCAGATGGACTAGAAGGACCAAAAAGGCCAAAACTAACTAAGGAGCATGGAGGACTTATGGAATTTATGTATGAAACATCAGAAACATTAAGAGACAGTACAGAAGAATCAGTTCAAAGGACGATGATGAGCTTGACTATAAATGACAATTTTATAGTGACAAGAGGCAAGAACTGTACAATAATGAGATATGTCACAAGGACAGAAATAACTCTATACACTAGAGAGACCCGAACAACCAGTATAGAGGAAATAATGGACCACGGTTAAAAACAGATTCTAAACAGAAAATAAAAGAAAGGGGACGGATTTTATGGATACAGGACCAAGCAACCCATTGTAAATAAAAAACCCAAAATTCTAAAGAAACTGTAAGAACAACTTACTCAATAATTATTCAGAAACAGTATAATTTAAAATAAAGAGGATAAATACCCCAAAATTCAAAAAATGAAGTAAGCTCAACTTACAAACAAGTATCTAAGAAAACAATTTATGAGGTATATAAGAAAGAGAATTTTGAAGATAAAAAAACAACCAAATTCGAAAAATAAGTAAGAACACCTTACTATACAATTTAGAAGAAATTGCTTTAAACTAATATGGAAAAAAAATAACACTGATTAAACCTAATAAAAATCATCAAAACCTAAGGACGAAATGAGTTTATCTGATGTAATATAATAGTGAGAAATGTAATTTAGAATGTAAAAGGAATAATAATGATTGTGCCAGAAGAATATAACTACATGATGTAATGTATAGTACTAACCAAAATCTCATAACCAGCTGTATTGATCATAAAGGAATATGAGCCAATGAAGATAAGAGAATGAAGAAGCCAAAATGGAACCGTCAAAAGGATCACAAGAAAAGAAAAAAAAAAACAAATGGTTAAGAATTATCCGTAAAAACCAATTAATAAATGTCAATAAAATAGCCAAGTATTGGAGAGGAAAAGTGTATAATAGAAGGAAGAATTAATATGAAGAAATAAGATGATCTGAGTTAAAGTACAGTGAATAATCCCTAGAGTATGATTATTATTTATTATTTTATTGAAGGTCACATGATGACTACCTTACGAGGTTTATTAATGAAGATTGACTGTAGAATATTCCAGCAATCATTTAACTGGGCAGAGATGATGTTCCTCTGATCCCAGAAAGTATGTAACGGACGACAGTAATTGGTTAGCCGATAGAGCACCACCGATTCGATTCCAGTTATAATGTTAGGGAGGTTTAGGAAAATTAAATATTAGAGGGAAAACTCACAAATAAATATAGAGAATTAAATAAAACCAGATCCAAAATGTATAATTAATAAAGAATGTCACAAGAATGATTATAGAAATAAGATTTAAACTTGGGAAATAATTGATTTTAAGAAGGAACGAAGAAATGATAATAATATAACGGATAATTCTGAAATATAAAAGTACTATAAATAGGAAACCAATTGGCCAGATACAAGTTATGAGTTTATTTCTTGCTAAACTTTGTTTATACCAAAATAAACTTATTTCGAAGGAGGGGTGTTATGTAACGTAACATAGTTGAGGTTCCCCAACGTTACATAAAAAATTGATTGAAATATGGTCAAGGACCATACCCTGATTTAAAGTTGTTCAATAGGTCATGTGCTTGAGAAGTACCTCAAGTAAAAAGGAGGCAATGACTAATATTAAATGTAAAAAAGCCAGACCAATGAATGATTGAATGTAATGAAATGTTTGTTTTGTACTGTGACATGTTAAGGTCTACAGGGTATTTATGTTGTATGTTGAATATGCTAAAAATGAAATGATGTTGTTTGATAATAATACTTCATCAATAATTATGTTTATATTTATATTAGATTTGTCTTTATACAACCCAGTATAGTTACCAATGTTAGGCACTGTACTAAGTTCTCAGTATTGTATAAAGTTGAAAAATACTGTTGTTTTAATTAATGTTTATAAACTGGATCAGGAGTGTGACCAGTGTTTCAAGTCTAACAAGTAGTTCTGACAATTATATCATAAATTAATAAAGGGTTCCAGAACCAGTTAATTAATATAAAAAAAATAATCACCAGTAAATTAAATTTCATGTAATTAACTATGTAACCAATAATTAATTGTACAGTAGGTCAAGTAAAAAGAAAATTAAGTTAAAAAACCAAATAATGTTATAATGGTTGTAAGTGAATCTATAGGTCTAAATTCCATATTAGTGAAAGGAAATTAATACCTTTTTAGTTAACCCAGTCCAACGAAACTCTGGTAAAACATTTACTGTTTAGTAAGGAAGGTTAGGGGAGAATTTTAGGTGATTTAATATTAATACAAGCATGGAGTATTTTATTGGAAAGAAGTAGTAATATTCTATAATGCCGGCTCAAGGATATATAGAAAACGTGGTTGTTAAGGCAACTGAATTGCAGAAGTTGTTGATTTTGAATTAATTCGTTCTGATTGTTACAAGCTATTAGGTTGAGATGGACCGATATATTTAAAAAAGATGAATAAATCTAAATGAAATATGTATCCAAATTGAAAAGCCCTTGTTGTAAAACAATTATACTTTAATGCTAATGAATAATACAAATTAAATAACCCTCTAAATTGTCAATGAATACAGTAAAAAAGAATTGAAAGCCTCTCACCTCATTCACTAAATAATTCCGCTGAATTTGGTATTAAACCAATTCATGCTATAAATCGAAGACCAGTAAAGAATTAAAGCCTGAATTAACGGAATTATTGGAAATACAGAAGACTCGGTTTGACGAAATAACCTTCATTGGCAGCAGAAGCTGAGATCCTAATTCCAGTTCACGGGGACCAAGAATTGTGAAGATCGTGAAAGAAGAATAGAAGCCAGAAGATCTCCTGAGGGGTTACCAGTACACACCACCATCAATTTTATTGAAAATCAGAGCAGTTTCATTGGATGAAGACGAGATAAGCCGCATTTTGGCCACTGTTGACAAACGTTCACCGCCAGACGAAATTTTCGTCGGTTTTGGTAAAAAAAAACAACTTATTTTCATTTTACTGTATTTTAAGTAAATAATTTTATTTTTGTAAATTGAACAACCTTAATTATGCGTTTTACCTGGCCTTACTAATGGTTCAAAGAACTATACGAACCCTGGGATAAGAATTATTTGTTATTATTTTCAAGTGTATATGTTTTTAGAATTTGAATAATTAATAATCGATATATGTCTGGATAATCGATTGGATCGTATTATTGTTTTTTGAGACAACGTAACTTGTTAATTAACAGAGAAAATAAATAAAGTACATTTATTGTATGAGATAACGTTTAAGTTATTGCAGAGTAAATACTATATGTAGTGGGTGGAATAATTTATAAACAGATTGATACAAACACTCCGAATAACTAACCTATAAGTACGCTTATTTCTAGTAACAGCGCTTAAAGTTTGCAGCTGGTGGGACGGGAGATTGCTGAACTAACTGGTGTTTAATACTAAATTTGAATGAAATTTTCTACCATCGAGGGAATAGGGTTGACACAAATACCCCTTATATTCAGTTAATACTCCATACATATTGCTAATATTACACAACCACTGGAAACTAAGTTGAGTCTATAGAATAATACAATTATAAATTCAGGAACATAATTATAATTTTGTTGGCTTAATAATCTATGTTCTGAGGGTTTCACCGGTCACAACCGAAAGATATATTAATTAATAACATATTAATTAAACCAGGTAAAAACATATTAATTGTTACGAATTGCCACCTGCAACGTATTACTTGGCGTTTGTTACACAGGAGTCGCTTATAACTAATTACACCCATAGACAAGATTTCTTTACAATTTGACGTTTCCAGCGTGCAGCATATAATATAACATACGTCCTCACATAATTAACAAGTAGTTCTTTACTAAATTAGTATACAACAGTGGGGTTTTCGAACGTCCTCATAGGTGATCTTATTAGTTTTATAACAAATTGGCCAGCCCAACAGTGGGGCTTTAAGGAGAGGGAATTTCTAGTAATATAACAAATTGGCGCTCAACGAGTGGGCTTTAGTTAAGTAAAAAATCATATTAACTGTTACTTAACTTGAGCAGGCAACCATTAGAGGCACAGGAATGCATAATACCAGAGGCAGAGCGAAGAAGAGGGCAGAAGAGAAGGAGAAGGAAGAAGGTGGACAGGAACAAGAAATAGAATTAGTCACTGACAGTGAAATGGACCAACAGACAGGTGATACAGAAACGGAAACGGAAATAGTGGAAGAAGATGCCCAAAGGGATCAACCAGATAAACCCAACCAAAAAGAAGATATAAGTATACAGGAGATGTTAAGAATTATAATAGAAGGGAATACCAAGATCCAAGAAGATAATAGACAAACTAATGAAAAAATAGACAGTATCAAAGAAGATAATAGACAAACTAATGAAAAAATAGACAGTATTAAGGAAAGTACTAGTGAACTTTTAAAGCAAACCATAAATGAAAATAATGAACAATTGAAGGCCGATTTCAGACAAATAAATGAAAAGATAGACAGTATAAATGAAAATTCAGAAAAGCTGGAAAATAAAATAGACAGTATTAATGAAAACTCAAGAAAACAAAACAAAATTTTGAGCGAGAATTTAATCAAGCAAATGAATGAAAAGTTTGACAGGAATGACGAGAGATTAAAGCAGATTCTGGAGAATACCAAACGAATGGATGAGAAAATTGAAAACCATAATAAGGAGTTGCGGCAAATCATCAATGAACAAGGCCTAGCATTGAGAGAAGTCATCAATGGAAGTATTATAATTGCCAATGAAACACGGAGCAAAGGAGTTGATAGCTATGAAGTGGAGGTAAGACAGCAAATAAATGAAATTAAGGTGGATCTGGAAAAGACAGATGAACCTATCATGCAACTCAGAGTGGAAGTAGAGACCAAAATTACTCAAATAGGAAAACTACAAGCGAAGTCCCAAGAAAAATTTGACAAGATACCAATTGATAGAACCGGAAGAAAAGAACGGATTCATGATGAAATGAAGATAGTGAGAATAAGACAAATGTGTAAAAGGAAATTAATAAATACACGGGAAGAATTGGAAATGATTAAAAGGGGATTGGTTCAGCTACATAATAGACCAATTACGGAAAACAGAGAAGTAAGGCAATTGAGAAACTTTAAACGAACCACACTTGAATTCCCAGATGGACTAGAAGGACCAAAAAGGCCAAAACTAACTAAGGAGCATGGAGGACTTATGGAATTTATGTATGAAACATCAGAAACATTAAGAGACAGTACAGAAGAATCAGTTCAAAGGACGATGATGAGCTTGACTATAAATGACAATTTTATAGTGACAAGAGGCAAGAACTGTACAATAATGAGATATGTCACAAGGACAGAAATAACTCTATACACTAGAGAGACCCGAACAACCAGTATAGAGGAAATAATGGACCACGGTTAAAAACAGATTCTAAACAGAAAATAAAAGAAAGGGGACGGACTTTATGGATACAGGACCAAGCAACCCATTGTAAATAAAAAACCCAAAATTCTAAAGAAACTGTAAGAACAACTTACTCAATAATTATTCAGAAACAGTATAATTTAAAATAAAGAGGATAAATACCCCAAAATTCAAAAAATGAAGTAAGCTCAACTTACAAACAAGTATCTAAGAAAACAATTTATGAGGTATATAAGAAAGAGAATTTTGAAGATAAAAAAACAACCAAATTCGAAAAATAAGTAAGAACACCTTACTATACAATTTAGAAGAAATTGCTTTAAACTAATATGGAAAAAAAATAACACTGATTAAACCTAATAAAAATCATCAAAACCTAAGGACGAAATGAGTTTATCTGATGTAATATAATAGTGAGAAATGTAATTTAGAATGTAAAAGGAATAATAATGATTGTGCCAGAAGAATATAACTACATGATGTAATGTATAGTACTAACCAAAATCTCATAACCAGCTGTATTGATCATAAAGGAATATGAGCCAATGAAGATAAGAGAATGAAGAAGCCAAAATGGAACCGTCAAAAGGATCACAAGAAAAGAAAAAAAAAAACAAATGGTTAAGAATTATCCGTAAAAACCAATTAATAAATGTCAATAAAATAGCCAAGTATTGGAGAGGAAAAGTGTATAATAGAAGGAAGAATTAATATGAAGAAATAAGATGATCTGAGTTAAAGTACAGTGAATAATCCCTAGAGTATGATTATTATTTATTATTTTATTGAAGGTCACATGATGACTACCTTACGAGGTTTATTAATGAAGATTGACTGTAGAATATTCCAGCAATCATTTAACTGGGCAGAGATGATGTTCCTCTGATCCCAGAAAGTATGTAACGGACGACGGTAATTGGTTAGCCGATAGAGCACCACCGATTCGATTCCAGTTATAATGTTAGGGAGGTTTAGGAAAATTAAATATTAGAGGGAAAACTCACAAATAAATATAGAGAATTAAATAAAACCAGATCCAAAATGTATAATTAATAAAGAATGTCACAAGAATGATTATAGAAATAAGATTTAAACTTGGGAAATAATTGATTTTAAGAAGGAACGAAGAAATGATAATAATATAACGGATAATTCTGAAATATAAAAGTACTATAAATAGGAAACCAATTGGCCAGATACAAGTTATGAGTTTATTTCTTGCTAAACTTTGTTTATACCAAAATAAACTTATTTCGAAGGAGGGGTGTTATGTAACGTAACATAGTTGAGGTTCCCCAACGTTACATAAAAAATTGATTGAAATATGGTCAAGGACCATACCCTGATTTAAAGTTGTTCAATAGGTCATGTGCTTGAGAAGTACCTCAAGTAAAAAGGAGGCAATGACTAATATTAAATGTAAAAAAGCCAGACCAATGAATGATTGAATGTAATGAAATGTTTGTTTTGTACTGTGACATGTTAAGGTCTACAGGGTATTTATGTTGTATGTTGAATATGCTAAAAATGAAATGATGTTGTTTGATAATAATACTTCATCAATAATTATGTTTATATTTATATTAGATTTGTCTTTATACAACCCAGTATAGTTACCAATGTTAGGCACTGTACTAAGTTCTCAGTATTGTATAAAGTTGAAAAATACTGTTGTTTTAATTAATGTTTATAAACTGGATCAGGAGTGTGACCAGTGTTTCAAGTCTAACAAGTAGTTCTGACAATTATATCATAAATTAATAAAGGGTTCCAGAACCAGTTAATTAATATAAAAAAAATAATCACCAGTAAATTAAATTTCATGTAATTAACTATGTAACCAATAATTAATTGTACAGTAGGTCAAGTAAAAAGAAAATTAAGTTAAAAAACCAAATAATGTTATAATGGTTGTAAGTGAATCTATAGGTCTAAATTCCATATTAGTGAAAGGAAATTAATACCTTTTTAGTTAACCCAGTCCAACGAAACTCTGGTAAAACATTTACTGTTTAGTAAGGAAGGTTAGGGGAGAATTTTAGGTGATTTAATATTAATACAAGCATGGAGTATTTTATTGGAAAGAAGTAGTAATATTCTATAATGCCGGCTCAAGGATATATAGAAAACGTGGTTGTTAAGGCAACTGAATTGCAGAAGTTGTTGATTTTGAATTAATTCGTTCTGATTGTTACAAGCTATTAGGTTGAGATGGACCGATATATTTAAAAAAGATGAATAAATCTAAATGAAATATGTATCCAAATTGAAAAGCCCTTGTTGTAAAACAATTATACTTTAATGCTAATGAATAATACAAATTAAATAACCCTCTAAATTGTCAATGAATACAGTAAAAAAGAATTGAAAGCCTCTCACCTCATTCACTAAATAATTCCGCTGAATTTGGTATTAAACCAATTCATGCTATAAATCGAAGACCAGTAAAGAATTAAAGCCTGAATTAACGGAATTATTGGAAATACAGAAGACTCGGTTTGACGAAATAACCTTCATTGGCAGCAGAAGCTGAGATCCTAATTCCAGTTCACGGGGACCAAGAATTGTGAAGATCGTGAAAGAAGAATAGAAGCCAGAAGATCTCCTGAGGGGTTACCAGTACACACCACCATCAATTTTATTGAAAATCAGAGCAGTTTCATTGGATGAAGACGAGATAAGCCGCATTTTGGCCACTGTTGACAAACGTTCACCGCCAGACGAAATTTTCGTCGGTTTTGGTAAAAAAAAACAACTTATTTTCATTTTACTGTATTTTAAGTAAATAATTTTATTTTTGTAAATTGAACAACCTTAATTATGCGTTTTACCTGGCCTTACTAATGGTTCAAAGAACTATACGAACCCTGGGATAAGAATTATTTGTTATTATTTTCAAGTGTATATGTTTTTAGAATTTGAATAATTAATAATCGATATATGTCTGGATAATCGATTGGATCGTATTATTGTTTTTTGAGACAACGTAACTTGTTAATTAACAGAGAAAATAAATAAAGTACATTTATTGTATGAGATAACGTTTAAGTTATTGCAGAGTAAATACTATATGTAGTGGGTGGAATAATTTATAAACAGATTGATACAAACACTCCGAATAACTAACCTATAAGTACGCTTATTTCTAGTAACAGCGCTTAAAGTTTGCAGCTGGTGGGACGGGAGATTGCTGAACTAACTGGTGTTTAATACTAAATTTGAATGAAATTTTCTACCATCGAGGGAATAGGGTTGACACAAATACCCCTTATATTCAGTTAATACTCCATACATATTGCTAATATTACACAACCACTGGAAACTAAGTTGAGTCTATAGAATAATACAATTATAAATTCAGGAACATAATTATAATTTTGTTGGCTTAATAATCTATGTTCTGAGGGTTTCACCGGTCACAACCGAAAGATATATTAATTAATAACATATTAATTAAACCAGGTAAAAACATATTAATTGTTACGAATTGCCACCTGCAACGTATTACTTGGCGTTTGTTACACAGGAGTCGCTTATAACTAATTACACCCATAGACAAGATTTCTTTACAATTTGACGTTTCCAGCGTGCAGCATATAATATAACATACGTCCTCACATAATTAACAAGTAGTTCTTTACTAAATTAGTATACAACAGTGGGGTTTTCGAACGTCCTCATAGGTGATCTTATTAGTTTTATAACAAATTGGCCAGCCCAACAGTGGGGCTTTAAGGAGAGGGAATTTCTAGTAATATAACAAATTGGCGCTCAACGAGTGGGCTTTAGTTAAGTAAAAAATCATATTAACTGTTACTTAACTTGAGCAGGCAACCATTAGAGGCACAGGAATGCATAATACCAGAGGCAGAGCGAAGAAGAGGGCAGAAGAGAAGGAGAAGGAAGAAGGTGGACAGGAACAAGAAATAGAATTAGTCACTGACAGTGAAATGGACCAACAGACAGGTGATACAGAAACGGAAACGGAAATAGTGGAAGAAGATGCCCAAAGGGATCAACCAGATAAACCCAACCAAAAAGAAGATATAAGTATACAGGAGATGTTAAGAATTATAATAGAAGGGAATACCAAGATCCAAGAAGATAATAGACAAACTAATGAAAAAATAGACAGTATCAAAGAAGATAATAGACAAACTAATGAAAAAATAGACAGTATTAAGGAAAGTACTAGTGAACTTTTAAAGCAAACCATAAATGAAAATAATGAACAATTGAAGGCCGATTTCAGACAAATAAATGAAAAGATAGACAGTATAAATGAAAATTCAGAAAAGCTGGAAAATAAAATAGACAGTATTAATGAAAACTCAAGAAAACAAAACAAAATTTTGAGCGAGAATTTAATCAAGCAAATGAATGAAAAGTTTGACAGGAATGACGAGAGATTAAAGCAGATTCTGGAGAATACCAAACGAATGGATGAGAAAATTGAAAACCATAATAAGGAGTTGCGGCAAATCATCAATGAACAAGGCCTAGCATTGAGAGAGGTCATCAATGGAAGTATTATAATTGCCAATGAAACACGGAGCAAAGGAGTTGATAGCTATGAAGTGGAGGTAAGACAGCAAATAAATGAAATTAAGGTGGATCTGGAAAAGACAGATGAACCTATCATGCAACTCAGAGTGGAAGTAGAGACCAAAATTACTCAAATAGGAAAACTACAAGCGAAGTCCCAAGAAAAATTTGACAAGATACCAATTGATAGAACCGGAAGAAAAGAACGGATTCATGATGAAATGAAGATAGTGAGAATAAGACAAATGTGTAAAAGGAAATTAATAAATACACGGGAAGAATTGGAAATGATTAAAAGGGGATTGGTTCAGCTACATAATAGACCAATTACGGAAAACAGAGAAGTAAGGCAATTGAGAAACTTTAAACGAACCACACTTGAATTCCCAGATGGACTAGAAGGACCAAAAAGGCCAAAACTAACTAAGGAGCATGGAGGACTTATGGAATTTATGTATGAAACATCAGAAACATTAAGAGACAGTACAGAAGAATCAGTTCAAAGGACGATGATGAGCTTGACTATAAATGACAATTTTATAGTGACAAGAGGCAAGAACTGTACAATAATGAGATATGTCACAAGGACAGAAATAACTCTATACACTAGAGAGACCCGAACAACCAGTATAGAGGAAATAATGGACCACGGTTAAAAACAGATTCTAAACAGAAAATAAAAGAAAGGGGACGGACTTTATGGATACAGGACCAAGCAACCCATTGTAAATAAAAAACCCAAAATTCTAAAGAAACTGTAAGAACAACTTACTCAATAATTATTCAGAAACAGTATAATTTAAAATAAAGAGGATAAATACCCCAAAATTCAAAAAATGAAGTAAGCTCAACTTACAAACAAGTATCTAAGAAAACAATTTATGAGGTATATAAGAAAGAGAATTTTGAAGATAAAAAAACAACCAAATTCGAAAAATAAGTAAGAACACCTTACTATACAATTTAGAAGAAATTGCTTTAAACTAATATGGAAAAAAAATAACACTGATTAAACCTAATAAAAATCATCAAAACCTAAGGACGAAATGAGTTTATCTGATGTAATATAATAGTGAGAAATGTAATTTAGAATGTAAAAGGAATAATAATGATTGTGCCAGAAGAATATAACTACATGATGTAATGTATAGTACTAACCAAAATCTCATAACCAGCTGTATTGATCATAAAGGAATATGAGCCAATGAAGATAAGAGAATGAAGAAGCCAAAATGGAACCGTCAAAAGGATCACAAGAAAAGAAAAAAAAAAACAAATGGTTAAGAATTATCCGTAAAAACCAATTAATAAATGTCAATAAAATAGCCAAGTATTGGAGAGGAAAAGTGTATAATAGAAGGAAGAATTAATATGAAGAAATAAGATGATCTGAGTTAAAGTACAGTGAATAATCCCTAGAGTATGATTATTATTTATTATTTTATTGAAGGTCACATGATGACTACCTTACGAGGTTTATTAATGAAGATTGACTGTAGAATATTCCAGCAATCATTTAACTGGGCAGAGATGATGTTCCTCTGATCCCAGAAAGTATGTAACGGACGACGGTAATTGGTTAGCCGATAGAGCACCACCGATTCGATTCCAGTTATAATGTTAGGGAGGTTTAGGAAAATTAAATATTAGAGGGAAAACTCACAAATAAATATAGAGAATTAAATAAAACCAGATCCAAAATGTATAATTAATAAAGAATGTCACAAGAATGATTATAGAAATAAGATTTAAACTTGGGAAATAATTGATTTTAAGAAGGAACGAAGAAATGATAATAATATAACGGATAATTCTGAAATATAAAAGTACTATAAATAGGAAACCAATTGGCCAGATACAAGTTATGAGTTTATTTCTTGCTAAACTTTGTTTATACCAAAATAAACTTATTTCGAAGGAGGGGTGTTATGTAACGTAACATAGTTGAGGTTCCCCAACGTTACATAAAAAATTGATTGAAATATGGTCAAGGACCATACCCTGATTTAAAGTTGTTCAATAGGTCATGTGCTTGAGAAGTACCTCAAGTAAAAAGGAGGCAATGACTAATATTAAATGTAAAAAAGCCAGACCAATGAATGATTGAATGTAATGAAATGTTTGTTTTGTACTGTGACATGTTAAGGTCTACAGGGTATTTATGTTGTATGTTGAATATGCTAAAAATGAAATGATGTTGTTTGATAATAATACTTCATCAATAATTATGTTTATATTTATATTAGATTTGTCTTTATACAACCCAGTATAGTTACCAATGTTAGGCACTGTACTAAGTTCTCAGTATTGTATAAAGTTGAAAAATACTGTTGTTTTAATTAATGTTTATAAACTGGATCAGGAGTGTGACCAGTGTTTCAAGTCTAACAAGTAGTTCTGACAATTATATCATAAATTAATAAAGGGTTCCAGAACCAGTTAATTAATATAAAAAAAATAATCACCAGTAAATTAAATTTCATGTAATTAACTATGTAACCAATAATTAATTGTACAGTAGGTCAAGTAAAAAGAAAATTAAGTTAAAAAACCAAATAATGTTATAATGGTTGTAAGTGAATCTATAGGCCTAAATTCCATATTAGTGAAAGGAAATTAATACCTTTTTAGTTAACCCAGTCCAACGAAACTCTGGTAAAACATTTACTGTTTAGTAAGGAAGGTTAGGGGAGAATTTTAGGTGATTTAATATTAATACAAGCATGGAGTATTTTATTGGAAAGAAGTAGTAATATTCTATAATGCCGGCTCAAGGATATATAGAAAACGTGGTTGTTAAGGCAACTGAATTGCAGAAGTTGTTGATTTTGAATTAATTCGTTCTGATTGTTACAAGCTATTAGGTTGAGATGGACCGATATATTTAAAAAAGATGAATAAATCTAAATGAAATATGTATCCAAATTGAAAAGCCCTTGTTGTAAAACAATTATACTTTAATGCTAATGAATAATACAAATTAAATAACCCTCTAAATTGTCAATGAATACAGTAAAAAAGAATTGAAAGCCTCTCACCTCATTCACTAAATAATTCCGCTGAATTTGGTATTAAACCAATTCATGCTATAAATCGAAGACCAGTAAAGAATTAAAGCCTGAATTAACGGAATTATTGGAAATACAGAAGACTCGGTTTGACGAAATAACCTTCATTGGCAGCAGAAGCTGAGATCCTAATTCCAGTTCACGGGGGACCAAGAATTGTGAAGATCGTGAAAGAAGAATAGAAGCCAGAAGATCTCCTGAGGGGTTACCAGTACACACCACCATCAATTTTATTGAAAATCAGAGCAGTTTCATTGGATGAAGACGAGATAAGCCGCATTTTGGCCACTGTTGACAAACGTTCACCGCCAGACGAAATTTTCATCGGTTTTGGTAAAAAAACAACTTATTTTCATTTTACTGTATTTTAAGTAAATAATTTTATTTTTGTAAATTGAACAACCTTAATTATGCGTTTTACCTGGCCTTACTAATGGTTCAAAGAACTATACGAACCCTGGGATAAGAATTATTTGTTATTATTTTCAAGTGTATATGTTTTTAGAATTTGAATAATTAATAATCGATATATGTCTGGATAATCGATTGGATCGTATTATTGTTTTTTGAGACAACGTAACTTGTTAATTAACAGAGAAAATAAATAAAGTACATTTATTGTATGAGATAACGTTTACGTTATTGCAGAGTAAATACTATATGTAGTGGGTGGAATAATTTATAAACAGATTGATACAAACACTCCGAATAACTAACCTATAAGTACGCTTATTTCTAGTAACAGCGCTTAAAGTTTGCAGCTGGTGGGACGGGAGATTGCTGAACTAACTGGTGTTTAATACTAAATTTGAATGAAATTTTCTACCATCGAGGGAATAGGGTTGACACAAATACCCCTTATATTCAGTTAATACTCCATACATATTGCTAATATTACACAACCACTGGAAACTAAGTTGAGTCTATAGAATAATACAATTATAAATTCAGGAACATAATTATAATTTTGTTGGCTTAATAATCTATGTTCTGAGGGTTTCACCGGTCACAACCGAAAGATATATTAATTAATAACATATTAATTAAACCAGGTAAAAACATTTTAATTGTTACGAATTGCCACCTGCAACGTATTACTTGGCGTTTGTTACACAGGAGTCGCTTATAACTAATTACACCCATAGACAAGATTTCTTTACAATTTGACGTTTCCAGCGTGCAGCATATAATATAACATACGTCCTCACATAATTAACAAGTAGTTCTTTACTAAATTAGTATACAACAGTGGGGTTTTCGAACGTCCTCATAGGTGATCTTATTAGTTTTATAACAAATTGGCCAGCCCAACAGTGGGGCTTTAAGGAGAGGGAATTTCTAGTAATATAACAAATTGGCGCTCAACGAGTGGGCTTTAGTTAAGTAAAATATCATATTAACTGTTACTTAACTTGAGCAGGCAACCATTAGAGGCACAGGAATGCATAATACCAGAGGCAGAGCGAAGAAGAGGGCAGAAGAGAAGGAGAAGGAAGAAGGTGGACAGGAACAAGAAATAGAATTAGTCACTGACAGTGAAATGGACCAACAGACAGGTGATACAGAAACGGAAACGGAAATAGTGGAAGAAGATGCCCAAAGGGATCAACCAGATAAACCCAACCAAAAAGAAGATATAAGTATACAGGAGATGTTAAGAATTATAATGGAAGGGAATACCAAGATCCAAGAAGATAATAGACAAACTAATGAAAAAATAGACAGTATCAAAGAAGATAATAGACAAACTAATGAAAAAATAGACAGTATTAAGGAAAGTACTAGTGAACTTTTAAAGCAAACCATAAATAAAAATAATGAACAATTGAAGGCCGATTTCAGACAAATCAATGAAAAGATAGACAGTATAAATGAAAATTCAGAAAAGCTGGAAAATAAAATAGACAGTATTAATGAAAACTCAAGAAAACAAAACAAAATTTTGAGCGAGAATTTAATCAAGCAAATGAATGAAAAGTTTGACAGGAATGACGAGAGATTAAAGCAGATTCTGGAGAATACCAAACGAATGGATGAGAAAATTGAAAACCATAATAAGGAGTTGCGGCAAATCATCAATGAACAAGGCCTAGCATTGAGAGAAGTCATCAATGGAAGTATTATAATTGCCAATGAAACACGGAGCAAAGGAGTTGATAGCTATGAAGTGGAGGTAAGACAGCAAATAAATGAAATTAAGGTGGATCTGGAAAAGACAGATGAACCTATCATGCAACTCAGAGTGGAAGTAGAGACCAAAATTACTCAAATAGGAAAACTACAAGCGAAGTCCCAAGAAAAATTTGACAAGATACCAATTGATAGAACCGGAAGAAAAGAACGGATTCATGATGAAATGAAGATAGTGAGAATAAGACAAATGTGTAAAAGGAAATTAATAAATACACGGGAAGAATTGGAAATGATTAAAAGGGGATTGGTTCAGCTACATAATAGACCAATTACGGAAAACAGAGAAGTAAGGCAATTGAGAAACTTTAAACGAACCACACTTGAATTCCCAGATGGACTAGAAGGACCAAAAAGGCCAAAACTAACTAAGGAGCATGGAGGACTTATGGAATTTATGTATGAACCATCAGAAACATTAAGAGACAGTACAGAAGAATCAGTTCAAAGGACGATGATGAGCTTGACTATAAATGACAATTTTATAGTGACAAGAGGCAAGAACTGTACAATAATGAGATATGTCACAAGGACAGAAATAACTCTATACACTAGAGAGACCCGAACAACCAGTATAGAGGAAATAATGGACCACGGTTAAAAACAGATTCTAAACAGAAAATAAAAGAAAGGGGACGGATTTTATGGATACAGGACCAAGCAACCCATTGTAAATAAAAAACCCAAAATTCTAAAGAAACTGTAAGAACAACTTACTCAATAATTATTCAGAAACAGTATAATTTAAAATAAAGAGGATAAATACCCCAAAATTCAAAAAATGAAGTAAGCTCAACTTACAAACAAGTATCTAAGAAAACAATTTATGAGGTATATAAGAAAGAGAATTTTGAAGATAAAAAAACAACGAAATTCGAAAAATAAGTAAGAACACCTTACTATACAATTTAGAAGAAATTGCTTTAAACTAATATGGAAAAAAAATAACACTGATTAAACCTAATAAAAATCATCAAAACCTAAGGACGAAATGAGTTTATCTGATGTAATATAATAGTGAGAAATGTAATTTAGAATGTAAAAGGAATAATAATGATTGTGCCAGAAGAATATAACTACATGATGTAATGTATAGTACTAACCAAAATCTCATAACCAGCTGTATTGATCATAAAGGAATATGAGCCAATGAAGATAAGAGAATGAAGAAGCCAAAATGGAACCGTCAAAAGGATCACAAGAAAAGAAAAAAAAAACAAATGGTTAAGAATTATCCGTAAAAACCAATTAATAAATGTCAATAAAATAGCCAAGTATTGGAGAGGAAAAGTGTATAATAGAAGGAAGAATTAATATGAAGAAATAAGATGATCTGAGTTAAAGTACAGTGAATAATCCCTAGAGTATGATTATTATTTATTATTTTATTGAAGGTCACATGATGACTACCTTACGAGGTTTATTAATGAAGATTGACTGTAGAATATTCCAGCAATCATTTAACTGGGCAGAGATGATGTTCCTCTGATCCCAGAAAGTATGTAACGGACGACGGTAATTGGTTAGCCGATAGAGCACCACCGATTCGATTCCAGTTATAATGTTAGGGAGGTTTAGGAAAATTAAATATTAGAGGGAAAACTCACAAATAAATATAGAGAATTAAATAAAACCAGATCCAAAATGTATAATTAATAAAGAATGTCACAAGAATGATTATAGAAATAAGATTTAAACTTGGGAAATAATTGATTTTAAGAAGGAACGAAGAAATGATAATAATATAACGGATAATTCTGAAATATAAAAGTACTATAAATAGGAAACCAATTGGCCAGATACAAGTTATGAGTTTATTTCTTGCTAAACTTTGTTTATACCAAAATAAACTTATTTCGAAGGAGGGGTGTTATGTAACGTAACATAGTTGAGGTTCCCCAACGTTACATAAAAAATTGATTGAAATATGGTCAAGGACCATACCCTGATTTAAAGTTGTTCAATAGGTCATGTGCTTGAGAAGTACCTCAAGTAAAAAGGAGGCAATGACTAATATTAAATGTAAAAAAGCCAGACCAATGAATGATTGAATGTAATGAAATGTTTGTTTTGTACTGTGACATGTTAAGATCTACAGGGTATTTATGTTGTATGTTGAATATGCTAAAAATGAAATGATGTTGTTTGATAATAATACTTCATCAATAATTATGTTTATATTTATATTAGATTTGTCTTTATACAACCCAGTATAGTTACCAATGTTAGGCACTGTACTAAGTTCTCAGTATTGTATAAAGTTGAAAAATACTGTTGTTTTAATTAATGTTTATAAACTGGATCAGGAGTGTGACCAGTGTTTCAAGTCTAACAAGTAGTTCTGACAATTATATCATAAATTAATAAAGGGTTCCAGAACCAGTTAATTAATATAAAAAAAAATAATCACCAGTAAATTAAATTTCATGTAATTAACTATGTAACCAATAATTAATTGTACAGTAGGTCAAGTAAAAAGAAAATTAAGTTAAAAAACCAAATAATGTTATAATGGTTGTAAGTGAATCTATAGGCCTAAATTCCATATTAGTGAAAGGAAATTAATACCTTTTTAGTTAACCCAGTCCAACGAAACTCTGGTAAAACATTTACTGTTTAGTAAGGAAGGTTAGGGGAGAATTTTAGGTGATTTAATATTAATACAAGCATGGAGTATTTTATTGGAAAGAAGTAGTAATATTCTATAATGCCGGCTCAAGGATATATAGAAAACGTGGTTGTTAAGGCAACTGAATTGCAGAAGTTGTTGATTTTGAATTAATTCGTTCTGATTGTTACAAGCTATTAGGTTGAGATGGACCGATATATTTAAAAAAGATGAATAAATCTAAATGAAATATGTATCCAAATTGAAAAGCCCTTGTTGTAAAACAATTATACTTTAATGCTAATGAATAATACAAATTAAATAACCCTCTAAATTGTCAATGAATACAGTAAAAAAGAATTGAAAGCCTCTCACCTCATTCACTAAATAATTCCGCTGAATTTGGTATTAAACCAATTCATGCTATAAATCGAAGACCAGTAAAGAATTAAAGCCTGAATTAACGGAATTATTGGAAATACAGAAGACTCGGTTTGACGAAATAACCTTCATTGGCAGCAGAAGCTGAGATCCTAATTCCAGTTCACGGGGACCAAGAATTGTGAAGATCGTGAAAGAAGAATAGAAGCCAGAAGATCTCCTGAGGGGTTACCAGTACACACCACCATCAATTTTATTGAAAATCAGAGCAGTTTCATTGGATGAAGACGAGATAAGCCGCATTTTGGCCACTGTTGACAAACGTTCACCGCCAGACGAAATTTTCGTCGGTTTTGGTAAAAAAAACAACTTATTTTCATTTTACTGTATTTTAAGTAAATAATTTTATTTTTGTAAAAATTGAACAACCTTAATTATGCGTTTTACCTGGCCTTACTAATGGTTCAAAGAACTATACGAACCCTGGGATAAGAATTATTTGTTATTATTTTCAAGTGTATATGTTTTTAGAATTTGAATAATTAATAATCGATATATGTCTGGATAATCGATTGGATCGTATTATTGTTTTTTGAGACAACGTAACTTGTTAATTAACAGAGAAAATAAATAAAGTACATTTATTGTATGAGATAACGTTTAAGTTATTGCAGAGTAAATACTATATGTACTGGGTGGAATAATTTATAAACAGATTGATACAAACACTCCGAATAACTAACCTATAAGTACGCTTATTTCTAGTAACAGCGCTTAAAGTTTGCAGCTGGTGGGACGGGAGATTGCTGAACTAACTGGTGTTTAATACTAAATTTGAATGAAATTTTCTACCATCGAGGGAATAGGGTTGACACAAATACCCCTTATATTCAGTTAATACTCCATACATATAGCTAATATTACACAACCACTGGAAACTAAGTTGAGTCTATAGAATAATACAATTATAAATTCAGGAACATAATTATAATTTTGTTGGCTTAATAATCTATGTTCTGAGGGTTTCACCGGTCACAACCGAAAGATATATTAATTAATAACATATTAATTAAACCAGGTAAGAACATTTTAATTGTTACGAATTGCCACCTGCAACGTATTACTTGGCGTTTGTTACACAGGAGTCGCTTATAACTAATTACACCCATAGACAAGATTTCTTTACAATTTGACGTTTCCAGCGTGCAGCATATAATATAACATACGTCCTCACATAATTAACAAGTAGTTCTTTACTAAATTAGTATACAACAGTGGGGTTTTCGAACGTCCTCATAGGTGATCTTATTAGTTTTATAACAAATTGGCCAGCCCAACAGTGGGGCTTTAAGGAGAGGGAATTTCTAGTAATATAACAAATTGGCGCTCAACGAGTGGGCTTTAGTTAAGTAAAAAATCATATTAACTGTTACTTAACTTGAGCAGGCAACCATTAGAGGCACAGGAATGCATAATACCAGAGGCAGAGCGAAGAAGAGGGCAGAAGAGAAGGAGAAGGAAGAAGGTGGACAGGAACAAGAAATAGAATTAGTCACTGACAGTGAAATGGACCAACAGACAGGTGATACAGAAACGGAAACGGAAATAGTGGAAGAAGATGCCCAAAGGGATCAACCAGATAAACCCAACCAAAAAGAAGATATAAGTATACAGGAGATGTTAAGAATTATAATGGAAGGGAATACCAAGATCCAAGAAGATAATAGACAAACTAATGAAAAAATAGACAGTATCAAAGAAGATAATAGACAAACTAATGAAAAAATAGACAGTATTAAGGAAAGTACTAGTGAACTTTTAAAGCAAACTATAAATGAAAATAATGAACAATTGAAGGCCGATTTCAGACAAATCAATGAAAAGATAGACAGTATAAATGAAAATTCAGAAAAGCTGGAAAATAAAATAGACAGTATTAATAAAAACTCAAGAAAACAAAACAAAATTTTGAGCGAGAATTTAATCAAGCAAATGAATGAAAAGTTTGACAGGAATGACGAGAGATTAAAGCAGATTCTGGAGAATACCAAACGAATGGATGAGAAAATTGAAAACCATAATAAGGAGTTGCGGCAAATCATCAATGAACAAGGCCTAGCATTGAGAGAAGTCATCAATGGAAGTATTATAATTGCCAATGAAACACGGAGCAAAGGAGTTGATAGCTATGAAGTGGAGGTAAGACAGCAAATAAATGAAATTAAGGTGGATCTGGAAAAGACAGATGAAACTATCATGCAACTCAGAGTGGAAGTAGAGACCAAAATTACTCAAATAGGAAAACTACAAGCGAAGTCCCAAGAAAAATTTGACAAGATACCAATTGATAGAACCGGAAGAAAAGAACGGATTCATGATGAAATGAAGATAGTGAGAATAAGACAAATGTGTAAAAGGAAATTAATAAATACACGGGAAGAATTGGAAATGATTAAAAGGGGATTGGTTCAGCTACATAATAGACCAATTACGGAAAACAGAGAAGTAAGGCAATTGAGAAACTTTAAACGAACCACACTTGAATTCCCAGATGGACTAGAAGGACCAAAAAGGCCAAAACTAACTAAGGAGCATGGAGGACTTATGGAATTTATGTATGAACCATCAGAAACATTAAGAGACAGTACAGAAGAATCAGTTCAAAGGACGATGATGAGCTTGACTATAAATGACAATTTTATAGTGACAAGAGGCAAGAACTGTACAATAATGAGATATGTCACAAGGACAGAAATAACTCTATACACTAGAGAGACCCGAACAACCAGTATAGAGGAAATAATGGACCACGGTTAAAAACAGATTCTAAACAGAAAATAAAAGAAAGGGGACGGATTTTATGGATACAGGACCAAGCAACCCATTGTAAATAAAAAACCCAAAATTCTAAAGAAACTGTAAGAACAACTTACTCAATAATTATTCAGAAACAGTATAATTTAAAATAAAGAGGATAAATACCCCAAAATTCAAAAAATGAAGTAAGCTCAACTTACAAACAAGTATCTAAGAAAACAATTTATGAGGTATATAAGAAAGAGAATTTTGAAGACAAAAAAACAACCAAATTCGAAAAATAAGTAAGAACACCTTACTATACAATTTAGAAGAAATTGCTTTAAACTAATATGAAAAAAAAATAACACTGATTAAACCTAATAAAAATCATCAAAACCTAAGGACGAAATGAGTTTATCTGATGTAATATAATAGTGAGAAATGTAATTTAGAATGTAAAAGGAATAATAATGATTGTGCCAGAAGAATATAACTACATGATGTAATGTATAGTACTAACCAAAATCTCATAACCAGCTGTATTGATCATAAAGGAATATGAGCCAATGAAGATAAGAGAATGAAGAAGCCAAAATGGAACCGTCAAAAGGATCACAAGAAAAGAAAAAAAAAAACAAATGGTTAAGAATTATCCGTAAAAACCAATTAATAAATGTCAATAAAATAGCCAAGTATTGGAGAGGAAAAGTGTATAATAGAAGGAAGAATTAATATGAAGAAATAAGATGATCTGAGTTAAAGTACAGTGAATAATCCCTAGAGTATGATTATTATTTATTATTTTATTGAAGGTCACATGATGACTACCTTACGAGGTTTATTAATGAAGATTGACTGTAGAATATTCCAGCAATCATTTAACTGGGCAGAGATGATGTTCCTCTGATCCCAGAAAGTATGTAACGGACGACGGTAATTGGTTAGCCGATAGAGCACCACCGATTCGATTCCAGTTATAATGTTAGGGAGGTTTAGGAAAATTAAATATTAGAGGGAAAACTCACAAATAAATATAGAGAATTAAATAAAACCAGATCCAAAATGTATAATTAATAAAGAATGTCACAAGAATGATTATAGAAATAAGATTTAAACTTGGGAAATAATTGATTTTAAGAAGGAACGAAGAAATGATAATAATATAACGGATAATTCTGAAATATAAAAGTACTATAAATAGGAAACCAATTGGCCAGATACAAGTTATGAGTTTATTTCTTGCTAAACTTTGTTTATACCAAAATAAACTTATTTCGAAGGAGGGGTGTTATGTAACGTAACATAGTTGAGGTTCCCCAACGTTACATAAAAAATTGATTGAAATATGGTCAAGGACCATACCCTGATTTAAAGTTGTTCAATAGGTCATGTGCTTGAGAAGTACCTCAAGTAAAAAGGAGGCAATGACTAATATTAAATGTAAAAAAGCCAGACCAATGAATGATTGAATGTAATGAAATGTTTGTTTTGTACTGTGACATGTTAAGGTCTACAGGGTATTTATGTTGTATGTTGAATATGCTAAAAATGAAATGATGTTGTTTGATAATAATACTTCATCAATAATTATGTTTATATTTATATTAGATTTGTCTTTATACAACCCAGTATAGTTACCAATGTTAGGCACTGTACTAAGTTCTCAGTATTGTATAAAGTTGAAAAATACTGTTGTTTTAATTAATGTTTATAAACTGGATCAGGAGTGTGACCAGTGTTTCAAGTCTAACAAGTAGTTCTGACAATTATATCATAAATTAATAAAGGGTTCCAGAACCAGTTAATTAATATAAAAAAAATAATCACCAGTAAATTAAATTTCATGTAATTAACTATGTAACCAATAATTAATTGTACAGTAGGTCAAGTAAAAAGAAAATTAAGTTAAAAAACCAAATAATGTTATAATGGTTGTAAGTGAATCTATAGGCCTAAATTCCATATTAGTGAAAGGAAATTAATACCTTTTTAGTTAACCCAGTCCAACGAAACTCTGGTAAAACATTTACTGTTTAGTAAGGAAGGTTAGGGGAGAATTTTAGGTGATTTAATATTAATACAAGCATGGAGTATTTTATTGGAAAGAAGTAGTAATATTCTATAATGCCGGCTCAAGGATATATAGAAAACGTGGTTGTTAAGGCAACTGAATTGCAGAAGTTGTTGATTTTGAATTAATTCGTTCTGATTGTTACAAGCTATTAGGTTGAGATGGACCGATATATTTAAAAAAGATGAATAAATCTAAATGAAATATGTATCCAAATTGAAAAGCCCTTGTTGTAAAACAATTATACTTTAATGCTAATGAATAATACAAATTAAATAACCCTCTAAATTGTCAATGAATACAGTAAAAAAGAATTGAAAGCCTCTCACCTCATTCACTAAATAATTCCGCTGAATTTGGTATTAAACCAATTCATGCTATAAATCGAAGACCAGTAAAGAATTAAAGCCTGAATTAACGGAATTATTGGAAATACAGAAGACTCGGTTTGACGAAATAACCTTCATTGGCAGCAGAAGCTGAGATCCTAATTCCAGTTCACGGGGACCAAGAATTGTGAAGATCGTGAAAGAAGAATAGAAGCCAGAAGATCTCCTGAGGGGTTACCAGTACACACCACCATCAATTTTATTGAAAATCAGAGCAGTTTCATTGGATGAAGACGAGATAAGCCGCATTTTGGCCACTGTTGACAAACGTTCACCGCCAGACGAAATTTTCATCGGTTTTGGTAAAAAAACAACTTATTTTCATTTTACTGTATTTTAAGTAAATAATTTTATTTTTGTAAATTGAACAACCTTAATTATGCGTTTTACCTGGCCTTACTAATGGTTCAAAGAACTATACGAACCCTGGGATAAGAATTATTTGTTATTATTTTCAAGTGTATATGTTTTTAGAATTTGAATAATTAATAATCGATATATGTCTGGATAATCGATTGGATCGTATTATTGTTTTTTGAGACAACGTAACTTGTTAATTAACAGAGAAAATAAATAAAGTACATTTATTGTATGAGATAACGTTTACGTTATTGCAGAGTAAATACTATATGTAGTGGGTGGAATAATTTATAAACAGATTGATACAAACACTCCGAATAACTAACCTATAAGTACGCTTATTTCTAGTAACAGCGCTTAAAGTTTGCAGCTGGTGGGACGGGAGATTGCTGAACTAACTGGTGTTTAATACTAAATTTGAATGAAATTTTCTACCATCGAGGGAATAGGGTTGACACAAATACCCCTTATATTCAGTTAATACTCCATACATATTGCTAATATTACACAACCACTGGAAACTAAGTTGAGTCTATAGAATAATACAATTATAAATTCAGGAACATAATTATAATTTTGTTGGCTTAATAATCTATGTTCTGAGGGTTTCACCGGTCACAACCGAAAGATATATTAATTAATAACATATTAATTAAACCAGGTAAAAACATTTTAATTGTTACGAATTGCCACCTGCAACGTATTACTTGGCGTTTGTTACACAGGAGTCGCTTATAACTAATTACACCCATAGACAAGATTTCTTTACAATTTGACGTTTCCAGCGTGCAGCATATAATATAACATACGTCCTCACATAATTAACAAGTAGTTCTTTACTAAATTAGTATACAACAGTGGGGTTTTCGAACGTCCTCATAGGTGATCTTATTAGTTTTATAACAAATTGGCCAGCCCAACAGTGGGGCTTTAAGGAGAGGGAATTTCTAGTAATATAACAAATTGGCGCTCAACGAGTGGGCTTTAGTTAAGTAAAATATCATATTAACTGTTACTTAACTTGAGCAGGCAACCATTAGAGGCACAGGAATGCATAATACCAGAGGCAGAGCGAAGAAGAGGGCAGAAGAGAAGGAGAAGGAAGAAGGTGGACAGGAACAAGAAATAGAATTAGTCACTGACAGTGAAATGGACCAACAGACAGGTGATACAGAAACGGAAACGGAAATAGTGGAAGAAGATGCCCAAAGGGATCAACCAGATAAACCCAACCAAAAAGAAGATATAAGTATACAGGAGATGTTAAGAATTATAATGGAAGGGAATACCAAGATCCAAGAAGATAATAGACAAACTAATGAAAAAATAGACAGTATCAAAGAAGATAATAGACAAACTAATGAAAAAATAGACAGTATTAAGGAAAGTACTAGTGAACTTTTAAAGCAAACCATAAATGAAAATAATGAACAATTGAAGGCCGATTTCAGACAAATAAATGAAAAGATAGACAGTATAAATGAAAATTCAGAAAAGCTGGAAAATAAAATAGACAGTATTAATGAAAACTCAAGAAAACAAAACAAAATTTTGAGCGAGAATTTAATCAAGCAAATGAATGAAAAGTTTGACAGGAATGACGAGAGATTAAAGCAGATTCTGGAGAATACCAAACGAATGGATGAGAAAATTGAAAACCATAATAAGGAGTTGCGGCAAATCATCAATGAACAAGGCCTAGCATTGAGAGAAGTCATCAATGGAAGTATTATAATTGCCAATGAAACACGGAGCAAAGGAGTTGATAGCTATGAAGTGGAGGTAAGACAGCAAATAAATGAAATTAAGGTGGATCTGGAAAAGACAGATGAACCTATCATGCAACTCAGAGTGGAAGTAGAGACCAAAATTACTCAAATAGGAAAACTACAAGCGAAGTCCCAAGAAAAATTTGACAAGATACCAATTGATAGAACCGGAAGAAAAGAACGGATTCATGATGAAATGAAGATAGTGAGAATAAGACAAATGTGTAAAAGGAAATTAATAAATACACGGGAAGAATTGGAAATGATTAAAAGGGGATTGGTTCAGCTACATAATAGACCAATTACGGAAAACAGAGAAGTAAGGCAATTGAGAAACTTTAAACGAACCACACTTGAATTCCCAGATGGACTAGAAGGACCAAAAAGGCCAAAACTAACTAAGGAGCATGGAGGACTTATGGAATTTATGTATGAACCATCAGAAACATTAAGAGACAGTACAGAAGAATCAGTTCAAAGGACGATGATGAGCTTGACTATAAATGACAATTTTATAGTGACAAGAGGCAAGAACTGTACAATAATGAGATATGTCACAAGGACAGAAATAACTCTATACACTAGAGAGACCCGAACAACCAGTATAGAGGAAATAATGGACCACGGTTAAAAACAGATTCTAAACAGAAAATAAAAGAAAGGGGACGGATTTTATGGATACAGGACCAAGCAACCCATTGTAAATAAAAAACCCAAAATTCTAAAGAAACTGTAAGAACAACTTACTCAATAATTATTCAGAAACAGTATAATTTAAAATAAAGAGGATAAATACCCCAAAATTCAAAAAATGAAGTAAGCTCAACTTACAAACAAGTATCTAAGAAAACAATTTATGAGGTATATAAGAAAGAGAATTTTGAAGACAAAAAAACAACCAAATTCGAAAAATAAGTAAGAACACCTTACTATACAATTTAGAAGAAATTGCTTTAAACTAATATGAAAAAAAAATAACACTGATTAAACCTAATAAAAATCATCAAAACCTAAGGACGAAATGAGTTTATCTGATGTAATATAATAGTGAGAAATGTAATTTAGAATGTAAAAGGAATAATAATGATTGTGCCAGAAGAATATAACTACATGATGTAATGTATAGTACTAACCAAAATCTCATAACCAGCTGTATTGATCATAAAGGAATATGAGCCAATGAAGATAAGAGAATGAAGAAGCCAAAATGGAACCGTCAAAAGGATCACAAGAAAAGAAAAAAAAAAACAAATGGTTAAGAATTATCCGTAAAAACCAATTAATAAATGTCAATAAAATAGCCAAGTATTGGAGAGGAAAAGTGTATAATAGAAGGAAGAATTAATATGAAGAAATAAGATGATCTGAGTTAAAGTACAGTGAATAATCCCTAGAGTATGATTATTATTTATTATTTTATTGAAGGTCACATGATGACTACCTTACGAGGTTTATTAATGAAGATTGACTGTAGAATATTCCAGCAATCATTTAACTGGGCAGAGATGATGTTCCTCTGATCCCAGAAAGTATGTAACGGACGACGGTAATTGGTTAGCCGATAGAGCACCACCGATTCGATTCCAGTTATAATGTTAGGGAGGTTTAGGAAAATTAAATATTAGAGGGAAAACTCACAAATAAATATAGAGAATTAAATAAAACCAGATCCAAAATGTATAATTAATAAAGAATGTCACAAGAATGATTATAGAAATAAGATTTAAACTTGGGAAATAATTGATTTTAAGAAGGAACGAAGAAATGATAATAATATAACGGATAATTCTGAAATATAAAAGTACTATAAATAGGAAACCAATTGGCCAGATACAAGTTATGAGTTTATTTCTTGCTAAACTTTGTTTATACCAAAATAAACTTATTTCGAAGGAGGGGTGTTATGTAACGTAACATAGTTGAGGTTCCCCAACGTTACATAAAAAATTGATTGAAATATGGTCAAGGACCATACCCTGATTTAAGGTTGTTCAATAGGTCATGTGCTTGAGAAGTACCTCAAGTAAAAAGGAGGCAATGACTAATATTAAATGTAAAAAAGCCAGACCAATGAATGATTGAATGTAATGAAATGTTTGTTTTGTACTGTGACATGTTAAGGTCTACAGGGTATTTATGTTGTATGTTGAATATGCTAAAAATGAAATGATGTTGTTTGATAATAATACTTCATCAATAATTATGTTTATATTTATATTAGATTTGTCTTTATACAACCCAGTATAGTTACCAATGTTAGGCACTGTACTAAGTTCTCAGTATTGTATAAAGTTGAAAAATACTGTTGTTTTAATTAATGTTTATAAACTGGATCAGGAGTGTGACCAGTGTTTCAAGTCTAACAAGTAGTTCTGACAATTATATCATAAATTAATAAAGGGTTCCAGAACCAGTTAATTAATATAAAAAAAATAATCACCAGTAAATTAAATTTCATGTAATTAACTATGTAACCAATAATTAATTGTACAGTAGGTCAAGTAAAAAGAAAATTAAGTTAAAAAACCAAATAATGTTATAATGGTTGTAAGTGAATCTATAGGCCTAAATTCCATATTAGTGAAAGGAAATTAATACCTTTTTAGTTAACCCAGTCCAACGAAACTCTGGTAAAACATTTACTGTTTAGTAAGGAAGGTTAGGGGAGAATTTTAGGTGATTTAATATTAATACAAGCATGGAGTATTTTATTGGAAAGAAGTAGTAATATTCTATAATGCCGGCTCAAGGATATATAGAAAACGTGGTTGTTAAGGCAACTGAATTGCAGAAGTTGTTGATTTTGAATTAATTCGTTCTGATTGTTACAAGCTATTAGGTTGAGATGGACCGATATATTTAAAAAAGATGAATAAATCTAAATGAAATATGTATCCAAATTGAAAAGCCCTTGTTGTAAAACAATTATACTTTAATGCTAATGAATAATACAAATTAAATAACCCTCTAAATTGTCAATGAATACAGTAAAAAAGAATTGAAAGCCTCTCACCTCATTCACTAAATAATTCCGCTGAATTTGGTATTAAACCAATTCATGCTATAAATCGAAGACCAGTAAAGAATTAAAGCCTGAATTAACGGAATTATTGGAAATACAGAAGACTCGGTTTGACGAAATAACCTTCATTGGCAGCAGAAGCTGAGATCCTAATTCCAGTTCACGGGGACCAAGAATTGTGAAGATCGTGAAAGAAGAATAGAAGCCAGAAGATCTCCTGAGGGGTTACCAGTACACACCACCATCAATTTTATTGAAAATCAGAGCAGTTTCATTGGATGAAGACGAGATAAGCCGCATTTTGGCCACTGTTGACAAACGTTCACCGCCAGACGAAATTTTCGTCGGTTTTGGTAAAAAAAACAACTTATTTTCATTTTACTGTATTTTAAGTAAATAATTTTATTTTTGTAAAAATTGAACAACCTTAATTATGCGTTTTACCTGGCCTTACTAATGGTTCAAAGAACTATACGAACCCTGGGATAAGAATTATTTGTTATTATTTTCAAGTGTATATGTTTTTAGAATTTGAATAATTAATAATCGATATATGTCTGGATAATCGATTGGATCGTATTATTGTTTTTTGAGACAACGTAACTTGTTAATTAACAGAGAAAATAAATAAAGTACATTTATTGTATGAGATAACGTTTAAGTTATTGCAGAGTAAATACTATATGTACTGGGTGGAATAATTTATAAACAGATTGATACAAACACTCCGAATAACTAACCTATAAGTACGCTTATTTCTAGTAACAGCGCTTAAAGTTTGCAGCTGGTGGGACGGGAGATTGCTGAACTAACTGGTGTTTAATACTAAATTTGAATGAAATTTTCTACCATCGAGGGAATAGGGTTGACACAAATACCCCTTATATTCAGTTAATACTCCATACATATAGCTAATATTACACAACCACTGGAAACTAAGTTGAGTCTATAGAATAATACAATTATAAATTCAGGAACATAATTATAATTTTGTTGGCTTAATAATCTATGTTCTGAGGGTTTCACCGGTCACAACCGAAAGATATATTAATTAATAACATATTAATTAAACCAGGTAAAAACATTTTAATTGTTACGAATTGCCACCTGCAACGTATTACTTGGCGTTTGTTACACAGGAGTCGCTTATAACTAATTACACCCATAGACAAGATTTCTTTACAATTTGACGTTTCCAGCGTGCAGCATATAATATAACATACGTCCTCACATAATTAACAAGTAGTTCTTTACTAAATTAGTATACAACAGTGGGGTTTTCGAACGTCCTCATAGGTGATCTTATTAGTTTTATAACAAATTGGCCAGCCCAACAGTGGGGCTTTAAGGAGAGGGAATTTCTAGTAATATAACAAATTGGCGCTCAACGAGTGGGCTTTAGTTAAGTAAAAAATCATATTAACTGTTACTTAACTTGAGCAGGCAACCATTAGAGGCACAGGAATGCATAATACCAGAGGCAGAGCGAAGAAGAGGGCAGAAGAGAAGGAGAAGGAAGAAGGTGGACAGGAACAAGAAATAGAATTAGTCACTGACAGTGAAATGGACCAACAGACAGGTGATACAGAAACGGAAACGGAAATAGTGGAAGAAGATGCCCAAAGGGATCAACCAGATAAACCCAACCAAAAAGAAGATATAAGTATACAGGAGATGTTAAGAATTATAATGGAAGGGAATACCAAGATCCAAGAAGATAATAGACAAACTAATGAAAAAATAGACAGTATCAAAGAAGATAATAGACAAACTAATGAAAAAATAGACAGTATTAAGGAAAGTACTAGTGAACTTTTAAAGCAAACTATAAATGAAAATAATGAACAATTGAAGGCCGATTTCAGACAAATCAATGAAAAGATAGACAGTATAAATGAAAATTCAGAAAAGCTGGAAAATAAAATAGACAGTATTAATGAAAACTCAAGAAAACAAAACAAAATTTTGAGCGAGAATTTAATCAAGCAAATGAATGAAAAGTTTGACAGGAATGACGAGAGATTAAAGCAGATTCTGGAGAATACCAAACGAATGGATGAGAAAATTGAAAACCATAATAAGGAGTTGCGGCAAATCATCAATGAACAAGGCCTAGCATTGAGAGAAGTCATCAATGGAAGTATTATAATTGCCAATGAAACACGGAGCAAAGGAGTTGATAGCTATGAAGTGGAGGTAAGACAGCAAATAAATGAAATTAAGGTGGATCTGGAAAAGACAGATGAACCTATCATGCAACTCAGAGTGGAAGTAGAGACCAAAATTACTCAAATAGGAAAACTACAAGCGAAGTCCCAAGAAAAATTTGACAAGATACCAATTGATAGAACCGGAAGAAAAGAACGGATTCATGATGAAATGAAGATAGTGAGAATAAGACAAATGTGTAAAAGGAAATTAATAAATACACGGGAAGAATTGGAAATGATTAAAAGGGGATTGGTTCAGCTACATAATAGACCAATTACGGAAAACAGAGAAGTAAGGCAATTGAGAAACTTTAAACGAACCACACTTGAATTCCCAGATGGACTAGAAGGACCAAAAAGGCCAAAACTAACTAAGGAGCATGGAGGACTTATGGAATTTATGTATGAACCATCAGAAACATTAAGAGACAGTACAGAAGAATCAGTTCAAAGGACGATGATGAGCTTGACTATAAATGACAATTTTATAGTGACAAGAGGCAAGAACTGTACAATAATGAGATATGTCACAAGGACAGAAATAACTCTATACACTAGAGAGACCCGAACAACCAGTATAGAGGAAATAATGGACCACGGTTAAAAACAGATTCTAAACAGAAAATAAAAGAAAGGGGACGGATTTTATGGATACAGGACCAAGCAACCCATTGTAAATAAAAAACCCAAAATTCTAAAGAAACTGTAAGAACAACTTACTCAATAATTATTCAGAAACAGTATAATTTAAAATAAAGAGGATAAATACCCCAAAATTCAAAAAATGAAGTAAGCTCAACTTACAAACAAGTATCTAAGAAAACAATTTATGAGGTATATAAGAAAGAGAATTTTGAAGACAAAAAAACAACCAAATTCGAAAAATAAGTAAGAACACCTTACTATACAATTTAGAAGAAATTGCTTTAAACTAATATGAAAAAAAAATAACACTGATTAAACCTAATAAAAATCATCAAAACCTAAGGACGAAATGAGTTTATCTGATGTAATATAATAGTGAGAAATGTAATTTAGAATGTAAAAGGAATAATAATGATTGTGCCAGAAGAATATAACTACATGATGTAATGTATAGTACTAACCAAAATCTCATAACCAGCTGTATTGATCATAAAGGAATATGAGCCAATGAAGATAAGAGAATGAAGAAGCCAAAATGGAACCGTCAAAAGGATCACAAGAAAAGAAAAAAAAAAACAAATGGTTAAGAATTATCCGTAAAAACCAATTAATAAATGTCAATAAAATAGCCAAGTATTGGAGAGGAAAAGTGTATAATAGAAGGAAGAATTAATATGAAGAAATAAGATGATCTGAGTTAAAGTACAGTGAATAATCCCTAGAGTATGATTATTATTTATTATTTTATTGAAGGTCACATGATGACTACCTTACGAGGTTTATTAATGAAGATTGACTGTAGAATATTCCAGCAATCATTTAACTGGGCAGAGATGATGTTCCTCTGATCCCAGAAAGTATGTAACGGACGACGGTAATTGGTTAGCCGATAGAGCACCACCGATTCGATTCCAGTTATAATGTTAGGGAGGTTTAGGAAAATTAAATATTAGAGGGAAAACTCACAAATAAATATAGAGAATTAAATAAAACCAGATCCAAAATGTATAATTAATAAAGAATGTCACAAGAATGATTATAGAAATAAGATTTAAACTTGGGAAATAATTGATTTTAAGAAGGAACGAAGAAATGATAATAATATAACGGATAATTCTGAAATATAAAAGTACTATAAATAGGAAACCAATTGGCCAGATACAAGTTATGAGTTTATTTCTTGCTAAACTTTGTTTATACCAAAATAAACTTATTTCGAAGGAGGGGTGTTATGTAACGTAACATAGTTGAGGTTCCCCAACGTTACATAAAAAATTGATTGAAATATGGTCAAGGACCATACCCTGATTTAAAGTTGTTCAATAGGTCATGTGCTTGAGAAGTACCTCAAGTAAAAAGGAGGCAATGACTAATATTAAATGTAAAAAAGCCAGACCAATGAATGATTGAATGTAATGAAATGTTTGTTTTGTACTGTGACATGTTAAGGTCTACAGGGTATTTATGTTGTATGTTGAATATGCTAAAAATGAAATGATGTTGTTTGATAATAATACTTCATCAATAATTATGTTTATATTTATATTAGATTTGTCTTTATACAACCCAGTATAGTTACCAATGTTAGGCACTGTACTAAGTTCTCAGTATTGTATAAAGTTGAAAAATACTGTTGTTTTAATTAATGTTTATAAACTGGATCAGGAGTGTGACCAGTGTTTCAAGTCTAACAAGTAGTTCTGACAATTATATCATAAATTAATAAAGGGTTCCAGAACCAGTTAATTAATATAAAAAAAATAATCACCAGTAAATTAAATTTCATGTAATTAACTATGTAACCAATAATTAATTGTACAGTAGGTCAAGTAAAAAGAAAATTAAGTTAAAAAACCAAATAATGTTATAATGGTTGTAAGTGAATCTATAGGCCTAAATTCCATATTAGTGAAAGGAAATTAATACCTTTTTAGTTAACCCAGTCCAACGAAACTCTGGTAAAACATTTACTGTTTAGTAAGGAAGGTTAGGGGAGAATTTTAGGTGATTTAATATTAATACAAGCATGGAGTATTTTATTGGAAAGAAGTAGTAATATTCTATAATGCCGGCTCAAGGATATATAGAAAACGTGGTTGTTAAGGCAACTGAATTGCAGAAGTTGTTGATTTTGAATTAATTCGTTCTGATTGTTACAAGCTATTAGGTTGAGATGGACCGATATATTTAAAAAAGATGAATAAATCTAAATGAAATATGTATCCAAATTGAAAAGCCCTTGTTGTAAAACAATTATACTTTAATGCTAATGAATAATACAAATTAAATAACCCTCTAAATTGTCAATGAATACAGTAAAAAAGAATTGAAAGCCTCTCACCTCATTCACTAAATAATTCCGCTGAATTTGGTATTAAACCAATTCATGCTATAAATCGAAGACCAGTAAAGAATTAAAGCCTGAATTAACGGAATTATTGGAAATACAGAAGACTCGGTTTGACGAAATAACCTTCATTGGCAGCAGAAGCTGAGATCCTAATTCCAGTTCACGGGGACCAAGAATTGTGAAGATCGTGAAAGAAGAATAGAAGCCAGAAGATCTCCTGAGGGGTTACCAGTACACACCACCATCAATTTTATTGAAAATCAGAGCAGTTTCATTGGATGAAGACGAGATAAGCCGCATTTTGGCCACTGTTGACAAACGTTCACCGCCAGACGAAATTTTCGTCGGTTTTGGTAAAAAAAACAACTTATTTTCATTTTACTGTATTTTAAGTAAATAATTTTATTTTTGTAAATTGAACAACCTTAATTATGCGTTTTACCTGGCCTTACTAATGGTTCAAAGAACTATACGAACCCTGGGATAAGAATTATTTGTTATTATTTTCAAGTGTATATGTTTTTAGAATTTGAATAATTAATAATCGATATATGTCTGGATAATCGATTGGATCGTATTATTGTTTTTTGAGACAACGTAACTTGTTAATTAACAGAGAAAATAAATAAAGTACATTTATTGTATGAGATAACGTTTAAGTTATTGCAGAGTAAATACTATATGTAGTGGGTGGAATAATTTATAAACAGATTGATACAAACACTCCGAATAACTAACCTATAAGTACGCTTATTTCTAGTAACAGCGCTTAAAGTTTGCAGCTGGTGGGACGGGAGATTGCTGAACTAACTGGTGTTTAATACTAAATTTGAATGAAATTTTCTACCATCGAGGGAATAGGGTTGACACAAATACCCCTTATATTCAGTTAATACTCCATACATATTGCTAATATTACACAACCACTGAAAACTAAGTTGAGTCTATAGAATAATACAATTATAAATTCAGGAACATAATTATAATTTTGTTGGCTTAATAATCTATGTTCTGAGGGTTTCACCGGTCACAACCGAAAGATATATTAATTAATAACATATTAATTAAACCAGGTAAAAACATTTTAATTGTTACGAATTGCCACCTGCAACGTATTACTTGGCGTTTGTTACACAGGAGTCGCTTATAACTAATTACACCCATAGACAAGATTTCTTTACAATTTGACGTTTCCAGCGTGCAGCATATAATATAACATACGTCCTCACATAATTAACAAGTAGTTCTTTACTAAATTAGTATACAACAGTGGGGTTTTCGAACGTCCTCATAGGTGATCTTATTAGTTTTATAACAAATTGGCCAGCCCAACAGTGGGGCTTTAAGGAGAGGGAATTTCTAGTATTTTAACAATATATATATGTATGCAAGCACGTGGTGATTTTTTGCACTCGATTATTTAAGAAATTTAAAAGTAAAGAAGATATCCTACTACACACAAATTCAAGTACCATTTAAATGTAAAAGAAATAAAAGATAACAAAAAAAAGTAAAGTAAAAGCAACAAGTGAAAGTAGTTGTAACTTAATGGTAATTTGAAATAAATGTTTTTAAGATTGAACATGTTGATGAAAATGTAAATGTAAACTTTCAAGCTCGCTTATTGCATAAAACTGTATTGCTGGTATAGAAACTGTATTTGGGGTATAAAATTGTGATAGTGTGTGTGTGGTCTCGGTGTTACGAGGCAAGAGATAATTTGGGTGGTTATGTCCTGATGGCTACTGTACATAAAAGTGTTACCGGGTCCTCAATCAGCTGAGAGGAAGGGGGATGCTGAGATGGTGACCTGAACGTCTGTCACCATCGGCAGAGATGTCGACAGGAAAGCTCCCCCAGCGCTGTCAGACACACACATGCTCCAGGACATCAGGAGGACAGTTGCCCCTAAGGAGAATGAGCACACACTTCCAACTCACCAGCACCACTACTAACCATCATCATCACAGGCTGTAACGGCAACCAGCTTTAAAAATACAGGTGGGAAGTTTCCATTTATAAAAATTCAACAACTACTACACTTTGCCGGTCTTCGAAGCAGAAATGGACATGTATATAAACTATAGTTTCCAAATTATAATTAGTAAAATTGTGTGAGAACATGTCTAATGGATGCATAATTCTAATTCACTATAACTTGTGTTAAAAAAGGGCATTCACTTCTTATATAGTCTGATTATTTTACAGTGTTAATATTATTTTTAATTCATGTTATTACTGCACATTGAATATATGTATATATTTGTCTAGAAAATGAAAGATAGTGAATGTTATGATGATTAAGCGATGAAACAGAAGAAATCTTTGTTAGAACAAGCCCTGTGAAAATACATATATTTTGATTCATATTATTGACTGTATAAAACCATCCGCTTGTCAGGCTGTTTGATTAATGTTTATTGTTAATAGCATTAATAATTATTAATAGGAAGGTTATTCATATAAACAGTATTTTCATTTTATAATGATCAAAATTTTTGCTAGAACATGTCCTCTAAATACATACTGTGATTTATTATTATATGTGTTAAAAGCATCCACCTGTGATACTATTGATTAATTCTCCTGGTTAATGGTACTGGTAATTGCTATCCATGTAAATTCAATATATATATATATAGTATTTAAAATTTATATTTATATTACCTCAAGATGTTATTTTTCCTTATTTGGAACACGTTTCGAGAGCTCTCATCCTCAGCCTTCGCGATCTTGCATCTGGTGAAGTATTTGTGTGTTGGCTGGATGCTATTAAGGTTTCTTGTTGGTCTCTGGTATTTAAAGTTGTATTAATCTACAAAATTTATTAGTGGTTAAATAATTTTATGCTACACTCACTTGCTGCACACACCACTAGTCACTGTGACACCGATTAGTGCTTTCGAACGTACCTGTTCATCATCAGATCAACTGCCACATCCGTCCCTAACTCCACACCCTTATATACCTGCCTCTACCGAGGGCGTCCACGTCACTGCAGGTAAACCCATTGTCAACACTACTTCCTACACACAGGCAAAACCATCCATGTCTATGTTTTCTTTCCTAACCGAACCTACCTTTTCGCGTTTTACTATATTATAAAATATTTCTTCATTTTCAAAATTTATCTTAATATTCATTAAATTATTCATACCTTTTTCCCTTCCTTTTATAATTTCTAATTCTTCTATGAGCTTTCTTTCCATTGTATTATTAACTACCTTTATAATATCAAAAATTTCCAACGGGTTATTAAATTTATGATTCTCCTCTATAAAATGCCTAGCATAAAGAGAATTTGTTGTCCTATTTCCCTCTCCTCTCTTGTGTTCTCCCAATCTACATTCAAATCGGCGGCCCGTCTCACCCACGTACACTTTTTTACATTCTTCACACCTTAATTTATATACCCCATTCTTCTGCAAAATAGGTATTGTTTCTATATTATTATTTTTTATTTTATCAAATACTGTTTTACACCTTTTTATTGCTACATCCACTCCATACTTCTGAAAGCACTGTACAATTTTCATCGTCTGTGTTCCTATATATGTTACTGAGCCCAAATACTTCTTCTCTTCTTTCTGTTCTACATCTTTTTTCTTTTCATTACTTTCCATCACTTTATCTACTATGCCCATGTTATAATTATTATTCTTCACTATTCTCTTTATCATTTTTAATTCTCTCTCTTTTCTTTCTCTATCTTTCAAACATTTCTGTGCTCTATAACAAAATGTGTTTATTGTTGCTAATTTATATAGCGGCAATGGGTGATACGGGTGATACGATTCTTTCGGAATAATTATATCCGAATATGTCTCCTCTCTAAATATGTCAAATTCTAGTTTTTGTTATCTTTTATATGTATTCCTATATCCAAATAATTCAAATTCTTATCACCAATTTCTTCCTTGAACTGTGTATTTTTTACTTAGTATTCACTTCTTTTACAAATGATTTTATTTCTTCAATACTACCTTCCCAAATAAATAAAATATCGTAAACATACCTTACCCATAGTTTTATATTTCCTTTATACCTTGTACAATTTAATAACCTTTTTTCAAAATCATTCATATATATATATCTGCCAAAATTGGTGATAATGAAGAACCCATGGGTAACCCATCTTCTTGTATGTAAAATCTGTCATTGAACCTAAAATAATTCTGTTGAACACATTCTTTTATTACTTTAACTAGTTGTTTCTTATATTCGTAATTCCCCGTTCCCATTCCCCATCTTCTACCAGCTTCACTGCTTTATCTACTGTAATATTAGTAAACATATCTTTAATATCGAGCGATACCAACTTCATATTTTCATTTATGTTTATTCCTTCTAATATCTCTATAAGCTTCACATTATTTTCTACGTTATACTTTACATCAAATTCATATTTACCTTTAGTATTCTACTCACTTCTTTAGACAACTTATACGCAGGAGCATTAATAAACGATCCAATCGGCCTAACTGGTCTTTCTCTTTTATGTAATTTTATCTGGCATTTAAAATTTGGAGCCACTGGATTACTTTCTACTAAATACCTCTTTCTTCTGTCGTCTATAAACGTTATTTCCTTCATTAATCGTTTGACTTTCGCTTGGTATTTACTCGTATAATCGTATTTTGTTTCTTTATATGGACCTCCCGAAGTATTTCCATTTCTTCGTGAATCACCCTGTATATATGAATGATTTTGAAAAAAGGTTATTAAATTGTACAAGGTATAAAGGAAATATAAAACTATGGGTAAGGTATGTTTACGATATTTTATTTATTTAGGAAGGTAGTATTGAAGAAATAGAATCATTTGTAAAAGAAGTGAATACTAAGTAAAAAATACACAGTTCAAGGAAGAAATTGGTGATAAGAATTTGAATTATTTGGATATAGGAATACATATAAAAGATAACAAAAACTAGAATTTGACATATTTAGAGAGGAGACATATTCGGATATAATTATTCTGAAAGAATCATATCACCCGTATCACCCATTGCCGCTATATAAATTAGCGACAATAAACGCATTTTGTTATAGAGCACAGAAATGTTTGAAAGATAGAGAAAGAAAAGAGAGAGAATTAAAAATGATAAAGAGAATAGTGAAGAATAATAATTATAACATGGGCATAGTAGATAAAGTGATGGAAAGTAATGAAAAGAAAAAAGATGTAGAACAGAAAGAAGAGAAGAAGTATTTGGGCTCAGTAACATATATAGGAACACAGACGATGAAAATTGTACAGTGCTTTCAGAACTATGGAGTGGATGTAGCAATAAAAAGGTGTAAAACAGTATTTGATAAAATAAAAAATAATAATATAGAAACAATACCTATTTTGCAGAAGAATGGGGTATATAAATTAAGGTGTGAAGAATGTAAAAAAGTGTACGTGGGTGAGACGGGCCGCCGATTTGAATGTAGATTGGGAGAACACAAGAGAGGAGAGGGAAATAGGACAACAAATTCTCTTTATGCTAGGCATTTTATAGAGGAGAATCATAAATTTAATAACCCGTTGGAAATTTTTGATATTATAAAGGTAGTTAATAATACAATGGAAAGAAAGCTCATAGAAGAATTAGAAATTATAAAAGGAAGGGAAAAAGGTATGAATAATTTAATGAATATTGTAACCGTACGTACAAATAAAATAAGAGGTTCGTTTAAATAAACCTCCATGCTAGTAAGGTTTCGCTCCGCTGTGGGTAGTGTCGCTTGGTAACAAGCCGCTGTTGACTCTTTTAAGCCCCACTGTTGCGAGTGTCAATTTGTAACAAGTCCCTCTGTATGCAGTCGTTACAAATAAAGATAAGAAAGAAAAAATTTTATTAAAAAAAATTTAAAAAAAAAATTTGTTTGTTTATAATGTCTATGACTGAGAATAAATTCAATTTTATTGTTTTGATGGAAATTCTAAAATTAAATACGATAATTATTAATTATTTAGCACTTCTTGAAGATCTTAACAAAGTCCGGAGTTAATCAGATTAACTCCGGTCAGCAATCGATTTATGATTTTTCGTGCTGGTCCAATATCTCACTTTCTATAAATATTTTCTTCTTCAGGAAGTCTCGTTGCAATAATAAAACCTTAAACTAGCATGTGAAATAAGTTATAGATCCAAACAATTGAAATAAATTGATTTATTAACAAAGTTAAAGAATGATCGATGTTTAATCGATTTTGAGCAATTGTCGACTCCGTCTCAGGAAATAATCGATTTGTTCATACAGGTTAAAAATTATTACAAGTATTAGAAAAGGTTCTTGGAGCGATTATATTATTAATAGTCAGAGAAGGGTAGACGAGAAAGTATAACATTTACAAATAAAGTGTTTTCAATAACTATTATCTAACAAAATGTGAATAAATTTTATAAAATATGTAATATTGTTGAGTTGTCAAACCAATTCTGCAAGCCCTGTAGTCAGGCGATGTTGTTGGCACTGGTTGGCATTTCCAAGATGGCCGCTCAAAAAGATGACGAGGTTAATTGCAATGTCGTCGCGAGAAAATCTCTCCGCAAAATTAACTTCATATATGTTTTAAATGTCCCCGAACTTGTGTAATCTGTCTAATATGTTGTTTGGTGTATTCTGGAAGAATGTTTACGGTTCACTGGTGTTAATTATGTTATATGTTTTTGGTGTTCACTTCTCTTTGTTCGCTACGCAAAAAACGGTTATACTGTTTAAGATTGAATTATCACAAATATGTCGTTTTACTGTTTTTATGCACTGGTATTATGTAGGGTTGGTGTTGTTTTCACTGTTGTCGAAAAGTTGTTTGTGGTTTTAAATGGAAAAGTGTTTAATTTACGTAACTCTCGTTTCACTGAATTTATTAGGTAACCTTAGTACTCCATTTTTCTCGGTTTCAAGGAACGCAATCTTACTTAAACTGTTCAGCTTGATCATTAACAAAGAACTAACTAACTTCCTTCACGTTAGTCAAAATCTGGCCCAGTTAATATTTGAAAAGTATTGTTAAAATAATTTCGACTTCCCATATACATGATACAAAAATACATTATATATGGAATTAATTTAGTTTATTATTCACTTTCATGAATTATTAACCTTATCATTGGTTTAATTATCTCATTCTATTTAAATTGATATATTGTAGTCCATATCTGTTAAGATTATTGTCAAAATTACCAAATTTCTTTCTTTTTGGAAATCTAGGCTCAAAAACTGGTTTCCGCCTTCATATAATTTTTCTGCCATTTTAATTGTTATTAATACCATTATATTACATTTCAAATAGTCATAATTCCCTTCCTTTCCTTAATTACATATAAATTGAACCTTTGAACTGGTTTTTAGTGATAATCTCTGAATTTAACACTCCTCTTTAAAAATAATTAATTTATATATTTCAAAAATTTACAATAATTTAAGGTATATTTCCATATTATCATTTTAACTCATAGGTTCATTCACAGTAGTTGTTAACTGATTTACCTTACCTAAATCTTGCCAGTTTACAGGATTTATAAGTAAATTAACTGGTTTATATGGTTTCTGTGAATTCATTAAATGGCCTAGAGTTTAGAATTTTACATGTCTGGTTGTCTCAAATAAATTTAATCCTACTCCTCCTCTGACTTTGAGCAGTTATTATGACATAAAAATAAAATGGTTCATAAACTTATTGTGATGTGTAGCATCTAATTCATACTACTGTTACATAAAAATAATAATGAACATTACTCAGCATTCTAAAAATTTGAACATATTGCTGACATTGTTTGAAAACATACATTTAACTCTTTTTTTAATTAACACAGCATACCTACTGAAACATTTTAAATGGTATGTATGCTGTTATTTAACAAATATAATAAATTCTAAACACATATAAATCTTATTGACTAAGAACTCCTTCACACATATGGAGTTCATGGCTGTGAATAAATAGCCATTTTAAACATTTTAAACCTATGAACACTTAAATTAATTCCAGTCCTTTCTGGTCGAAACCATTATTATTGATTATCCCCTTATCGAGTAAACAATTCCACCCATACTTTAGTTATGGTCATTTCTACAAATGTCTTGTAATAACAAAGTGACATTAAAATAATAAAATATTGGAAATCTTCCATTTATTATTTTATGATTTGTGAATTACTAAATGTAAAAGTTGTTATCTAGCATATAGTTAAGTCATAGTATCACTACAACCTTAAGTTTATTATATTTCCAAAAACACTCACACTAGTTCACTTTCACTGGTGGTTCTGATATATTGAGTCTTATTATCTCAGACCAGACCTTTAGTCATCATGGACTGTTAAGACTTGTTTATTTTTTTTATCACACAATAACTTTAGTTGGTGCATCTCTTATCACACTATACAACACTTTTGGTTTATTAATAATTATAATTTTATAGGGTTTTGGGATGTTATACTTTCTTTAATTGTCTCTATGGGTTTGGGGTTTATGGCAGTTAATAATAGGTTTTATAATGGTGTTTCTTCCATACTATTTCTTCCTTTCTTCTTGTCTTCTTTCTTGTCTTCACTCTTGTCCTTTTTCTTGTCTTCATTCTTGTCTTTCTTCTTGTCTTCATTCTTGTCTTTCTTCTTGTCTTCATTCTTGTCTTTCTTCTTGTTTTCATTCTTGTCTTTCTTCTTGTCTTCACTCTTGGGTAAACCAAGGTACTTCGTGTCATCTTGACTGATGTTTGGTTTGGAGTATCTAATTTATTTTCTGATACTGACCTTGCTCTTCGCTAAAGGTTTCAGGGTATTGTTTACTTCCTGATAATAAACTCTACTCTTCCTTCTTCTTGTGTTTGGGGTATTTTGTTGTTTCACCACTCCTAAACTGATTCTTTCTTCTTGATTTTGTGGTATTTAGTTTGTTTACTGCTCCTAACTTCCTGGGAAAATTCCTGATTTTATAATATGAGTTATTCTTAAATTTTTCTTTGACCTTTTAATAGTGGTATGGTTATAATTAAATGATTGTTCTTATTTTATAGTGGTTTTTTCCTTTGAATTCATTAAATTTCATTCGATATTATATTATTATATGTAATGTAATTATTGTTTATTATCTTAATTGAATTAATTAGTAGTGGAATTTCTGTCACGCTACAGAATGCCCTTCTCCAGAAGTGATTTTTTCAGACTATACTTGCTTTGTCTGAAACAATTGCTTATGATAATTATTCTAGGTTTGTTATTATTCTTGACTTCCTTCCATTTTAAAAATTTTTCTTATTTATATTTGAGCTTATATTCTTCTCATTCTCACTTGATCTTCCTTGATAGTAATAGTCATCTGAGTTTCATATTTATTATTTTATTTTCATATTTCTTCTTAGTATTTTCTCCTTGGGATATTTCCTCCCTATCGTTCCCTACTTTGTGAGCTGGTTCAGTTCAGAGAGGCACTGTACGCTACTTCCTCTGCTGTCCAATACTTCACACATATTTGAGTACAGAGGCAAATCATCTCTGCTCAAAAAACATATTAATACTGCTGGAATTATCTACAGACAGATTAAAAAATTATTCAGAATAGTACACATTTGTTACTATTTAAAAAATATCTTTGGGATACTTCACTTATTCCTTATTATATTCCTCAGAGATTTTAATATTCCTATCTCAGTTGTTCTTCTGACTCTTTAACTTGATGGTTCATTCATTTGATATTATGGTAGGAAGCTCTTCTATTAGTACATTTTTCAACCTTTCTTATCATATAAAGCTTTTGGTTATTAATTCTTTATTTCCTTCTGGTTTTTTATTACAATCTGCATTGGTTTATTGTAGCATATTTTTATGACATTTTTGGTTTGTTACTCTGTTTTTATTAGTTCCACTTGTTCTATGTTCTAGAACTTTCTTATAACTGTCGTTATTACAATTGACGTTTAATTCATAATCATTTCATATTAATTCGTTTAATTAGATCATATTTTGATATTATTCTCACATTACTCCTGTCATGGTTATTGTTCGTTCGAATGAATGTTTTAATTAATTTGATAATGAGGTCATAATTTCTCCTCATACCACTTCAAAGTTTTATTACCTCATAATTCCACACAAATTTCTGTATTTTATTATATTTAATTACTCAAATCGTATCACATATTTTTATTCCCTTTGGTATCATTTTATGGAAAGTTTTTTACACTTTATATTGAAATTAGACATGATCATACTTCTCCAGAATCATTTGTTTTAATTCTAAATTCTGTTTCCTTTATTCATCTCATTATGATCCTTTATAAACATGGTAAATATATTTTATGATTACCATAAATATAGTATTAATTCTCTTCTGTTTATTTCACCAAAGTGTTTTATAAATAATTGGCTGGTAAGTTGTGCTTACACTTTATTTTTAATTTTTGATGAGTAAGTCAAAATTCATTCTTCTTATATTTCTATAAAGTTTTCACCAATAATTGGCTTGTAAGGTTTGCTTACAATATTTTTACATTTATACGGTTTATATCTAAATTCTTCTCTTATATTTCCATAAAGTTTTCACAAATAATTGTCTTGTAAGGTGTGCTTACAATATTTTTAGAATTTAGGCGGTTTCATTCTAAATTCTGTTTTATATTATTGCCAAATAGTTTTTCAAATAATTGTATGTAAGGTGGGCTTACATTTATTTAGAATTTATACGATTTTTTCAAAAATTCTCTCCTTCTTATATTTATATTATTTCCAAATAAGTTTTTTCTCAAATAATTGTATGTACGGTGTTCTTACAATCCTTTTAGAATTTAGGTGTTTCATTCTAAATTCTGTTTTATATTATTGCCAAATAGTTTTTCAAATAATTGTATGTAAGGTGGTCTTACTTTGTTTTGGAATTTTGTCAGTTTCTATTCTAAATTCTCCTTACATTCTTGCCATAAAGTTTTCACAGATAATTGTCTTGTAAGTTGTACTTACAATATTTTTAAATTTTATCGATTTCAATTCAAAATTCTTTTTGTTATTCTCTTTCCAAATAGTTTTTCTCAAATTTTTAGTATGTAAGGTGGTCTTACTTTGTTTTGGAATTTAGACGTTTTCATTCTAAATTCTCTTTTATCTTCTTTCCCAAACAGTTTTTCTTAAATAATTGGTATGTAAGGTTGGCTTACATTTATTTAGAATTTATATGATTTTTTTCAAAAATTCTCTCCTTCTTCTTATATTTATATTATTTCCAAATAAGTTTTTTCTCAAATAACTGTATTTAAGGTGTTGTACAGTATTAAACAAATTGATATTTAATTTAATTTAATTTGATTTAACCTAAGGGAATATACTTTCAATTTAATTATTTTCTGAATAACTCCTTCAGGCGCCATCTTGTGTTGCCAACTGTTAGAAGAAAATTACCAAGGTTCGAATCAGCAAACCGGGAAGTGCAGAACTGGTTATTTCAGAAAGTACAACTGAATTACCATCACACCCATTTTAATTCATTTTTACATTACAAAAGACAACGTGAAAATATAGCCCTTAACATAATTCAAAATTTTATAGAGACAAATATTCCCCTTACTTTGTTACGATCTTGTAAAGAAGAATAATAACGTTTAATATGCATGATTTTCTTCTTTAGAATAGAAATATACAATAAACCTAAGATTAATTTTAGAACGGAAACCAGCACTTCATGATATATATATATATATATATATATATATATATATATATATATATATAATTAAGCAAAACCCCTCACACACTCTCACATTCAATCCATTTTAAAATTTTCCCCTTAGACTCCCATTTTATTTAATTTGCCCCATGTGTTTTGAATTTCTGAAAAATATAATAAATTTTGATAATGTTGTGTATATCCTAGTAAGACTTAGGCTTCTATTACACTAGGCAACATGTGGCGGGCAACTAGTTGTCCGACCTCGGACAACTAGTTGACGAGGGCTAAAAATGGTGCGCAACTCTCGGCCACATGTTGATGATTTAAGTCGAGAAAATGGCGTCAAGGAATGAAGAGCTTCTGCTGCTCGCTTTGTTATTGAAGAAAAGAAGACGCAGAGCTCGGAGAAGACATATGTACGTACATACACCCTATGTTATCAACAAGGATGGATAAAGGATTATACTACACACTGTTCGATGATCTGTGCGTGGACGAAAATAATTTTTTTAACTATTTTGTATGTCAAAACAATCATTTGATGAATTGTTGGACTTGATCAAAGCAGACATAACTGCGTATTGAATGCGAAATGACACTGGGCCTGGTGGCCTGTCGTCTGCCGTCCCGGACACAGTTAAGGTGGTGTCTGTGGCGAAGTGCGCATGCGCGGAAGCGGGAGTGGTGCACCACATGTTGCCCAGTGTAATAGCTCCCATCTGAAACAATGCCCCACGTCCAGCGTCAGCAACTTCCGAGTGGTCGGGAAGTTGCCGATCTCGTCCACCGTCATCCACTAGTTGTCGACCCATATCAACAAGTGGCTTAGTATAATAGGCTCCCATATAAACAATGTTACTAGACGACCTCGGCAACAAGTTGCCCGCCACATGTTGCCTAGTGTAATAGAGGGCTTATCTGCCTCGAGTCCGAATTTTAGTCCAGACGACGTCACATCGCTTTCTGTGCGCACTTTCACCTTAATTCATGATATATTGTTATATGGTTTATGAAAACTGTTAATCACATTTTAATATGAATTTTGAATGTTTAGCCACATTTTGAAATATATTATTCACATTTTGTTGTTTTGCGGGCCCCCACTTACGTTTCGAAACTTTTACATGTCACTCGCGCGAGTGATGAGATGAGACTGGGGGAGAACTACAGGCGCTAATTTGTGAAGCGGCTGTTGTAGGATGATCAATTTCCTTTGTTTTTTAAAGTTTATATCACTCCGCCAGCAGACTACTTTCGTTTGCTGAGTGTCTGACGAAACTGGTGACACACCTCGTTATGTAATGCGGTGACGCAACACATCGCCTGATCGTCCGTTATATAATTTGTTTTTTGCTGTTACTGGAGCTGACCTTGGCACAGTTAGTCGGTTATTGAATCTGTTCATATAAAATATTATTAAATAATTCTGCATACAACTCCTCAAGCAGTGCAGCCACCGTCGTGATCGCTCCAAACAGTAAATTTACCTAAATTTGTTCCCTATCACCAAAATGTTATTTATTATCATAAAAAAAAATACAAATTGTGTTATTGCCCCAAAATAGGCCCGTTACAGTGTTCTTACAATCCTTTTAGAATTTAGGCGTTTCATTCCAAATTCTCTTTTATCTTCTTATATTTATATTATTTCCAAATAAGTTTTTTCTCAAATAATTGTATGTAAGGTGGTCTTACATTATTTTAAAATTTTGACGATTTAGTCAAAATTCATTCTTCTACTCTTGCCAAAATAGTTTTTCTCAAATAAATTTTTGTATGTAAGGTGTGCTTACTTTGTTTTGGAATTTTGTCGATTAAGTCAAAATTCTCTTTTATATTATTCCATAAAGTTTTTCAATTCCTTGGTTAGTAATGGTCCTTTCTTTATTTTTAGAATTTAGATGATATTTTCTAAATTCTTTTTATCTTCTTGTCAAAATGTTTTTTCCTTAAATAAATGGTTAGTAAGGTGTCCTTACTTTTGTTTTTAAATTTAGTTGATTATATTCTAAATTCTTTTTATCTTCTTGCCAAATGGTTTTTCTTAAATAATTGTATGTAAGGTGGTCTTACTTTGTTTTGGAATTTATATGATTTCATTCTAAATTCTGTTTTCTCTTCTGTCCCAAACAGTTTTTCTTAAATAATTGGTATGTAAGGTGTTCTTACAATCTTTTTAGAATTTAGGCGTTTATTCAAAATATTTCTTCATGGATGCCTGATTATAGACACCCTTAATTTTATTGGAACCCATCTCCTTTATTTCGTAAGTGTTGTTATTATTGTTTTTGGAGATTATATAGGGTCCAGTGTACAATATAGGGTCCAGTGTACAAAAGCAATAATTTTTTGGTTATCCCTTCTAATGAGCTGGGTAACTCCCTATTCTTCAACAAAACCTTCTCTCCAATTGTATAGGTAATGACCTTACCCATACTTTTATTGTATTTAATCCGCCGTTTCTCCTGATCTTCGGCCACCTTATTATAAAATTTAACTTTATTAAAGATTTATCTATTCTCTCTTGGGAACTCCAATATTTCCTCGATCTCCCTTGGGGGTTGTCTTTCATACATGGCAGAGTATGGGGTTATTCCTATGGCTGGGTGGTATGCCAGGTTGAGGAATTCTTCTGTGGCCTCCAGATATTCTTGCCACCTCCTCTGTTGATCGTGGCAATACGTCCGTAATAGGCGCCCCACCTCTCGCAATACTCTTTCGGCCGGGTTACTGCTCGGGTGGTATACCGATGTTTTATAGGTATGAACCCCCATCGACAGTAGTGTATCCCGCCATTTTCTCCCCTTGAATTGTGTTCCGTGATTGGTGATGATTGAAACTGGTTTTCCGACGTTTGGGAAGTACTGGTTGGTCAAGATGTCGAGAATCTTAATTGTAGTCGAGTTGCTGGGTATAGCTTGATGAACTTGGTAAAATGGTCCATCACGATGACTAGATATTTGTATCTGTGACAGCCCCCACTGCGGGGAAATGGCCCACAGATGTCCAGGAATACTTTCTCTAGTTTCGATTGAGAGGTTATCGGAATCATTTGCCCTTCTCTTTTCTCGTTGTTGGTCTTCACGAGTTGGCAAATGCGGCAATTCTTTATGTACTTTCGTACCTTCCGATTAATATCTTTTATGTGGCAGCTCTCTTCCAGGGCCTTTACCACCTTTAAGGCGCCCATATGCCCATATCGAACATGATAATTATACACTATCTCCTTTTCGATATGGGTTGGAATAACAACCTTCCATTCCTCCTTATATAAAGATGGTCGTACAAACAGGATTCCGTTATGTACTTTATAATATTGGGCGATAGTCTCGTCCCCTGTTTCCAATCTTGTTCTAATAGATATTAATTTCGGGTCAGCTTGTTGGTGTGTGCTCAGGTGTTCCAATATTGATTGTAGACCGGCGCTGTTGCTTAGAATATGGTATACCTTAAGTATACTCTCCTTTTCCCCTTCTAACGTCTGTTTATCAATGTCTACCCTAGACAACACGTCCGCGACGACATTCTTCTTTCCGGGGATGTACTCCCACTTAAGGTCATACTCTTGCAGCAATAGTATCCACCGTGTCAACCTTCCGTGGCTTAACTTACATCTCTTTAGGAACGATATTGACTTATGGTCTGTCCGGACGGTAACGGAGTAACCAAGGATATAAGTGCGGAATTTTCCACACGCGAACACTACACTTAACAATTCCTTTTCAGTAACGTGGTAATTCTTCTCACACTGATTCAACGCTCTGCTGGCAAAGCAGATTACGAGATGTTCGCCCTCTTCATCCTCCTGATACAATGTAGTGCCGAGGCTGATGTCACTGGCATCGCAATTAAGAAAGAACGGTTTGCTGAAATCCGGATGGCGAAGTATAATAGGTTCAAGTAATTTTTGTTTAATTAATGATAATATATTGTGTTGTTCTGTACCCCATATCCATTTATTTTTGGATGACAGTTGCGGCTGAAATCTGGCGGTCAGTTCAGAGTACTTTTCCTGGAACTTGCGGTAGTAATTACAGAGTCCCAGAAATGACTGTAATTGCCTTCGATTCTTAGGTGTAGGAAAGTTTTGAATCGCTTCAACCTTTCCAGCCGACGGTGAGATTCCCTGGCCATTTAATATGAAACCCAAGAATTGAATTTCCTTGCGATAAAATGAGATTTTGCTAATTTTAGCGTAATATTATTCGCCGCTAGCTTCTTTAGTACGTGTTCCACACGGTAGCAGTGTTCCTCCCAAGTTTCTGAGGACACTAGCAAGTCATCAACGTATACGGTGGTGAACTGTAGTGCTTCTTGGCCAAGTATCTGGTCCATGCAGTGCACAAAGACTGTGACTGAATTTACCAGTCCGAAGGGCAACCTCTTAAACTGGTAGTTCCGCCCTTCGAATATAAAGGCCAGATACTGGCGACTCTGTGGATGTAATTCCACCTGCCAGTACCCGCACACCGTATCCCAGGTACTAAAGTACTTGGTGCCGTGGAACCGTTTCAAAATCTCTTCAATCTCACCGGGCGAAGTCCTGTCATTTATGATCATTTTATTTATTTCACGTGCATCTAGGCACAAACGGACTTGTCCGTTTTTCTTAGGAATAGCCACGATAGGACTTGTATATGGGGATTGGCTACTCTCTATTATGTCACGGTTAATCATTTGTTTTATTTCAGCTCTTACAGCTTCCTTTCGTGATTGCGCGATGGGGTAAGACTTCCGGTTAAAGTCCACTGTGTCTCGGAATTGTAGAGTACACTGGAAGTTTTTCACTTTACCGGGCTCATCAGAAAAGACTGATTTATATTTTTCATAGATATTGATTAATTTGTTCGCTTGGTTTAAGGTTAATTTTTCGCCGGTTATACCGCTCCGGAAATCCCTGATCTCCTGGAGTTTTTGTGACCATAAGTCTTCATTGGAGGTGTCGTCTATCTTTTGTTCAATTATAGATGTAGGATGTATATAGTTAATTTTGCGAATTTGTTGGTGGATACTATCGGGAATGACTTGGTCACTACCCACCAAGTTAGCCGTTCAAGTATGTCCGTTGGTAAATAGAGACAATTTCTCAGTTCTCAAATCAATTATGGAGGAATTCCGCCTGAGCACATCACACCCGACGAGTATATTAAACGGCAGTCCGCTCGCTACCAAGAATTCCATATCTATTGCTATACCGCAGCTCATCACACTGGCGGAGACTTGCCTTCGTATTGTTTTATTTTGTCGGCCGGTTGCACCCTACAAAATAACATTGTTTAATGGCAACGTTGGTAAAGTTCTTCGACACTCTCGCTGTATTCTCTCCAACTCAGTCGTACTTATAATTGATACGTTTGAACCAGTATCGATCATCAATTTGGCGGGGATGCCTTCTACCTCCACGTTGACATGTATGATTTCGTTATTAAAGTTATTGGTGGGATTATTGTCGTCCTCTTCCAATAACTCATGTCGGATGTTCTTGAGGTAGTTACACCCTATGACCGTGATACGATTATTATTATTTATTCTATTAAACTCATTATTATGATACCCAGTAGTTAGGAGCAGTAATGGGTTCTGGCGATTTATTACTGCCTGCGCCCGTTTAAAGGCTCGACATCATTGTTCCGTTGTGCCGTACTTGTTGAAGCATCATTTGGGATGCTTAGAGTGGGCCCCTGTCGATCTGTCCTGTGGTCTTCCGGTCGTTCGTTGTTGGTCCTCCGTTCAGCATCGTCCAAACTAGTACTCCTTCTCGCCGGATAGTACCTTGGTTGGTCTCGTTCTAGGCTCTTCCGCCTATCTTCATATTCACGGTAGCTGTTTCTTCTATTGTTGTAGTATCTTCGCTGGCGACCATCTCCTTTCGTATGAAATTCACTCGTGGCCGGGAAAACCTATTATTACTGGGATTACCATTATTTGGACTTACCCGATTGTTATTATTATGGTAACGATCATTACTATAATTGGGGCTTCTCTGACTATTAAGGTTAGGAGGGTAGGGATTTCGGTTACCCTGATAACCATTAGTGGGTCGACTCGGGTTCGGATGGTTTGGACACGTATTATTATTATTATTATTATTATTATTATTATGATTAGTATTGTTAAAACTATTATTTTGCGGGTATCACGGCCTCCTTGGTACCCAGTGTTGGTGTTGTTCGTACCCAGGTTGTTGTTTGGATACGTCCTGGGTTCGGGTCTATCGTTTCTTCTCCAGCTTTGTCGGTAGTATTCCTCGTTCTCGTAGTTTTCGAGGAGTTCGGTCATTGCCTGAATTGTTTAGATTTGGCTGCCTCTCCTCGCTCGAATTACTTCTTCGTCATAATGGTATGACAGCTTATTTATTAGGCACTCCTCAGGTATGGCCAGTTCTAAATGTTTGGCCATACATACCTTGCCGAGGAAATATGCCGTCATAGAACTACCGACTTGTGGTTTGTAATGGCCATGGCATATGTTGTCCCTTATTAAGTTTTGTGTCGTTTCCGACCAATACTTAGCCTTGAAGAGGCTTTTAAATTGTTGATAGCTTACGATGTCGCTTCGGTTGGCCATCCACCAATGGTCATTCACCTCCCGAAACGACTCGTCTAGGATTTCCCGGTTCTGGACCCATCGGTTCCCTCTATGCTTTTCCAGGTACTCCTCTATGCGGGCCAAGAACTCCATGGGCTTCCGCTTATACTGCCTGAAATTAAGCCATTCTCTATTCTCAGATACGGGGAAATTATTATAGCCAGTTGGTCGGTTTCTTATCAATTCTATTTCCTCCTGACTCTGTCGCACTTGTCCCGTGATGTTTGTCATAGCGGCTTCCACGCTGTCGCATTTTTCGGTGACATGTGTCCGCACTTTATTTATTTCTTCCAGGGCCAAATTTTTGTTTTCCTCCAGTTTAGTCCTCTGGTGTTCCTTGACTTGGGTGATCTCTTTATTTATTACCTCCCGGACTTCCAGTACTTCATTTTCTGTCTGACGACATCTTTCGTCCACTTCCCTGATCTGCTGGTTTAACAACCACGACTTCCTGTTCTAACTTTTTGACAATGGATTTCTTCGTGTCTGTTATCTTTTTATTCAACTCCTCTTTCGCTAACTCGATCCTCTCGTCTAACTTGTTCATGTTCTCCTGGTTGACTTCCCTTAGTTCTTCTCTCAGCAGTTGGTTATCCTCTCTCAATTCTTCCAACCTTTCACCCATCGTCTCTTCCATTTTCTTGTTATTTTCCCTTAATTCTTCTTTCAATTGTTGGTTGTCACTTTCTATTTTCTTACTGGTTTCTTCCATCTTCTCTTCCAAATTCTTATTATTTTCTTCCATTTTCTTTTCCATCTTCCTACTCAAGGATTGGTTGTCCTCCTTCAGATCTTCCATCTTCTTATTCAAGGATTGGTTGTCCTTTTTCCTTTCCTTGTTATTTTCCTCCATCTTTTCTTCCAAATTCTTTAATCCTTCCTTCGTGGATTCTATGTTTTTGTTTATTCCACTCAAATCTTCCTTGGTGGGCTTGTTGTTGTTATCCATTTTCTTGTTCGACATTTCGTTTGTAGATTTGATTTCTTCCTTCAAATCTTGTTTTGTAGAATCCATTTTCTTATTTAAATCTTGACTCATCTGTAAGAGCACTTCCATTATCTTCTCTTCCATTGTTTTAGTTTTCTCCTTCTCCTTCCCTGGGACATTGACTTCCCCTGTTTGAGTTGGTACTTCGGGTTGTTCCTCTGGTGGTGCGGGTTGTTTTGGTTTCACCAGGGGTAGTAACCCTTCCAGATCCTCCACGGGTGTTGCCTCCTTATCCCCCATGTCAACTTCCTTTTCGGCCTCTGCCGCCCTCTTCTTCGAAGTAGCTCGTCTTTGCATTTTTCCTTCTTTTCTAATAAATAACCGCTGCCAGGCTTAAATTATTAAGCCCTCTAGTTGGACGCCAATTTGTAACCGTACGTACAAATAAAATAAGAGGTTCGTTTAAATAAACCTCCACGCTAGTAAGGTTTCGCTCCGCTGTGGGTAGTGTCGCTTGGTAACAAGCCGCTGTTGACTCTTTTAAGCCCCACTGTTGCGAGTGTCAATTTGTAACAAGTCCCTCTGTATGCAGTCATTACAAATAAAGATAAGAAAGAAAATATTTTATTAAAAAAAATTTTCAAAAAAAAATTTATGTTTGTTTATAATGTCTATGACTGAGAATAAATTCAATTTTATTGTTTTGATGGAAATTCTAAAATTTAATAAGATAATTATTAATTATTTAGTACTTCTTGAAGATCTTAACAAAGTCCGGAGTTAATCAGATTAACTCCGGTCAGCAATCGATTTATGATTTTTCGTGCTGGTCCAATATCTCACTTTCTATAAATATTTTCTTCTTCAGGAAGTCTCGTTGCAATAATAAACCCTTAAACTAGCATGTGAAATAAGTTATAGATCCAAACAATTGAAATAAATTGATTTATTAACAAAGTTAAAGAATGATCGATGTTTAATCGATTTTGAGCAATTGTTGACTCCGTCTCAGGAAATAATCGATTTGTTCATACAGGTTAAAAATTATTACAAGTATTAGAAAAGGTTCTTGGAGCGATTATATTATTAATAGTCAGAGAAGGGTAGACGAGAAAGTATAACATTTACAAATAAAGTGTTTTCAATAACTATTATCTAACAAAATGTGAATAAATTTTATAAAATATGTAATATTGTTGAGTTGTCAAACCAATTCTGCAAGCCCTGTAGTCAGGCGATGTTGTTGGCACTGGTTGGCATTTCCAAGATGGCCGCTCAAAAAGATGACGAGGTTAATTGCAATGTCGTCGCGAGAAAATCTCTCCGCAAAATTAACTTCATATATGTTTTAAATGTCCCCAAACTTGTGTAATCTGTCTAATATGTTGTTTGGTGTATTCTGGAAGAATGTTTACGGTTCACTGGTGTTAATTATGTTATATGTTTTTGGTGTTCACTTCTCTTTGTTCGCTACGCAAAAAACGGTTATACTGTTTAAGATTGAATTATCACAAATATGTCGTTTTACTGTTTTTATGCACTGGTATTATGTAGGGTTGGTGTTGTTTTCACTGTTGTCGAAAAGTTGTTTGTGGTTTTAAATGGAAAAGTGTTTAATTTACGTAACTCTCGTTTCACTGAATTTATTAGGTAACCTTAGTACTCCATTTTTCTCGGTTTCAAGGAACGCAATCTTACTTAAACTGTTCAGCTTGATCATTAACAAAGAACTAACTAACTTCCTTCACGTTAGTCAAAATCTGGCCCAGTTAATATTTGAAAAGTATTGTTAAAATAATTTCGACTTCCCATATACATGATACAAAAATACATTATATATGGAATTAATTTAGTTTATTATTCACTTTCATGAATTATTAACCTTATCATTGGTTTAATTATCTCATTCTATTTAAATTGATATATTGTAGTCCATATCTGTTAAGATTATTGTCAAAATTACCAAATTTCTTTCTTTTTGGAAATCTAGGCTCAAAAACTGGTTTCCGCCTTCATATAATTTTTCTGCCATTTTAATTGTTATTAATACCATTATATTAAATTTCAAATAGTCATAATTCCCTTCCTTTCCTTAATTACATATAAATTGAACCTTTGAACTGGTTTTTAGTGATAATCTCTGAATTTAACACTCCTCTTTAAAAATAATTAATTTATATATTTCAAAAATTTACAATAATTTAAGGTATATTTCCATATTATCATTTTAACTCATAGGTTCATTCACAGTAGTTGTTAACTGATTTACCTTACCTAAATCTTGCCAGTTTACAGGATTTATAAGTAAATTAACTGGTTTATATGGTTTCTGTGAATTCATTAAATGGCCTAGAGTTTAGAATTTTACATGTCTGGTTGTCTCAAATAAATTTAATCCTACTCCTCCTCTGACTTTGAACAGTTATTATGACATAAAAATAAAATGGTTCATAAACTTATTGTGATGTGTAGCATCTAATTCATACTACTGTTACATAAAAATAATAATGAACATTACTCAGCATTCTAAAAATTTGAACATATTGCTGACATTGTTTGAAAACATACATTTAACTCTTTTTTTAATTAACACAGCATACCTACTGAAACATTTTAAATGGTATGTATGCTGTTATTTAACAAATATAATAAATTCTAAACACATATAAATCTTATTGACTAAGAACTCCTTCACACATATGGAGTTCATGGCTGTGAATAAATAGCCATTTTAAACATTTTAAACCTATGAACACTTAAATTAATTCCAGTCCTTTCTGGTCGAAACCATTATTATTGATTATCCCCTTATTGAGTAAACAATTCCACCCATACTTTAGTTATGGTCATTTCTACAAATGTCTTGTAATAACAAAGTGACATTAAAATAATAAAATATTGGAAATCTTCCATTTTATTATTTTATGATTTGTGAATTATTAAATGTAAAAGTTGTTATCTAGCATATAGTTAAGTCATAGTATCACTACAACCTTAAGTTTATTATATTTCCAAAAACACTCACACTAGTTCACTTTCACTGGTGGTTCTGATATATTGAGTCTTATTATCTCAGACCAGACCTTTAGTCATCATGGACTGTTAAGACTTGTTTATTTTTTTTATCACACAATAACTTTAGTTGGTGCACCTCTTATCATACTATACAACACTTTTGGTTTATTAATAATTATAATTTTATAGGGTTTTGGGATGTTATACTTTCTTTAATTGTCTCTATGGGTTTGGGGTTTATGGCAGTTAATAATAGGTTTTATAATGGTGTTTCTTCCATACTATTTCTTCCTTTCTTCTTGTCTTCTTTCTTGTCTTCACTCTTGTCCTTTTTCTTGTCTTCATTCTTGTCTTTCTTCTTGTCTTCATTCTTGTCTTTCTTCTTGTCTTCATTCTTGTCTTTCTTCTTGTCTTCACTCTTGGGTAAACCAAGGTACTTCGTGTCATCTTGACTGATGTTTGGTTTGGAGTATCTAATTTATTTTCTGATACTGACCTTGCTCTTCGCTAAAGGTTTCAGGGTATTGTTTACTTCCTGATAATAAACTCTACTCTTCCTTCTTCTTGTGTTTGGGGTATTTTGTTGTTTCACCACTCCTAAACTGATTCTTTCTTCTTGATTTTGTGGTATTTAGTTTGTTTACTGCTCCTAACTTCCTGGGTAAATTCCTGATTCTATAATATGAGTTATTCTTAAATTTTTCTTTGACCTTTTAATAGTGGTATGGTTATAATTAAATGATTGTTCTTATTTTATAGTGGTTTTTTCCTTTGAATTCATTAAATTTCATTCGATATTATATTATTATATGTAATGTAATTATTGTTTATTATCTTAATTGAATTAATTAGTAGTGGAATTTCTGTCACGCTACAATATTAAGATAAATTTTTAAAATATATAAGGGGGTGGAGTTAGGGACGGATGTGGCAGTTACGATCTGATGATCAACGGGTACGTTCGAAAGCGCTAATCGGTGTCACAGTGACTAGTGGTGTGCAGCAAATGAGTGTAGCATAAAGTTGTATTATTGTGTATTTTCGATGTTGAGTGCTTTGAATATTGTGTCATGTTTTGTATTGATTTGTTTTTGTTCAGGTATTAGTTTGTTTTGTGTTTTATATTTGTATATTTGTAAACTTTTCCAAATGTTCATTATGGTGCCTTTGTGTGGTGTTTTTTTATTAGTGCCACGTTGGTTATGTCTGGGAATTCATGTCCTGTTGAGCTGCCTCATTTCCCCTTCTCAAAGTTTTGTAAAAATTTTTTTTTTTTTGAAAAGAGGAAGGCATCCCGTAAAATTTAAAACTAGGCCAATGACCTAGACGAAGCTTAAAATGTACCAGGCCCATTGTAACAGGACTTGCAAATGAAACACATGATTAACATATTAAGATTTTATTTGCGTTTGATCTCAGTGTGAATATCTTACGTACATTATACATACACACACACACATATATATATATATATATATATATATAACTATAATACTTATAACTAATTTACCTCAAGATATATTTTTTCCTTTAGGAACATGTTTCGGGAGATCCTGTTCTCCCATCTTCAGCCTTCGCCATCTTGCTTCTGGTGCAGTATTTGTGTGTTGGCTTCTGGATGTTATTAAGGTGGTTTGTTGGTCTTTGGTCCTTCAATGTTGCATTATTGTGTGTGGTTGTGGTATCTGTTTTTGTATCCAGAAGCCAACACACAAATACTGCACCAGAAGCAAGATGGCGAAGGCTGAAGATGGGAGAACAGGATCTCCAGAAACATGTTCCTAAAGGAAAAAATATATCTTGAGGTAAATTAGTTATAAGTATTATAGTATTATATACATCAAGAAACGGACTGTAGCAGAAAGTGATTGAATATATATATATATTATATATATATAATATATATATATATATTTGTAAATTTTCCCAGACATAACCAATGTAACACTAATAAAACATATACCACACAAAGGCACCATAATGAACATTTGGGAAAATTTACAAATATACAAACATAAAACAGAAAACAAACTAATACCTGAACAAATACAAATCAATACAAAACATGACACAATATTCAAAGCACTCAACATTGAAAATACACAAAAAACTAACACATACACCACAATCACACACAATAAAACCAATTTGAAATACCAGAAGCCAACAGGAAGCCACAAAAATAATAGTCAGCCAACAACACATATGTACTTCACCAGACAAAAAAACCGGAAGGCTGAGGATGGGTACAAGATAGTACCCGAAACATGTTCCTAATAAAGAAAAAAAGGTATATCTTGAAGTAAATTTATTTATAAATATTAAATATAATATATATATATATATATATATATTCAAGAAAGAATATTTAAGGGGGTCACTCTGCAATTAACATTAGTTTTTTTTAAAGCTCTTCATAACTTAAACATGAACAATTAACTTACAAAATTATTTCAACAAGTAACAATAATTCACATTAATTCTCCACAGTGACCTCTCAGAAAGGGCAAATCATTATATATATATATATATATATATATATTCTTTTCAAGTGGCTTCAACCATTTAACAAATTCACATTAAGTTTCAAATAATCACACAATTATATTAATTCATAATTCTTATAATTCACATAATTCATATTGTTTCACATAATTCACGTTAAGCCCCATATTCCAAATAATGGGTCAGCAATATTTAATTATACTCATATTACTCTTTCTGTGCCTTACAGGTAACTAACAATCATTTAGCAATTACACAAATGGCATGCCAACAATTGGTACTTCTAATTATTTTTATGTGTCTTTTCAAAATTGACCAGTACTATATATTTTATGTAACATGATTTTCATAGAATACCGAAATAGTAACCCTCGCAGTATTCATCCGAGCTGCAGGCATGGACAGCTCGACTAAAATCCGATAACCAGAACTATGAATTAAAAGAGACAAAAATAAGAATAAAAAGGAAGGCTAGAATGTAATACCCGAATTACTATGGTAATTGAATACAAATTCAAGATGGCCAACAGCATACCGCATGCTTCATACATGCACGCTTCTGCACGGACATGCACAGTATATGCTAGAATTAATTACAAAGATGGAAAATACCAGTGTACAATAATATTAGCAATTTGAAGGAAGCAGTAAGTCTATGGTTAACCATGGGGTAAAACATTTAAACAGCTAAAGAGGTACACTTGCCCAGTTGATCAAGAAATCACACGATAAGTCAGGTAGACAGGTCACACAGAATTAAAGAATAAAAGTAATTAGAAAAACCAAACCAAAAAATGAGCAATCATTCTGAAAATGCCTGCTGGTCCCGCCATACAATTAATGAATCTTATATGTAATTTACATGTTAATACCACTAGCCTAGAAGTGTGCATATCACAAACGGACAGGTTCGGTTCTGATCACCAGATGTTTTAACTGCAATCCAAATTACCACTACTGAAATCCAACTTTGCTTGACGTTTAACGGAGCAGTTGTTTTACAGAAAAAGTCGCGAGGTCGAGTGTGAATAAACTGAATTCTTTCACCTGAGTTTTAGAAGTTACCAGATGTTCGGCAGACTGCTGATTCAAAATGGAAGAGGCTCATCGTGGAGATAATGCGGGTCCCATTGAAGCTTCTGACGACAAAGGGGAGCTCTACTGCATCGCTCGGCGGATGGTGAGAGATGAAAGTGTCACCATCGAGTTGCTCTCAATTCCTTGGCTGGGCAGGAACCCAGAGGCCCTTTATGAAATTAATTAACCATAGTACAGGAATCACACATTCCAAACAAAATTTTCTTCGTTGTCGGAGGCCTGAAACGAATTGTGTGAAGACACACTGTACACACTTAGTGTAGTCGGTAATGGCGTTTCACTGAACGAAATCACTGACCGGCGTTTCACTGACCGGCAAATTGGCCTCCGGGAACCAACTGTCTACCACTGTTGCCGCACCTCGGGAATACCGCAAACCACTTAGCAGACGACATCACTTGCGAATTGTGGACGGTATCGCAACAAATTAGCATTCGCCACGGAATTCATTTGAATGCCATGGCACACTGTGTTTATTGCATGTGTGGCTAAATTGGATTTATATATTTCTGGTTTTTTGTATGCGTTTAGGTGTTCAAAATAACGTTTTTTCAGCTGTTTTTTAGTTTGTCCTATGTAACATTTATTGCAATTGTTGTGAGTAGTACCATAAGATTCATAAGTTATAAGAGTGGGGATACGCCACCATGACAGATGTATAGCGAGGCATGTGAGTCAGTCACAGTGCGATCTCCATAAGAGCAATACGCTCACGATGTACTCATTATTGTAGCTGTATAATAAATATTTTTATTATATTTAATAACCATCTAACTGTACATTTATTCACATATAACATAGCGCTGCGGCTTTGAAGAACTAAAGTGCATAAAATATATATGGTGGAGTTATTCAGTTTGAATACAGAGTGTGTAAGTTGCGTAGTGTAATTGTGAGAATGTCTACTACCGCTGCAGGTACAGGAATGACAACGACAATTACAACAACGTCTAGGTCATTAGCGGGCTTGAAACCACCAAGCAGTTTACAAAAGTTAACTACAGAAGGATGGACAAAGTGGAAACAGCTTTTCGAAATATATCGTATAACGTATTGCATCAGGTACTAATAAAATGGCCGATGATGTACAAGTGGCCGTATTTTTACATTGCATAGGTGAAGAATATGTAGACGAGTATAATACGTTGGGATTAACTGACGATGAAAAAAACAATTAGCCTACGATACAGTACTACAGAAATTTGATGAGCACTTTGTGCCTATTAAAAATGAGAGTGTTAGTTCGCACATGTTTTTCACGAGAAATCAGGAGCCTGGTGAATCGTTTGATGCATATTTGACTGAATTGAAGAAATTAAGTGCGGATTGTAATTTTAGTACTTTGAGAGATCGTTTGATAAGAGATCGCATTGTTGCCGGCATTTTAGACAAACGAGTCAAAGATAGGTTATTACGTGAAAGTGAGTTAACGTTAGTAAAAACTGTTAAAATTTGTAAAGGTGCTGAATTATCGGAACAGCAGGTTAAAAAATTCGAGCCTACAAAGGAAGTTGATAGCATAAAAAAGCAGCTGAGTAGCGGCAATTCCAAAACTCATGACGGTGACGCAGGCAACAACATGAGCAGAGTTCAACAGACAAAGATGACATCATCATCATCTACGACAGGAGAGCCAGGTGCTTCAAGACAACAGGTGACCGCATGCCAACTGTGCGGATACAATCATCGTTTCAAGAATTGTCCAGCATTTATGAAGGACTGTATAAACTGTGGTAAGACAGGACATTTTGCAAAAATTTGTAAATATAAGCGTTCAATAAAAGTTGTAAATGTGGCGTCTGAGGCTGAATGTGAGTATTTTGATGAATTTTTTGTGACTGGATTAGTGTGGATGCTATCAGTGCACGAGACGAATGGATACAACATTTTAGATTCTAAGAAAACAGTTGCTTTTAAAATTGACACTGGAGCTCAATGTAATATAATACCTATTGACTTATGTAGAAAATTGAATATAACTGAATGCCTGAAATCTAATGTAATTTTGAAAAATTATAGTCAAGAAAAAATGAAAACTATTGGTAAAGTAAGCTTAAATTGCAAAGTAGGCAATATTGAACAACGAGTAGAGTTTGAAATTTTTGATGGTAAAAGTGTTCTATTTTAGGTTTAAAGAGTTCCATTGATTTTAATTTGATACAAAGAGTCCAGCCTGGAGACGAAAATATATATGTTGACATTTTAAATGCTTTTTCAGTAAACACAGCTAATGATATTATAAAGAAATACGCAGATGTTTTTAATGGTTATGGTAGAATAAAAGATTTTCAATATAAAATAGAATTAAAAGAAGGAAGTGTAGGTAAAGTAGAACCGTGTAGACACGTTCCTTTTAAATTGATTAATAAATTGAAATATGAAATAAATAGAATGGAAGCTGTTGGTATTATATCGAAAATTAAAAAACCAACTGATTTTGTAAATTCATTAGTAGTTGTTGGTAAAACAGATGGGTCAATAAGAATTTGTTTGGACCCACAATATTTAAATTCTTGCATAAAAAGAGAACATATTCAGCTTCCTACAATTGATGAAATTGCAGCAAAGGTAAAAAATGCAAAATATTTTCCAAAGTTGGATGCAAATAAAGCATTCTGGCAAGCTGAATTGTCAGAAGATAGTAAAGAGTTAACTACTTTTAATACTCCATTTGGGAGTTATTATTTTAACAGAATGCCTTACGGTATAAGCTCTAGTCCTGAAGTATTTTATAGAGTTTTTAATCCAATTTTTGAAGATATTGAAATTGTAGGCATATATGCCGATGATATGTTAATTTGGGCTGAGACTAAAGACCAATTATTAAAAATTATGGATAAAGTTTTTAAAAGAGCCAGAGAATATTGTATTAAATTTAATGCAGATAAAAGTGCTTTTATTGTAATGAAAGTTAAATATTTAGGTCTCATACTTTCCGCAGATGGAATTGAAATTGAAACAGAAAAAGTTGAGGCAATTGAAAAAATGCAAATACCAAAAAATAAAAGAGAATTACTAACATTCTTAGGAACAATAAATTATGTACCAAAGTTTATACCAAATGCTGCACAATTAACTAGTAGTTTAAGACAATTAACAAAGAAAGATGTGCCATTTGTGTGGGGTACTGCGCAGCAAACGTCATTTTTAAAGCTTAAAGAGGCGTTATGTAAAACCTCCAGTTTTAACATATTTTGAGATAAATAAACCCATAACATTGAGTGTAGATGCTTCCAGTGAGGGACTTGGATGTGTACTGATACAAGATGGAAGACCAGTGGCATATGGTTTCCGTGCTTTAACAGAGACTGAAGTAATGTACAGTCAAATTGGAAAAGAGTGTTTAGCAATTGTTTTTGGTTGTCATAAATTCAATCAATATTTGTTTGGTCAAAAATTTGTCGTAGAGACTGACCATAATCCACTGATCTCGATCTTTAAAAAACCAATGAATAAAATCCCTCCAAGATACAAAGGATGAGAATAAGTTTACATAATTTTGATTTAGAACTTAAGTATGTACCAGGTAAAAAATTATTACTGGCTGATCATTTAAGCAGAATTTATTTGCAAACTACAGAGTCCTCTGATGAAGAAAAAATTAAAGCATATGTTATGATGGTTGAGAAAAGTCTTAGTATATCTGATATAAGAATGAATGAATTATAAAATGTAACTAGTAACGATAAAGACTGCAAGAAGTTCTAAAATATGTAAAAGATGGATGGCCTGTAAACAAATCATCCGTTTCTGAAACTGTCAAACCATATTTTTCTTTCAAAGAAGAACTTTCAGAGTGTAAGGGTTTACTGTTGAAAAATACTTGTATAGTTGTACCAAAATCCATGAGAAAAGTAGTGCTTGCAAAAATACATTATTCTCATTTTGGTAGTGAAAAATGCAAAATGTTAGCTAGAAAAACATTGTTTTGGCCAGGTATGTCGAAGCAAATTGATGACTTGGTAAGCAATTGTGATATTTGTTGTAGTTATCAAAGGGATAATAGTAAAGAACCAATGATTGAAAAACCAATACCTAAAAATCCTTGGGAAATTGTAGCTTCTGATATTTTTTATTTACTTGGTAAAAGGTTTATAATTGTAGTAGATACGTATAGTAAATTCGTTGATTTGCAACATTTAAGTGATTTAAGCGCAGAGTCTACTATACAGTCTAAAAAGGAGTTTTTTGCACGATATGGGGTACCTAAAGTTTTATATTCAGATTCAGGTACTCAATACACGAGTTTTAAATTTAAAAAATTTTCAGATCAATGGGGTTTTAAACATGTGATAACTACTCCAAAACATCACCAATCAAATGGTTTATCAGAGAGACATATACAGACTCTCAAACATATTTTGAAAAAAATTATTCAGGAAGGAAAAGATAAAGAAATGGCTCTATTACAATTAAGAAATATGCCTATTGATAATAGTGGCATTACGCCAGCGGAATTAATGTATGGTAGGAAAGTAAGAAACATAATACCAAATTCAAATGAAGGCAAAGTAGAGTCAAATAAATTTAGTACTATTTTGCAAGAACGTCAAAATAAACAAAAGTTCTATTATAATAAAGGTTCGAAAGCTCTTACAGAATTTAATGTGGGAGATAAAGTTAAAATTCATGATGAAGGAAAGGAAACCTTACCTCATCAAAGTGGTATTATTATTAAAAAACATCAAAATCCTAGATCTTATAAAGTAAAAACAGAGCAAAATACTATGTAACACGTAATCGAAAAGATCTATCCAAAGGTACACAATTTAATGAAATCCAATATAGTTTAGATATACCATTTGAAGAGCCCACGCAAAGAAGAGTTTCGAACAATACAAATACTGTAAATAATAATGTGAATCATGCAAATAATATCTGTAATAATAATCCTATTGTTAATGTGACTGCGAATGATGCTCCGGTAATTACGACTAGATCAGGTCGTACCATAAAGAAACCAGAGTACCTAAAAGGTTATGTATGTTTAATAAATGTTATGTAATAATATTGTAATTTGATTTTGAAAAACTAGAAAAGGGGAGATGTTGTGAGTAGTACCATAAGATTCATAAGTTATTAGAGCTCTATAGGAATAGGTATTCGCACCCGCCATCTTTGCTCCGAGACTTTCAAATGTAATATGGCGGCAGCAATGTAAGCACACTGTACGTTGCATTATTTAATGTAAATTATGTATGTAAATATAAATATTTTTACATATCAGGGTTATAACCTTAGTGTACTAATTTGATTTATGTATTACACATGAATATGTATAATAATCATCTCATCTTGTTAGTGAAAACAAGGTTACAATCAGTCTCTCACGTTGAGAGTAATATGTCAGTTTCGTCAGATGCAACTGTTTTGTCCCAACCTGAATACAGTATACAAACGTTATCATTTGATAATTTGTATGGTATATTCGAACATGCAAATGAGTACAATGCTAACGCGACATTTTACATTGCGGGAAGTACCACTCGAGTCGTAAAAAAGCATGCATGTTCTGAATGCTTAGTTTCTTTCCAACGATAATTTGCCCAAGACCGAATTTATTAAAAAATCAAAATGTTTAGCACTGTAGCACATGATTTATAAATTAATTACATGTATATTTGGTACCGTATATTTTAATAAATAAATATGCATTTTTGCAAATTGTTGAAATTAATATTATTTAAAATGTGATGTAAAAACTGTCATTCAGACCATTTATAATACTGGAATTCTCAATCAATATTGTTTTTCTCCACATAATCAGCAACGTCAGGGATGAAACTGAAAAATTTGAAAATATCGTGCCTTTTGATTTGATTAAAAGAATACTAACCTCTTTTTTTTTCTCCACTCAATGAATTATTTTGGAATTCTCCAGACATTGTTGCTTTCACAATATACTGTAAAGAATAATGTTCGTAATATTACAACCTGCATTTTACACGAATTATTCATTTTTCGTCAAAATTAATAAAACAATTACCGTATGTATACAATCCCAGAGATAACCTCGCGCACTAACTTGTAAAGTGCAGCCACCAGCGTCTATATCTTTTTGTGCATATATAATTAAAATTAGTATGCTTCACTGATAATTTCACACTTTGAAATTATATTTTTGGCACGAAAAACTATAATAGTTTATGTAATATCGAAAACAAACTTATACTGCATCCCATGTATACACAAGGGTCACCATAATATTATGTCAGTCTCGGAACAAAGATGGCGGGTGCGAATACTCCATTTATAGATCCTTAAAGTTATAAGAGTGGGGATACGCCACCATGACAGATGTATAGCGAGGCATGTGAGTCAGCCACAGTGCGATTTCCATAAGAGCAACACGCTCACGATGTACTCATTATTGTAGCTGTATAATAAATCTTTTTATTATATTTAATAACCAGGGGCGGTTCGTTCTTAGGGCGCTAAGGCCCCCCCCCCCCAGATTAAATCATATCATTAAACAACCCATTATCACTACTTGTGGAAAGTCATTACATATTTCTTTAATAGTTCGGACAAGAAAATGTTTTTGTATTAGATAATAGCAGAAATGTTTTCAGAACAGCATGCGTTACGGCGCTCTGATAATCGCACCCATTTCTCAATTCCCCCACTCTATCCAAAGTTGAACGAAGTTGTAAGCTTAAATACGGCATTTAGACGGTCGCTCGGCGCGCCGGCTTCCGCGCCACGTTTAGCAGAACGTGGCCTGATTCACTCAGTACAACTAATTGCAGACTATTGATAATGATATGAGATTTGCTCTTTTTAGTGTTTATAGTTCCTCTGGTGTGGTTAATTGAGTACGGACATTTGTTTAGGTTTAGGTTTTGAGTTTGTGTGTTTTTTAATAGCTTCACGAATAATTTAGGGAAATACTGTAGTGTCGAATTATTAGGTTTTGTTTTAACATTTAATCCAACATTTTAACATTTAGTGCAGGCCCTTAAAGCAATAACTTTTGCAAGATCAAAAAATTGAACTAAAGTCATTAGGTAGGCCAACTCCTGAATTCTGCATGACGCAAACAGAAAATAAGAAAAGTGGGAATCGTGTTTTCAGATGGCAACTGCTTTCAAAAGATGCATACCAAAAATATGACTGGATCTGCGTGGCTGCGACGTTCAGAAATCTTTGTTCTGTTTTCCATGTATTTTACTGTCTGCCAGAGACAATGGTGATCCAATAATGTTGGATGCAGCACTAGAATAGGGGATGCAAAAGAAGTACGTGACATCATTATAACTCACGTAAAAGATAGATTTACTTACACGGGTCACCTAGAAGCAGCTTCAATGATGTCCAATGACTTATTTCCACTTTTTTCTACACACTTTCCGGAAGAAAAATTCAAGCTAGTGATTCGGCATTAACCTTTCTTACAATAAAATAAACTCCAGAGTGAATTGGAACTATTATACAGACGGCATGATTATAATATTAAAGGCACAATAAAACTTCTTAACTTTATAGAAGAAAACAATCTTACGTCAGTTTTCAAAGAAGTGTTGATACTTCTGAAAATTGTCATAACTACCCCCATGACAACTGCCGAACCTGAGCGCTGCTTTTCGACTCTGAAAAGACTAAAGACTTTCTTCAGAAATACAATGAAAAACGATAGACTGAATGCCCTTGCGATGTTATCTATCAACAAGGAACTTGTTAAAGAAATGAAGGACTTTGATGCTAGAAAGTTCGTTAATTTAAAGGAAAGGCAAATGGACTTTGTATATAAATAAATGGTCTGTTTAAAGTGTAGGTATTGTAAAAATAATATAATGTAAATATAATATATTACTTTCTTTTTGTGGAAACAGCATATACATTTTTGTGGATACTTTCGAGAGTTTGTAGTTATGTTTATTAATAAAGCTGCTGACTCTCTACAAGAGACCACAATACAATATTTGAGGTGAGATCAAATTTTTAAATAATCGTTGCATGCTGCACATGTTACTATTCTTATTTTATTAATGAATTATGTGATCAAATATTGGCGATTTCCATTGTGCGTTAACTTCAATATTGATAAATAATTAAGAAGCCTAAAGGCCGCGCCCTCCAGCCTCTTAAGTCACGAGCCGCCACTGCATCTAACTGTACATTTATTCACATATAACAGCAATCTTGGCATTCAATTTTGTATATACCGTTAGTTGTTGTATTATCTTTGTTGTGTGGGCTATTTAGTGTTTGTAAATTATTTTTATTAGTTTTGTATGCTATTTTTATATCTGTGTTATTAAATAGTTTTGTTACCTTTGTCATTTTATTATTTATGTATGTGAATGTGGCCCATTTTTTGTTGTCATTATTTGTGTGTTGTTCATTTTGATTAATTCTTAATTGTTAAGTTTTTATTTTATATTTGATTTTATTTTCTATTTTATTTACAGTATTTTTATTGTATCTATTTTCATAACCAATTTGGTATATTATATTTCTCACTTTTTAAGTTTCTTGTTTGTTTAGGGGAATTTTGTACATTCTGTTAAATAGCAAATAGAATGCTGCTATTTTATGTTGTGGTGGGTAGTCAGAATGGTTAGGTATAATGATGTTGGTAGAAGTTGGTTTTCTGTATATTGCATATTGTATGTGGTTGTTGTTTCTTGTGATGGTTATGTCTAAATAGTTGATTTTGTTATGTTTTTCTTTTTCTTTTGTGAATTGTATTTTAGGATGTGTTATTGATTTGTTTCAGTATGTTTTCTGCATTTGTGTTTTTGTTATTTGATACATATAGCCCATCATCTACATATCTTATCCACATGCCATTTGGATCAAATGATTTTATAATATTTTGTATTTTGGTGTCTATGTGTTGTAGGAATATTTCTGCTATTATGCTTGATAATGGTGATCCCATTGCTAAACCTTCTAGCTGTTGATAAATTTTGCTATTGAATTCAAATTAATTTTGTTTTAGTATTAGTTGGAGGCTATTTTTTATTGTCTTTCTTTTGTTTATCTTTGTTTTTCATTTCGCTAGTGATTATTTTTTGGTCTCTCTCTCTCTCTCTCTCTCTCTCTCTCTCTCTCTCTCTCTCTCCCCCTCTCATTGTACAGTATTTATTGAAAAAACATAAAAAAACTGACACTCCTCTGTATGTGTCCACATTGCATATAATTAAAAAAATTAAAAACATCTTGAAACATACTTGTGATCTTGCAAAAGAGGATCAGTCCTCTGTGTGTTTTAATGATAATTAGTTAATCAATGAACATGTCATGGACAAAAAAATGCAAAAATTTACAAATGAATAATGAAAACATAAATATTAAAAACTAATAAGAAATCATTATAGACATAAAAAAACAAATTAGTAAGATTTATTAATGAATCAAAGGAATTCAGAAATTCAACTGATAATCACACATTAGTACATAGTGTTACTAATTTCACAATTCCACAAAATTTGTAATTATTGGATAGTGAACATTGGATTTCAATTTAGTAAGTGTACATATATTAATTTTAAGCACGTTTTACAAATAGTGAATGGAAAAGAAAATAAAGACACGATTTCAACTTTCTTAAACTGAAAACAAGAAATTCTTTTGAGTTAGTGTAAGATGTTGTGTTACTGTAAGACAGAGCAGTGCTATTAGTGTACTAATTAAGATCCATTAAATGTATAAATAAAGCTAATGAGTTATTCTTAGATGACACCATTAATCTTATTGGTAATGGTGTAAAAGCCTTCCCACAGCGGTTGCAGGTTTGGGCTGATTTCTTTCTTCCTTATCATGTTATAGAACAGCCTGGCAGCAGGTGTGAGCCCTGAAGAAATTGCAACCAGTCTTCATCTTTGTATTTGCCAAAATAAAGTTGTTCTGAGCCAGGTCACGTAAATTCAGGTTAGGCCAAGTTGCTCATTAGACTTTGTCTAAATTTTAAAGATATAAAGTGTTTATAAAGATTTTAGGACCATACATTAAAAATATTGTTTGCACATATGAGTAGGAAGCAGATGTATTAATATAATATGTTATCCAACAAGATACAGGAACAATTATGTATATTTAATTAAGTAGTTAGTGGACTTAAAACCTGCAGTAGAAACTCCAGTTTTTATAAAACAAATAAGGAGACAATTGAAGATTTGATGTTTGTAAATGTTATATCTATTTTCTTCACAAGTAACTAATGGCTGGTTATTTGTAATCACGTTTTCTCATAATGTATGTTGTTAATGACCTTTTTTTAAGGGTATGAAAAAAACAACAACAGATATTGGTATTTGAAAAAAGGTGAATTTTATTGGTACATACTAAAGTATAGAGTCAAATTTGTTTCTATTCATTAACAAAGGTCCGTACTGTAATAATTTTGTGTGTAATATATAAGCATCTTTAATATGTTTACGAGATTCTCCCAATTTTATTTGCATTAATTCAGACCGTAGTAACATTAAATTCCACTGTAACCCATTATTAATACTTAATCATTTGCATGTTAACAGAAACTGCACATTGCTTTTTATTGCATTATGTTGAAAAAAGGATTTTAATGTACTTGTTTGGTTATACATTAGATTGTACTAGGTTCTAAATTGGAAGTACGTTTTAATTCCGGTACTTTCAATAAATACAGCCTTTAATGTTATATACAGCCTTTGAATGTACACTAACTAAGGAAATGTCTGTTAAGTCTAATTAATTTTTAAAATCTAAAGGGTAAGTTAAATAATTAAACGTAGCCACAACCTCCCAAAATCGTCTCTGTACCGTAATTATGTGCGATAAACGTAAACTAATTTCTGTACTTCGAATAAATACACCCTTTTAATGTACACGAACAAAGTAAATTTTATTTAAGTTACATTGTCGTACATAACCTCCATAAGCTGGCATTACTTACTTCGAATAAAGACAGCCATTAATGTTATATACAGCCTTTTATCCATACAATAAATACAGCCTTTGAATGTACACTAACTAAGGAAACGTTTGTTAAGTCTAATTAATTTTAAAAATCTAAAAGGTTAAGTAATATTGTTAAACGTAGCCACAACCTCCCAAAATCGTCTCTGTACCGTAATTATGTGTGATAAATGTAAACTAATTTCTGTACTTCCAATAAATACACCCTTTTAATGTACACTAACAAAGTAAATTTTATTTAAGTTACATTGTCGCACATAACCTCCATAAGCTGGCATTAGTTACTTGTGAAGAAAACAGTTGTAGTACACATCGGACACCGAAATATAGTACACGTGCGGAGACGGAAGTTAAATTTTGCCGCTGGCTATTCCCTAAGACCCAAAATTTATATTTATATTACCTCTAGATGTTATTTTTCCTTATTTGGAACATGTTTCGAGAGCTCCCGTGTTCTCATCAAAAATAGTGAAGTGAACATCAATATTAAGTGAAATCAACAATCAAATAATGGAAAATAAATATATAACAAATTATCTCTCACATAAATATACAGTAACATGTACACAAACAACATAACCGCAACTCCATATAACCACATTACCAAATTATTAAATAATTATCAGACACGAAAAAAACAACTAATGAACACAAACACGAATATATACTTCAATAGACAATGCAAAAAACATAAATGAACACCTAAATACATTAACTTAACATAAACACAAACAACAAAAATATGACTTCACAAAAAACAATAATACAAGCACAAAGATTATGGATACAAAACGAAATTAATCAATTATACAGTAAGAAAAATAACATAACACTAGACATATACAAACTACACTTAGAGCTAACAAGTTTATTAAATCCAATCACTTGGAATAATAAATATTATAACATAGAAAATAAAATAAGATTTGAAAAAAAAAAGACTATTACAATCGACAAAAAACTTAACACATTAAAACAACAAAACGAAAATCAAGAACAAAAAACAAAAATAAACACACATTGTACCCTCGAACCATTAACCTTAGCAATACAGAGTTTAACAAAAAAGAAACAGAATATTTAAACAATATGTCAAAAACTAACTAACTCAAAACGCAAACAAAAATCTAGAAAATTTAATAGTAGAAACAGAATTTGCCCTCAACCTAATAAAAGGCAATATACAAGAAGAAAAATGAACAGAAGCAACACATTAATAATTAAAAAAATAATCACTTGTGAAATGAAAAACAAATATAAACAAAATAAAGACAATAAAACAATAAAAGAAATTAAAAATAAAGTAAAGAACAATAATTTAATATTAACTAAAGCAGACAAAAGTCAAGCAACAGTAATCATTGAAAAAGCAGACTACATAAAAAAAACCGAAGACTTTATCAACAAAAATAAATGTTATATATATATATATATTAAACTTTCACTGTGAACACTTACTTTTTGGTTGTGTTTCCCAAACATTTCAAAGTGGTGTCCGTCTTCCTCAGTGGGATTTGAAATACTGAATGTCTGTACCGTTATGGGTTGTAGGTGTGTGTGGTGGGGGTTGCTGGTGGGAGGGAATTGGCGCTGGGATTCAAAGTGTGTGTTTGAATCAGTGTATCAAAAAGTATGTTTGATCTATAATGTAATTGTTCATTTAATATGTTGTTTGGTTGTAGTGTGTGATATCTGTATACTTCAAATTGTTCTGCTGTGTTTAGTTTTCTACTTTTAGGTAAGTAATGTAGTATTTCCATGTAAATAATTATAAGCTGAACACTGTGGGAAAAAGTGCTAAGTGAAGGAAGAAAAAGTGTAATATAATGAGTGATCAGTAATAACAGTTCCCCTCCAGAACTATTCGAAATTTCAGCAGAATTCCATAATTTCCTAAGTAGAACCATTTCTAAGCCAGTTTTGTTTGTACAAGTAATACTTATAAAAAGTTATAGAAATAAAAGTAATTACAATATTGTAACGTTATGTTTTCCCCTTACATAAAATAGGCCCCAACTTAAACCATTTCATGACCATGAGACATGAAGAACAAAATACTAAGTCATTAACTAAATTGTATACTATAAATACTGTCTGAGATAATAAAAGAGATGAGAATAATGGGGTAATGAAACTGATAAGAACGTTATCAATAAGAAGATTTTACTCCAGTAAACTGCATTAAAAATTGTTAAAAAAGATAAAACCTATACTCGATACTGCAGTAATAAACTGGATACTCAATAAAGAAAATTATTAATTCAATAATTAGTTTCTAAGTACTAAAATAATGAAATCAAATTTTATTTATGATTATGAATAGAATAATGTAAATCAAAAAGAGTATTACAAAAATGTAATAATAAAACAACAATAGAGCTAAATGTAAGCCTACAAGTAAGGTTATGTAACATTATAATGTTTTAAACAACAGAAAGAACAAAAAAGCATTGTAAAATCCATGAATTGTAAACAGAAGGTGAAAACTACTGATGAAGTAGTAAATAAGCTTATAATAGCTAGATAATAATGGTATAATTTGAATTATGTTATTGAAAATACACAAAGTACAAATACATATACCACAATCACACACAATAATACAACTTTAAAATACCAGAGACCAACAAGAAACATTAATAGCATCCAGCCAACACACAAATACTTCACCAGACACAAGATCGCGAAGGCTGAGGACGAGAGCACGGGAGCTCTCGAAGCAACATGTTCCAAATAAGGAAAAATAACATCTTGAGGTATTATAAATATAAATTTTAAATACTTTATATATATAACAAGAAACGAACTGTAGCAGAATGTGATTGAATATATATATATATATTACAACGATACAACATTATTAAATGTAAGTGTGTCGGGCGCATGCTCATGTGCGATAAAATTATACAACGGTAAATAACATTTCTATCAACGCTAACAATGCATAAGCGTAGCTGCTTCTTCCCATTGTTCTCCTTCAATCTGTTTCCACTGACCTATTTATTTTTACGTGTAAAACTTTCTGAGTGAACTGCATTCTTGCATTGGTAAACATTTTGCATCTTAACATATTATGCCATTCTTCAAACTGAAATTTTACATTATCTTAATTATACATTCCTACCTTCGTTCCTTAACCCATTTCTTACATGAACATTCTTTATCTTTCTTAGCCTTCCTTACATTACTTATATACTACATTAACCTTCATTACCTTTTATTACATTTCTTTAACATTACCTTTCTGATCACTAATAATTTTCTTCATTCTTACTTGAAACACACTTCCGTAACAGAATACTCTTTTAGCTTTGTAGTGTGTCACATGACTGGTTACAGATGAACTGCCCTAGAAAACAACGATATTTTACTCGTAGTCCTAATTTCTAAGTAGTCTCTGCCCTTTTGACTTTTCACTCTCGCTTTCTTCTGTGTCCTTGTATCTCCATTAAGTGTGAAGTTTTCACTTGATCAGCCGTCCTGATAATTATACATTTATTGCTCATCTCTAATCCTTCTTCATATTAATAACAACATTGATAATAACATTCCTTTACAATCATTCCTTACACTAACATTAACATTTACATTCCTTGCCATTTATAATACATTTCCTACCTTTCTTTGAACATACTTTTATTTAGCATAACGTTCTTTATTATTTAATTCCTTATTTCTTTCCAGTAATATTTCTTTTTAATTGCTATCATAACCTTAATAAATAACATTTCTTAATTATACTCTCTTATCTTTTTACACATATTATTTCTTATTAATTTAACTCCTTTTTTATTATTAATAATTAATAGTAATATTATTTTTCATTTAAAAATAATTATTCATTCCATTCGGGTATTGAGTTCGGAGTTCGGTGTGTTGTTTGATCTTACACCCCTCATTATAACCATTGCATTGTCCGTTGTCTCCCGGACGTATATTAGCTGATGTGTACAGTTATTTCCGTCTCGCACCCTCATTGTGTTAACGTCCCATTGTATTGCTGCGACGTTTGTTTTGATCGTGGAAGTCACGTGTTCATAGGGTAACGGTTTCATCTTACTTGTTGACCACACAAAATCTCCCTTTCGTCTCTCGTTCTCTCCGCGTTGCTGCTCTTGCCGAACGCATTCCTTAGTAGTTCGTATGCGTTTTACATACATAGTGGAACATTCTTTTGTGCATCGTTTATGATAATATTCATCGTAATTACTATAATTACAGTTATAATTATTGTTCGCTTTATATTTCTCGTGTGTATACCTACCATCATATTTATCACAAGTTTGCGTAGTGTTTCGTATAGTACGACGTTTTTCGTTACAGTGATAATTATTGTGCTTCACACGTGTTTTTATCTTATGTGATCTACTAGTGTGTGTGTGTGTGTGTGTGTGTGTGTGTGTGTGTGTGTGTGTGTGTGTGTGTGTGTGTGTGTGTGTGTGTGTGTGTGTGTGTGTGTGTGTGTGTGTGTGTGTGTGTGTGTGTGTGTGTGTGTGTGTGTGTGTGTGTGTGTGTGTGTGTGTCACAATTGGGATATTGCTACTAATAAGGTACGTTTGATTAACCTTTATTTTCTCCTCATCCTTAATGTTAATTACTTCTTCATGATTATCGTTATTAATTAGGAACGTATTTTCAACTATTATGACTTCTTCCCATTCCACCCTTTCACATATTAGCTCCGTTTGTTGATCATGTCAATACGTAGGTTGGTATCAACAATTTTTTCAGTTAACTGTGCATTACTGTCGATTATACTTTGTTTTATTTCAAGATTATCGTTCTTCAATTCTTCTAAGCTTTCAGTTATTATTATAGTATCTTGTTTAAAATTTTCAGCTGTTGTTCTATTTTATTTTCTAAACTTACTGTTTGTTCTTTAAGTTTAGCATTTATATTTTCTGTTTGTTTTGTGCTTATTTCATCTACCCAAGTACGCATCATTGTCTGAAAGGCCTCCATATCTAAGTTTCCTGGAGTCGTCATAGTGAAGTATTATTAAAATATTTATTTATAATATTTAAGAATATTATTTTTATGGAACCGACTTATTAATTTTATTTATTTATTGTTTCGTTATTATTATTACTTTATTCTTATCTACTTATATTACAATTACACCTGTTAGTTGGGGTGGGCGCCAGTTGCGTTATTACAATACAATATACACAACAAAATTAAACACATATAAAAATATTCATTAATACACATCAATTATTATACATAAATCCTATGCACACATTTAACAATAAAGCATACATTTATTTATTAAATGTAGGCGTGTCGTGCCACACGTTGACGGGCGACAATTTTATACAACAGTATAAACGTTGTTGCAAATTTAATATAATTTAAATTTGTGGAGCCCCACGATCTTGGAGCGCCAATTTTATACAACAGTACACATTGCTAAATGTATCGAGCCACACATTGGAAGCGACAATTTTATACAACGGTAAATAACATTTCTAACAATGTGTACGTGTATAATTAGGGGTTCAGGTGTAATTGTAATAATGGTAGCCTTTTTAGGAAATTCAAAATGTTCCCATTTATTATTTTAAACAAACATATCAAGAAATAATAATATACAAATAATGATTAATTCGTTATATGATATTCATTATATATGGTTGCAAAATTTCTTTGTTTGCTGTAATCTCGTCACAAACATAAATCTTATATAATATTATTCGTTTTTATAATAATATTATTTTAATTAAACATTTCTTCATAATGTTATACTGTCTGGACTACTCAGTCTGAATGTGTGCTTTCAATATAAAAAATATTTAACTACGTTAACTATTTGTTCATTCTATGAACAAATCTAATTGATTCTTTCAAATGTACATTAAAATATTTTCAATAAATTATCAATTTAAGAATTATGCTTTCATAATTACTCTACAATTTTAAATTTAAATATTTTTTTATAAATTATTACTGCAAAAATTTTGCTTTCATAATTTCTCTACAATGCTTTCATAATTACTCTACAATTTAAATTTACGTAAATTTCAATAAATTATTACTGCAAAAATTATGCTATAATTTTTTATACAAGACATTTACATCTATAAGTTATAAATTACACTTTTTGAAATTATTGTCTTTCTTTTGACAATGTTTATCAACCTTTGATTAAGTCTTTTGTTATGAGGAATACATGGGTTTCTTTCACCTTAATTGTAGCGGTTCCTCAGCATACCCTGTCCTGATCCTGAGTCCCTGATGTTGTGACTCCTGTGTAGTCTTGAAGTCCTGGATCCTCTCCTCGTCCTCCGGGTCCTCTCGGAAGTCCTGGATCCTTTCCTCGTCCTCCGGGTCCTCTCGGAAGTCCGATGACTCGTCCTTTACGTCTGGAAATTATGCCATGTAGTGCTCTCATCCTCGGTCTGGAGTAGTGCTCCTAGATGTAGATCACTTGTAGACCTCTGACGATTTGTTTGTTACGTTACTTTTTAATTACTGTTTTCCATTATTATGTTAAATCGAAATATTTATCGTATTACTTTACAAGTTACGATTAACAAAAAGTCTTATTGGTGTTAGACATATTGTCTAACTCTGTCCAAAGAAATTAAATTTTCGCATCTCTGACGGACATAGCGTTCCGCCACGAATGAATACTGTTAGAAGAGAGAGATTAGCTCTCCTGGGCTTCTATTTATATTCACCAAGAAAACTGCAGCTGTCGATTCAGGAATCAACCTGTCGACAGTTGAACCATGGCATGATAGCCTCCCACTCTCGTCCTATTTCACATAATTGCACTTTTTCGCCAATCGCACTGTTTATATTTCACGGCGATAAAATATTGTCTAATTTAATAACCTATGTGATGTGCAATTATCATGATGCTCACACCACTAGTGTAATTATAATGCTTTAAAAATCGCACTGGATTCGCACTGATTGCCCGAATTACATAAAATTCGCACTGCACTTGTGTCTGATTTTTACACATTTTTAGAAGTTTTTACCTTCTCGCTAACATTTATAGTTTGCTTAATATTAAATATATTCTTAATTTAGCATTGGCTTGGGGTGAGGTTGCAAACTTTCAGGATCAAACAGGCTTCATGCACACACACTATTTACTTGTAGACACACATGCAGCGGTAATCGCGTGATCCTGCGTGTTGACTCCTGTTTGCAAGCCAGCTTACAATTTCACACTTGCTCATCTATTATATATAATTAAAATCAAATTAAATATTTATTTTATATTATATATGCGCATTACAGCCTATGCTTGTATTGTCGGAATGTATATATTGCAACAAAATACAGGATGATAAGTGGTATTGATCATATGTGAGCATGGATGACGAGCATTTTCTTGTTTAAATTTGTTTTATGTAATATTTTGTCTTTTAGTCATAAGTTTTGTATGCAGAAATGGATAAGAATATAGGGTATACCAAACTCTTCATAAAAAGGTGTTCTATATTGTCATGTATTTTTTGAATGGATTTGTGCGTGTACGCGGGTGTAATGTGTGATCGCTATAGCTTCAGTGGTAGTTAACCGATTGACGTGAAACTTTGACAAGGAATTATTTAGGTAAATACGAGGCGTGTCCGGAAAGTAAAGATACAAAGGTCGTAATTGGTCTAAGAATATTTATTTACAAATCATTAACTGACAATTACATAAATACATATATCTTTATTTCTCTACATAATTACCGCCATCATCCAAGCACCTATTAAGTCTGGGAACCAGCTTTTGTATCCCCGTGTCATAGAAGTCTGTCCCCAACCCTTTGAACCATGTCATGACCTCTTCTTTTACCTCGTCATCGCCATCGAACTTTTTTCCGGCCAGATATTGTTTCAGGTGAAGGAACAAATGAAAATCACTGGGCGCGAGGTCCGGGCTATGTGGCGGTTGATCCAAAACATCCCATTTCCAACTGCCGAGCAGCGCAGAGGTCACGCGTGCAGTATGGGGCCGAGCATTGTCGTGGAGCAGGCAGATGCCACGTGTCAGCATTCCTCTCATTTTGTTTTGAATAGCCCGTCAAAGACGTCTCAGTGTCTCATAATATGCATCTGTGTGACGAGGTAAAAGAAGAGGTCATGACATGGTTCAAAGGGTTGGGGGCAGACTTCTATGACACGGGGATACAAAAGCTGGTTCCCAGACTTAATAGGTGCTTGGATAATGGCGGTAATTATGTAGAGAAATAAAGATATATGTATTTACGTAATTGTCAGTTAATGATTTGTAAATAAATATTTTTAGACCAATTACGACCTTTGTATCTTTACTTTCCGGACACACCTCGTAGCTTCAATTTGTGTATACTCTGATGTTCATAACTATTTTAGAAATATGGTTTTCTAAGTGAAGAAAAAATCAATTGTAACTCTTATCAATGATAGGGTAATAAAATTCATAGATAATTTCCATGCAGGACTTTGTTAAATTATACAACGTTTTTCACGAAATTCGTATATCTGTTTGTTCCATCAATCATGTGACTTGGGCTTAGCCTATCAGAATACACTAAATTCAGTGAGATTCATACGTTGCAGAGTTAGGATGGACACAGTCTGTCTGTAGAAGTTGCAAGGGGAAGTTGTGCCCGGTGAAGAGAGTTGTTCTCTTACGAACGTCGAAATATCATATATAAAATAAACCGTGGTAATTCTTAACGAAGTTTCGCATTAAGAACCGACTGGGTAAAATATTTAGATAAAATTTAAATATAATACAGTGCTGTTTCGTGTAAGTTAAGATATCCGCTTAGGGAATTTAAAGACACTTCAAGATATCATGGAAGGTGTATATTAAACACACCGCATTAGTTAATACCCAGATTAATCCTTAGATTAATAAAACATAAAGTATAAATTAATAATAAACTGTACGAGTGAAATTTAAAATCATTGTGAGTGAACAATTTATGAAGAAACTAATTAATGTTAGCAGTCAAACATAACGAGACTCATTGAAATATCGCCGCTGGAGTCGCCTGCCGTAGAAGAGGATGACAAGACGAAGAGGACACCAGGAAGGAGTGACGCTGAAGAAGAGGACGCCAGGACGGGAGCGACGAAAGGGGAGGAGGACGTTGCAGAAACCAAGTAAAATCGATTTATATTATGGAACAATACAAACAATTATTTCTATTATCAATACATGTCAATTTATAATATAATATACATCTTTAAAAACAATATTTGTGTATAATAAATAATTTTTCATCTCCTCCATAATAGACTTGTTTGTGATTTTTACACACTCACTATATCCTTATTAGTATAATAAAATTTGATCTGTTGCATAAGGATATTTGGCTCTGGCCAACGTTGGGCTCGATTTTTTGCATTAGTTTGAAAAAAGAAATATTTATTAGAGTGTGTAGAGACTAAATTCAGTAAACTATTTGTGTGCCGTTCTATGTTATCAGGGAGTGTAGAATAAAGTTTGAATACTCTCTCTTATCAGATAGTTGAATAATAGTAGTAATTATCTATATGGAGATTGAATTATTATTTGTATCTGTGTTAGATTAAGCTGGTTTACATTTGATTGAGATACTGGACGATAATAATAAATAAACAAATTATAATATTTTATAAATTAAAAATAAATAATCAATATGGCCGAATCACTAGAATTACAGAATACGTTAGCGGCATTATTGGCCAATATGCAGAAAATGTCTGAGGACAATAAAACAATTAAAAAAGAAATTAAATCTAGTAAAGACGAAGCAGTAAAACAAAATAGATCACTGCAATCACTTCACGATGAGAATAAAAAAATATATTCATGACCAGGCTAAACAATATAAACAACTTTTAGAGTCAACCGAAAAACGTATAGGCGAAAAGGTAGAAATAATTTGCAGCAATATTGAGACCGCTTTAGAAGCGAACAATTCTCGCGTCAGTGAATGTGAAGCTAAAATCACTGGAATAGAGGAAAGAGTAGGTCAACACACATCTACTGTGAGTGAGCTCGTAGCTGAACAAGATCAGCAGATACAAGAATTGAAACAACAGCTGACCCGACTCCAGAGTACCTCGACAATGGCGAACCAGACCACATTCATCTATAGAACTCTGGAAGAAAACAATTCACAGTTGAAATTCTTCGGCAGGGACTCCGAGAATCCGCTTCTCTTCCTGAATAACTGCCAGCGAGACCTGGACACAATAGGCGACACCCTGAGTGAGATGGATAAAATAAACTATGTAGTCAGGAGATTAAAGGGTACTACAGCTGAGTGACGGTAGTACAAGATAAATAGTTACATATCAAGATCTGGTACAACATTTTAGGGCTAGATACTGGAACAGTGAAATACAGCGAAAAATACGTGTACAGCTGGAGTTTGGTAGGTATTCCAGTTTAAAAGGGTCTAAAGAAAATTATTTAATCCAACTCATATCTCGTGTGAAGTATCTTGAACCAGAATTGGCAGAGTCAGAGATAGTAAATAAATTAGCTCATCATTTCGGACGAGGTATTCAAATCGCCGTAATTACACAAGGTATTAAGTCATTGGAGGAACTACTCCTATTGTTAACCAAATGGGATAATGTGGACAGTCAAAATAATAGTAATAATAATAGTGAACCGGCTCGTAAACAATTTCAGCCTCAACAACCACAAAAACAACTACAACAATTTAAAAATAAACCTAATTTCCAAAAGTTCAATCAAAGAAATGTATCGGTGATTACCGAAGCAAGTACCAGCGAAGAGTAACAAAAAAACGAGTAGGGTTGCACGGCTTGAGTCCGTGCGATAAACTGAAAAATAGAAATAAAACTAAGGATAAAATTACAAATAAAACATACCATAACGAACAGCAGTGTCGAAAATATTATGTAAACGATAATAGTAGTAAGAATGTATACATTGCTTCAGGCCTATATCCTGTTGACGTTAGAGATGAATTAATATATAACAATTGTGTTGATGATGATGTGGAAAATGTTAAAAATAAGAATGATAATGATGTTGTGAGAGCAAAAATTAATGGATGTGCCAGAAATGTATTATTTGATACTGGTGTGCAAATTTTTCTAATCAGCGAAAAATTCATTAACAAACATAGACACCAATTTAAAAAAACACCGATCTTACCTGTCAACAATACAGTTGTCACAACAACCACAGGTGATTCACACACTATTAATAAGCAAGCACTTATCACAATAAATTCACAAGGGATGGAAATGGAAATACCTGTTTTTATAGTCAAAAATCTAGTGTACGATGTTATAGTAGGCACTGATACATTAAGGAAAGTACACGCTACAATTGATTTCACTAATAAAAAGCTTGAATGCACAGTTAAAAATACAAAACATAAAATTAATTTGATTTATTCTCTTAGTCAGGGAATTGAATGAGACAATGCGGTTGACCGATATAATCCCGTCGACATACAGAAGCCAGCTGTTAATCGCTTAGATAAGATAGCAGCTAAGGGTGGTGCGCCTGATAAGGAGATAACGGATGGGCAACGAAAGCATTTAAATAATCTTTTAAATAAATATGAAATGATTTTCAACACACAGCACACAATTACCAACGTTTATGAACATAAAATAAAAGTTAGCGACGAGAATAAATTTATAAGAAAAACATATCCGATCCCATTACATTATCAGCAACAAGTTGAAGGCGAAATAAATACTATGTTAGAGAATAATATTATTGAACGAGCAGATAGTAATTTATTAAATACGATGGTGGTCGTTAAGAACAAAAATAACGATATACGCATCTGCTAAGATATGCGAAATCTTAATAATATAACACAAAAATGTTACGATTGTGCTCTCAACGCAGAAAATTTGTTTGTAAAATGTCAAGGAGTAAAATACATGTTGCGTCTTGACCTAAAAAGTGGGTTTTGGCAGATTCTTTTAGCCAAAGAATGTCGAAAATTCACAGCCTTTTTATATAAAAATAAATGTTACCAGTTTAAGGTTTTGATTTAAATGGAATAACTCCTATTGTAGTCCCAAGCCACGTGTTTGTTAACCAAATATAATATATGTATATATAGTATATGTATTTGAACGACCAATTACAATATAAATCAAATATACTGTACGATACCGCTATGCGATATGGTCGAGATAAAACTTAGATTTCATCAGTACGGCGCGTGTTGTCTTGCAAGGCACACCTAACATTGACGTGCTCATTTTTAAAGCAAGTTCTGTACATAGTTTAATGCCGTATTGTGTTTTAGTATTTTGACACATGTCATCATTGATGACATACATTAGTTTTTATAAAGTTCTGATGATGAGGCAAGTGCCTCGAAACATGTAAACAACGAAATAACATCACGGAAAGGCCATAGACGGTGAGTTCAGTTTAAGGTAGTACCTTTTGGTTTGGTTACTAGCCTAGCTGCTATGGTTAAGTGTCTTGAATTGGCATTAGGGCCGGAGGTCGACAATTTTGTAAGTGTGTTTGTTGACGACATACTTATTATATCGAAGTCGTTTGAGGAACATATGCAGCACCTGGATATCGTTTTCTGCAAGTTACTAGATGCAAACCTTGCGCTCAACTTAGAAAAATGCGAATTTGGAAAATCACAAATAAAGTTCCTGAGGCATATTATTTCTGCGGATGGTATTAGTACTGACCCGAAGAAAATTCAGGCCATTACGGAATTTCCTAATCCAACAAAAGCGAAAGATATAAGGGCGTTCCTTGGATTGACTGGATATTTTCGCCGTTTCACACCGGAATTTTCAAAAACCATAGAACCGCTGCTGGAATTGTTAAGAAAGAACACCAAATGGAGATGGGAAGAGCGACATGAGGCAGCTTTCAACGCTACAAAAGAATTATACAGCAAGAACTTACACGTGTTCCACCCGGAAAAAGAAGGAAAGTATGTACTCAACTGTGATGCTTCAGACTACGCGATCGGTGGTGTGTTATATCAACAGAATAATAAAGGAGAACATAAGGTAATTGCACGTGTAAGTAGATCTTTAAAAGGTGCCGAAAGAAATTATTTTACGTCTGAAAAAGAGATTCTTGCAATTGTGTATTGTATCAGTAAACTTAGATATTACCTCGTGGGTCAACACTTTGAAATTCTCTCAGATAACCAAGCTTTATCTTTCATGCTTAATTGTAAACTGGCGAATGCGCAATTATCGCGTTGGATCATGGCGATCCAAGAATATGATTTCAGCATCAAATATTGTAAAGCCAGTGAGAATAAAACTGCTGATACTCTAAGTAGATATCCCCCCATCATCGAAGAACAGTACTCCGTGACCAGAAGTGAAATTCAAATTCTAGCAGTCAAATATAGATTAACAGATGACTTAAAAAATAGATTGAAATTGGTAAATCTTGAACAACAAAAGGACACAAAATTAAGAAAAATTAGTGAAGAAATACAAAGGCAAGACAATCCAAAGTACAGAATCGACAGGGATGTATTGTATAAAATAATCGATGGACAATGGAACGGATTATGGTTCCTGATGATCTCGTAGAAGATTTAACGTGGGGTTGTCATGAAAGTCTTGCTTATTTGGCGATGAGAGAAGACTTCGTATGGTTGAACATGGCAAGGAAATTTAAGTCTATTTTGCGAACATGTCACATATGCCAGACAGCTAAATACCCAAATCAACACACCTATGTGGAGATTGGTAACATCATTACCAAGAGTAAGAATGATCTACTGTGTATCGATTTTTTAGGTCCGCTACCACGTGCTGCAAGGGGTATGAAGAACCTGGTTGTTTGCACAGATGCATTTTCTAAGAACGTAAGTTTATATGCAATTGGACGACCTACCATGATGGCAGTATTAAATGTTGTATTAAATAAATATATTCCGAAATATGGTCTGGTGAAGAAAATTCTATCTGACCTGGGTAAGCAATTCACCAACAAGAAGTGGCAGTCCGAATTAGAGAAGCACAACATACAGGCAGTGTTGACAGCAATCCGGAGACCGCAAGGTAACCTCGCCGAAAGGGTCAACAGGGAGTTAGGGCGTCTGTTTCGCACTTATTGTAATACCAACCAGAGTAGGTGGCCGGATTATCTCGAGTTTTTCGAGGCGTCCATCAACGGGAATTACAATGACACGACAGGATTTACACCTAACGAACTACAAACCGGGGAAATGCCAAAGCGTGACTGGGATGGGTGCATCAGGAGGATTGCAATGCAGAATTTGCTTATTCCAAATTCGGTTAAAAAGATAGAGGCAAGGAGACGCATTAAAAAGTGTGCCAAAGAACGGACGGAGAAATTTAATGCGGATCACAAATTGGTAACGTTCAAAACTGGCAAGAAGGTACTCTTGCGTGCTTTAAATGTTGGCCACAGGGAAGATAATACGGCAGCAAAATTCTTTAGATTATACAATGGTCCATATATTTTATCGGAACAAGTGGGTAAAAACACATACAGTGTCACTAACCCAAATACAAACAGGGTGATAGGGAAGTTCCATGCATTATCCTTAAGAAAATATTACGTTAAAGATAATTAAACTAGAATGCCAGGGTATAGGTGGAATGACTGGTAGGAAATTGTATAAAAATATGTGTAAAGTAAGAATAATTGTGATCATGTGGGAAAAATGTATGGTTGAACTGTAGATATAGCCGACTGACGTCAGTCATGGACATCCTTACCAGTGTTCAGGAATGTTTGGTGATATCCAGCCATGTGTGGTTGTTTGTTTACAATTAGTGCTGTCAAAGTGACAGTTGGGGAAATGTTGTTTGATAGAAGATATTCAGTTATTTGATTTTTGAACTTATTATGTTATTATTGGGATGATTATGATTATTGGGAGGAAGTTATGTCAATTTAGGTTAGGAAGAAAAAAAAATTTTGTACTCCATATAAAATTTTTTTTTACACGTGGTGGGGTTAATCCTGCAACAAAACACAGGATGATAAGCGGTATTGATCATATGTGAGCATGGATGACGAGCATTTTCTTGTTTAAATTTGTTTTATGTAACATTTTGTCTTTTAGTCATAAGTTTTGTATGTAGAAATGGATAAGCATGTAGGGTATACCAAACTCTTCATAAAAAGGTGTTCTACTGTATATTGTCATGTATTTTTTGAATGAATTTGTGCGCGTGTGCGGGTGTGATAGTGTGTGATTGCTATAGCTTCAGTGGTAGTTAGCTGATTGACGTGAAACTTTGACAAGGAATTATTTAGGTAAATAGCTTTAATTTGTGTATACTCTGATGTTCATAACTATTTTAGAAATATGGTTTTTTAAGTGAAGAAAAACTCAATTGTAACTCTTATCAATGATAGGGTAATAAAATTCGTAGATAATTTCCATGCAGGACTTTGCTAAATTATACAACGTTTTTCATGAAATTCGTATATCTGTTTGTTCCATAAATCATGTGACTTGGGCTTAGCCTATCAGAATACACTAAATTCAGTGAGATTCACACATTGCAGAGTTAGGATGGACACAGTCTGTCTGTAGAAGTTGCAAGGGGAAGTTGTGCCCGGTGAAGAGTTGTTCTCTTACGAACGTCGAAATATCATATATAAAATAAACCGTGGTAATTCTTAACGAAGTTTTGCGTTAAGAACCGACTGGGTAAAATATTTAGATAAAATTTAAAATATAATACAGTGCTGTTTTGTGTAAGTTAAGATATCCGCTTAGGGAATTTAAAGACACTTCAAGACATCGTGGAAGGTGTACATTAAACGCACCGCATTAGTTAATACCCAGATTAATCCTGAGATTAAGAAAACATAAAGTATAAATTAATAATAAACTGTACGAGTGAAATTTAAAATCATTGTGAGTGAACAATTTATGAAGAAACTAATTAATGTTAGCAGTCAAACATAACGAGACTCATTGAAATATCGCCGCTGGAGTCGCCTGCCATAGAAGAGGACGACAAGACGAAGAGGATGCCAGGACGAAGAGGACACCAGGAAGGAGTGACGCTGTAGAAGATGACGACGAGACGAAGAGGACACCAGGAAGGAGTGACGCTGAAGAAGAGGACGCCAGGACGGGAGTGACGAAAGGAGAGGAGGACGTTGCAGAAACCAAGTAAAATCGATTTATATTATCGAACAACACAAACAATTATTTCTATTATCAATACATGACAATTTATAATATAATATACATCTTTAAAAACAATATTTGTGTATAATAAATAATTTTTCATCTCCTCCATAATAGACTTGTTTGTGATTTTTACACACTCACTATATCCTTATTAGTATAATAAAATTTGATCTGTTGCGATATATATATATATTTCTACATAAAACAAAAGATAGTAACAAGAAAGATGAATACAAGAATTATTGTTATACATTGTAGTGAAATATGGTACAATTATGAAGCACTAATAAAAAATTTGGTACTGTTTAAACGAGTGTTTTATTGCAAGTCCTGTCACTATGGGCTCCAGCACAATTTTTGTTTCATATAGGCCAAGAGTCTAGTTTTAAATTTTCATGTAACGGCCAAAGCCGTTACACAACTAAGGCCGGGCGGCCACCAGAAGCGGACCGGAGCGGAGTTGAGCGGAGTAGACTGAGCTTGTAAAATCGAAACAATGTTGTTCAATGAAAGGGTGGCCACCGAAAGCTTAATAATTGATTTCTGTAAATTTCAATTGTTGTAATTAATATATAAATAAAAATTACCTTAAACAAATTGCTAACTTCTCTTTTGGCCCTATCACCTTCCGATAATTAGTATCACATGCTGTTATATCATTATGAATAATATCGAGAAGTTCGTTAAAATGGTCGCGTGACATTTTGAAATAATTTTTAAATTGATCAGTGGTGAAATCATCAAACAGAGTGTGAAATTCACCGCAGTTTAAAATTTAGCATGTCTGCATTCCCGAGGTTATAAACGCAACTAAAGTACACTCCGCTTTCTATTGCCGCCCCTAAGTGACTCAGCTCAACTCCACTGCGCTCAACTACGCTCCGCTCCACTTCACTCCGCATCTGGTGGCCAACTAGCCTAAAGTAAGTGATTAACAAAGCACAACAATAATTAACAAACTCCTATGCAAAACCCAAAACAAACAAAGACAGAACATAATGCATTCATAACATTCACATATATCAATAACCACACTAAAAAAAAGCCTGCAAATATAAAAATCAGGTTACATTATTGAATACAGAACCACAAACAAAACTGAAGATACATTGTTAAAATATACATACAAACACATAAAAAAATATGATTTACCTGCTAAATTTACAAACTAAACTGCTCAGAATGTAACAAATGCTATATAGGTTAAACGGCATAGCTTCAAACAAAGTACATTGAACACATAAAAACCTTACACTCTACCATCGAATCCACCTTTGCAAACCATCTCATTAAAGCAGACCACACATGCACAAACATAAAACACAACATGGAATCCTGCACGTACACATGAAAGCTGAAAACTAGAACACTCGAACAAATGGATATATACAAACACCTGAAATTTCATGGAACCAAGATGTTAAATGAACAGACAATTTAAATCATTAATACTATTTGAGCACACACACACACACACATACACAATGGTGTGTGTGATCTTTCAAACAATGGTACAACTCCAAAATCAGAATGGACAGTACTCCTACTGATGGACAGTAGCCCCCGATGAAACCTGCAGTTAGGAAAGCTAACTTAGGGAATAAGGTGAACGTTTTAAAACAAAATATCTAAAATTCTAGTGTTCCATGTCAGAATAGTGCTTATAAATTCAAAGTAAATGAAGTTCTAATGACATGCTAATGTACTCATAATTCATACACCTGCAATGTACTAATTCTAATAATCTATAAATACAACCATTCTCAAAATTAATACTAATTTACAACATGTAAAGTAATTAAACTTTTTTAAATCTACCCACCCAAAATATCACCTACCTTATCGATTTAATTTTTGCACCTACCTTACATCTCATCGATACGTCATAGGGTCGCCAGCATATTTAAAGTTAATATGCAGCTATTCCACGCTTTTCACTATACAATACCTGTATGATTTAAACCCTTTATTTTCCTAGACTCAGAAAACTCTAGAATTCATTAGGCAAGTTTGGATGCAGCAAACAGATGAGGTTGCAGCGCAATAATTACATTCAACATGTGGTCTTTGTGATATAGCAATTTGTTTTTATTCTCATTTTTTGCAATTCAAACGGGCGTTGGCCTTATATATCTAAGTGATTAGTCAATCACTCAACATTGAACATATATAATCATTATTTGCACAAGATTACTTGATTTAAATCTATACAGGCAAACCAGCACTTCGCTTTCACGCTCTCACTCACTATTTAAAAAAAACCTTTAGATTTGAGCTCTCATTACGATCTGAATTTCATGTTTTAGTACTGTATGCACTTTTGTTGATTGCTGTCTGGACGAATTAGTTTCAAATTTACTTATCTGGAGACGTTATTCTACACTGTGGCATCATCATTCTTGTAGTTCACTTTTGTTGCAACACTCACTGTGTACCCTTACTTACTTTTGCACACATAATATATACATAAATATATAAAAGTAAACAATATGTACTTATTGTACTTACCGCATGTTGATAATACTTTCGTAGACTAACGCTACCACACATATCTATTTTATACCTAAGGTCCAAGATTCGTTAAGTGAAAGTGCAGAAACATTAAGGTTGTACGAAATAACAAAACTGATTACCATTGCCAGGTGTAATAAACTCTGCTTTAATTGCTACTTCATTTTGCATAATTAATTTTCACAATACAAATGGCTGTTTATATCGTATTTGCAACATGGCGGCCAGTTAAATTCCGCTCATTAGTAATACCTTACATTTACCATAATTATTTTTTCTTTACTTCTGTTATATCAAACAAAAATATTTTGTACTGCAGTGTTTAACTTTTTCTCTAATCTTATAATTGAAAGGTGTAATCGGACACAAACCAACGCCTATGTTAATTAACACGGCCGGCCTGTTTTCTCCCAATTTCACTCACTCTCTCTCTCTCTCACATCTTTGACAATTTTGATTTATTAAATTTTCTGTTCACATTATTTCGAGCTCTATTACTGGTAAAGAATGAAAAAGTAGTATTTAAATGTGCACTTTCCTGAAATGTTGAGGTTCCGTGTGGTTCAGATGTTGGCCATGTCTCGCCCGGTGTTCGGCGTATTTTGGTTCTAGTCGTCTAACTTGTTGACACTGATTTTACATTGTTACATAGTTAATTAGTAGAATTATATTTTGTTTACTTTGCCATTTTAAATTACTGACAAAACACTATTACTGGCCTATTTGGGACCAGTACACTCTAATACGTATTCACTGCATGACGACTTGTAGATGACTGGGGCGGATGCAAAGCACATATTTTGCGTATGTCTTAGCGCATCCACGTCACTGTCTTTTGTTTCATATCGGCTCACGCCCTGTTATCATGTCATTGCTTGTTAGGTCATCACTGATTTTAATGACGTCCCGCCTTCTGGACCAATGAGAGTAGCTATTTACAATCTGTTTCCACTTGGATGGCCATTTTGTATGCTCGTCTCTGCACGTCTGCTCCTGACCTTGGAATCGTTTTGATCTGTTAAAATCTGCGTCGTTGTCTCTTTACCAAGGGAAATCGTTCTCTCCATGTATGTGTGTGTGTAATACAATAAAATACGATAATTTGTTACCACTCATACCATAATTCTGACATCAAGATTTTCGTACTGTCACAAAACCCCCTCAATGAAAGATTTTATGTCGAGACATAACAACTTTCATTGACTCATTCACACTTTTCTAAAAGGATCAGCCCAGATATGTCGCCCCCACCCCCCTACAACCCCCTGTAGTGTTAACATAAAAAATATAATCACTTACCCTTGGTCCAATGATGATGTTCGTACCATCTGACCTTACTGGACTTCTCAGGAGAGATCCCAACACCATAAGGCCATTAGGCACTTAACGCTCCTGTTCTGACGCGCCGGCCAGCTCAGGACCGCGGTCACAACACCATCAAACTCTGAAACATGCAATACAAATTTTAATATAGTGGCCTTATCTATTCCCATATCCACAACTGATATTTCTCCCCTTAGATGCATTGGTTTGTGCTTTTAGGCGTTGGTTTGCTCCATTAATAAATTTTCAAATAACAAAACAAGATTTAAGATAGAAAACCCTCTCCATTTTCAAATATTCCTGCATTTGCAACAACTCTTTGATTTCAGTCAGCCATAACTACTCTCTTTACCACATGAAAACAGATTATTATACTAAACATAAAACAAATTTTAACTTCTCTAAGCAACAATCACTAACTCTACTATTTTATTTCATATAATATTGAAACATATACCTATCATGGCAAACAACTTCAAACTATTTATTTTTCTTTACTCAACTTTCTTTGTTCAAAACTACTGTTATTTTTATATTTTAACACATTAGTATTTTTACCATCGCTACCCCCGTAACGACCTCCTAACCACACACTCTATGATCCCCCCTGGACTGTGGCGTCCACAAGGCTGAAATTTTGGAGGAATTTTGACATCTCCTTGCCCTTGCTTCTGCATTACATAATTAAAAACCAGATATCATAATATCTAAATTTACAGATTACACGGCCTTAAAATGTGTCTACCACCTGGCCTTGCTGTTCCTACTCGAACAGAGTGGTAGCCGCTGTTCCATAGTTCCGGGGATTTACCCTAAATTCACCCCCCATTAATTTCTAATATATACCAATTTCAAGCCAGCTATGGTCAAGGTTCTCAATTTATGGCCATAGCTGACCGCTAGCCAAAACCACGATTAGTGCTGGTAGGGCAGTAATCGCCCGAAAAGTCGGGGAAATCAACTTCATTTGCATGTCTTACATCACATTATATTTTTATACACTGTACCGTTAAAAATCACATATAATATAAAATTATACTCAAATTGTACAGTGCAATCACGCCTTTCTGAAGCCTCCGATGATGGCAACGGTCTGTGCGCTACTCATCAACCCACTTCGCTAGCTACGGCTGCACATGCCACAACCGCACTAGCCCAATTACATTCAACTTACTCATCCTACACATGCTGTCCTTACAGTCCATTTTGACTTACATTTTTACTAACACCAAACAACTATAAAAAACACCTTTTAACCTTGCTCATAGACAAGTTCTTCAATTATTTAAAATTTTCACAGACACCTTGCAAGTTCAAACTTTCACTTTCACTGACATTTCCTTCTAAGACAAAATAGGAATTACAACAATGGATCATCTGATAAGTTTACATTAAAATAAAATACACTCTCTTGTTTCCTGAAGGAAAACAAGCACAACAAAAGAAAAAAATTTTTTTTTTTCAAAATAAGACTCCACTTTATCTTTCCACGAACTCTGGGTCCCCTTCCCCATTCTTGTAATTTAAAATTTCTACTCACACCTTTTTGTGGAGCCAGACCACCGTCCGTTTCACCCCGCTGTTGAGGCTACTGCCAACCATGGTCTGCCTCCAAATGCCAAAAACCACGATCAGAGGTGGTGAATCTGTGATCGCCCGAAAATGGGGGAAATGTCCCTCCTGGAAACATAAATCTTAACATTTTAAACTCATTCATGCTCTAATACAAACCCATTATCGCCTACCTAAGATGACCAATATAACTTTAAATTTGTTGCATTGTGTGTTCCTACTATCTCCCTAGTCTCTCTGTCCTGCAACACATAAGAATTTTTCATTTTGACTCCTACTACCTCATAAGGTCCTTCGTAGAGCGGGAAGAACTTCTTAATCTCCTTGTCTTGGGCGCTCGATAAGTCGTGCCTCCTCACCAATACCAATGTCCTACTTCATATTTTATCCACTTACCTTTTGCGTCGTACCTACGTTTCCTCCGTTCACCCTTGCTTAACAAATTCTCGTTGGCCAACCGGATCTTAATGCTCACATTCGTACGCTCGCTCTCCGTTGGATACTCAAACAGCTGCTCCAGAATTCTTGGGGGGCGTGTTCCCTTTACCAATTCGTGAGGTGTATAGCCGGTGGACTCGTGGGTGGTACTGTTCAGCCAATTTTCTACCTTCTTCACGTACAACGGCCACTCACTGTGTTTAGCGTGACAATAGGCTCTAAAGATCCTGCCTATCTCTCTCATTACACACTCAGCCTGGTTTGACTGGGGATGGTACACAGCCGTATGCTTCGTGATGATTCCTTCCCATCCTAAGGTCTGGCACCATTTCCCACTGATGAACTGTGGCCCATGATCCGACAAAATCACCTTCGGCTTACCCACGTGAATCATATAGTCTTTAGTCACCTTCTCACTCAATACCTTACTGGTAGCTCTCTTTGCGCTATACAATTTCACATATTTCGAAAAAGTGTCAAGTAATACAAAAATATACACTACTCCGCCTCTACCCTTCGGCAATGGTCCAAACAAATCTACCGCAACTAAATCAAATGGTCTCTCTACCCTTATAAAATTCAACTCACCTTCCACCCTGTAGTTTACTACCTTCGACTTCTGACATAAATCACAACTCTTCAGCAATTTTCTCACTCGTCTCTCCATATTCCTGAAAACACATGACTCTCTCAACACATTAACACACTTTTTCGCCCCAAAATGACCATATCTAATATGACAATCCCAAATAATCTTCTCCTCTAACCCTTCTGGTACCACCAACTTCCAGTCACGCTCACCCCCTACTACCATCTTAAACAACAATCCTTTGTAAACTTGGAAAAATTGGCTGTATTCTGATTCCTCCAATTTCGTCTCTAAGCTGTTTATTATCTTCCCCGACTTACCATCTGCTCTCTGCATGGTGCTGATATCCTTTAACTCTTCTCCAAAGATCTTATCCTCCCTACTAATTTTAAAAATTTCAATTTCCTTCAAGTCCCTACCTGTTTTGTTGCATTCACAATCTACTCTGGAAAGAGTGTCGGGCACCCTGTTCTCTGTCCCTTTGATATATTCCCACTCGAAGCTGTACTCCTGTAGCATGAGCACCCACCTTGTTAGACGGCTGTGAGCAAGCTTGCAAGTGTTCAGAAAGGATAGCGCCTTGTGATCCGTTCGTATGATGGTCGTTTCCCAAAATGTAAGTTCTTAATTTTCCAACTGCGAATACAATACTAAGTAACTCTTTTTCAGTCGTATAATTCTTTTCCACTGGCAGCAATGATCTACTCACGAAGGCTACAGTGAGGTGTTCCTGCTCCTCATCCTCTTGATACAGCTCCGCGCCGACGGCTACATTACTGGCGTCTGTCTGTAAATAGAACACTTTTTCAAAATCCGGGTGGTTCATCATGATCATCTCACTAAATTTTTTCTTAATTTCCTCAAAAGCTCCGCGCTCTGCATCGCCCCATTTCCATTGTCGGTTCTTTTGAAGTACTGCACTCAACCTTGCTGTCACGTGTGCGTAGTTCCTTTGAAATTTCCTGTAGAAGTTGCACAGCCCGAGAAAACTCTGCAGTTGCTTTATGTTCCTTGGTTCAGGGAAGCGCATGATCGATTCGACCTTGTCCGGGTTTGCTGAGATCCCTCCTGAAGTGATGATGAAACCTAAAAAATTAATTTCCGTTTGTAAAAACTTAGACTTGTCCCAATTCACCGTAAGTCCTCCTGTCTCCAATTTCGTCAACACATAACTTAAATGTTCTAAATGGTCCTCGAAAGTCCTGGATGCAATCAAAATATCGTCTACATAAACTGTCAAGAAATCCAAATCCTTAGGTCTTAAAATTTTATCCAGACATTTGATGAAACTTGCCACACTGGTATTTAATCCAAAAGGTAGTCTCCTAAACTGGTAATTCTTTCCATTGAATAAAAATGCGGTGTACTTTCTACTCACCTCAGCTAATGGTACCTGCCAATATCCTGCAGTAAGGTCCAGCGATGTCATGTACTTCACGCCGCTGAATTTCTGGAATATCTCATTAATCGCTTCTGGTGACTCTCGGTCGGGTATAATGATCTGGTATATGCGTCTCGCGTCTAAACACAACCTGACTCTGCCGTCCTTCTTGATTACCACCACCAATGGATTCGAGTAGGGTGATACTGATCTTTCTATAATTTTTCCTTCCAGCATTTTATCTAACTCCTCTTGCACCGCTCGTCTTTTGGAGTAAGGCACAGGATAACTCCGTTGCATGAATGGTGTGTGTTCCCTTATCTGTAACATACATTCATAATCTTTTGCCCTACCTGGTACATCGGCAAACACTTCCTTAAACTGCTCTATCAACTGCCATAACGCAGCACGCTGGCCACTCCCTACACCGGACCCTTCACTCCGAAACTTATCTGCCCTTATCTCCCACACTGCATCATTAATATTACTCATTTCGTTATCATCATCAGAAATATACTCCGCCTCTCTACACCAATTGACTCTAGTATCACTATTATTCTCATCTACTCATTTCTTTAGTAACTTTACACCAATGGTTCTAACCCTATCGACCACCCGTTCAAAATTAACTCTCACCGACCGGTCACCCCCGTCGAATTCTATCATTTTCTCTTTAAAATTTATCACCGCTCTATTCCTCTGTAAAAAATCGTTACCTAAAATAATGTCCAAACTCAAACCCTTAACTACCAAAAATGTACTATCAAAATCTATACCATTAATCGAAAAGTTCAAATGTATCTGTTTCATCACTCGCTTGCTTCGTAACCCCGTGACTCCTATCACCGTAACCCCTGCTACTGGCAAAACTGGAATATTTCTGTTAAATTCTCTTAACTCACTTACAATATTCTCTGCTACCACTGAAATTTTGCTCCCGGTATCAACCAGTGTTCTAAAATGCTTACTTTCTATAGTTACCTGGATTTCCGTTAGTCCTGCTCTCACCTCCTTTAGAATATTGTTCTCCTCCTCCAACAAATCAGCTACTATGTCCATTTTAATGACGTTACTTGGGATGTCTTCTGTTGGTTGGACCTCATGCGCTTCTCTGAACAGTGGTCGGGTCCTGGCTACCACTGTTGGTTTTAGTTTTCCGGCTGTCGTCCAGTGTCGTTCATATTTTGTTGTTGTTGACCACTTGGTCGTCCTTGTTTGTGGTTCGACATTCCACTAGTACTTGGTCCTCCTTTGTCGGTTGGTACATATTGTTTCGTGTGTTCTCTCCTCCTCTGTTCTTCTCTGGGCAGTTTACACCTGAAACACTGTTGTCTGTGAGCGTAGTTCTCTCTCCCACACCTGAAACAACTCCACTCACCTGATTGCTGGAAATTATTTCTATGTCTATAATTATTATTATTATCACTATTTCCCTGGTAATTATTCCTAGGTCGGTTAAATTCCGTGTTAGTATTACTGTGGTTATTCTGTATAGGTCGTCTCCCTGTTTCACGATCCCTAATACTCTGCAAAATGTCTAATATTCGTTCTAACTCACTTAAATTCTCTATCTCCTTCATCATTAAGGTAATCTGTGCTTCTCTAGGTAGATGTTTGCTCACATACTTGACGAATGATTTGAACGGTATAGGCGGTTCGAGGTATTTTGCCTCGTTATACAGCTTTGTCACATACATCATTATATTATTATGTCCTACAAAGTTACCTACTCCCATAATACGACTTCTTAAATTTTCTTGTTCTTCTTCCGGCCAAAATTTATCTTTAAATGCCCTCTCGAAAGTTTCAAAATTGTCCCATTCTACTCTGTGCGCTTCCGCCCATATTATCGAATTACCCTTAAAGCATTTGACAATTTTCGTTAGCTGTATTTCCCAATTATGGTTACAAAAATGGTTATACTCTCGCGTCTGGTTTAAAAATCTCATAGGGTGTATTATTCTGTTCTCATGGTTAAAATTCTCTAATTCTATTTCATTGTACATGTCCCTAGTTACGATTACTCTTTCTGTAATACCGGTAACTTTTTTATTAATTTCCCCCCGTAACTCATTTTTCACTTTCATTAAATCATTTTCAATCACATCACATTTAACATGCATATTATTGTTATTTTGTATAGCTAGGTCATCAATTTCTTTAATCTTACTTTCTAACATGCTCATTCTATCACTAGTATTATTCTCATATTTTGATACTGTTTGGTCTATTGTTTCAAAATGTTTGGTTATGTCTATTACATCTAATTCACATTTCTCTATTTTGTTTTGTAAAATGCTAGTTTTCATTTCTATTTGTTTATTTATTTCACAATTAGTTCTACTCTCTATCTGCTCATTAACTGTGGTTAAACATTTATTCATTTTTTCATACTGTGTTTCTATTTGGTTCTGAACTGTCTCATTGATTTGCTTAATTTTGTCGTCTAACTTACTAATTTTGTTATGAAATTGTTCATTATTATTTTCTGTTTGTTTTTGAATACTGTCACACTGTATTTCTATTTCGTTTATTCTTTCGTCAAAATTACAACTTTGTTTCTTAATTTCTTTGTTAATATCATTAAATTGTTCATCAAATTGGTTTAATTTATCATTAAAATTGTCTAATTTTGTATCGAACTTGATACTCTGTTCATTAAAAAGCAGTTTCATCATTCTTATTATGTCGTTTTCCTCAACTCTTTTTGTTGGGGCTGGTGTTGAGTGAATACTAATCACCCATCATTTCTGATTCTGTTCTACTTGTCTCGTTATTGTTTGCCATTTTGCTTATAATAATAATAATAATTTTTAACAATACACGGTTGTTTATTTTCAGTTGCTTTATATCCTACTCAAGTACTAACATAACCTCTTTTGCAATGTTATTTGTTGTTCTATCATTTCGGCACCCGCTTGTCTCTGCTCTTTGACTTATTTATATACTCTAAATTTTTATACAAAGTCTCGTGTTCAGGACGCCACCTGTACCTTTACTTACTTTTGCACACATAATATATACATAAATATATAAAAGTAAACAATATGTACTTATTGTACTTACCGCATGTTGATAATACTTTCGTAGACTAACGCTACCACACATATCTATTTTATACCTAAGGTCCAAGATTCGTTAAGTGAAAGTGCAGAAACATTAAGGTTGTACGAAATAACAAAACTGATTACCATTGCTAGGTGTAATAAACTCTGCTTTAATTGCTACTTCATTTTGCATAATTAATTTTCACAATACAAATGGCTGTTTATATCGTATTTGCAACATGGCGGCCAGTTAAATTCCGCTCATTAGTAATACCTTACATTTACCATAATTATTTTTTCTTTACTTCTGTTATATCAAACAAAAATATTTTGTACTGCAGTGTTTAACTTTTTCTCTAATCTTATAATTGAAAGGTGTAATCGGACACAAACCAACGCCTATGTTAATTAACACGGCCGGCCTGTTTTCTCCCAATTTCACTCACTCTCTCTCTCTCTCACATCTTTGACAATTTTGATTTATTAAATTTTCTGTTCACATTATTTCGAGCTCTATTACTGGTAAAGAATGAAAAAGTAGTATTTAAATGTGCACTTTCCTGAAATGTTGAGGCTCCATGTGGTTCAGATGTTGGCCATGTCTCGCCCGGTGTTCGGCGTATTTTGGTTCTAGTCGTCTAACTTGTTGACACTGATTTTACATTGTTACATAGTTAATTAGTAGAATTATATTTTGTTTACTTTGCCATTTTAAATTACTGACAAAACACTATTACTGGCCTATTTGGGACCAGTACACTCTAATACGTATTCACTGCATGACGACTTGTAGATGACTGGGGCGGATGCAAAGCACATATTTTGCGTATGTCTTAGCGCATCCACGTCACTGTCTTTTGTTTCATATCGGCTCACGCCCTGTTATCATGTCATTGCTTGTTAGGTCATCACTGATTTTAATGACGTCCCGCCCTTCTGGACCAATGAGAGTAGCTATTTACAATCTGTTTCCACTTGGATGGCCATTTTGTATGCTCGTCTCCGCACGTCTGCTCCTGACCTTGGAATCGTTTTGATCTGTTAAAATCTGCGTCGTTGTCTCTTTACCAAGGGAAATCGTTCTCTCCATGTATGTGTGTGTGTAATACAATAAAATACGATAATTTGTTACCACTCATACCATAATTCTGACATCAAGATTTTCGTACTGTCACAACTGAACTGTTAATAAATTTTGGTGATTAACTCGAGTACTCTGAGAAACTTATTTAGCACTGTTTTATATGCATTTTCACTTTTTTAAAGGCCTAAATCGACTTTGTCCGCGGACTTGGGTTAAACACACCCATACGGGTTGACTATTTGGTTCGAACAGGAAGATGGCGACTGGTGTTTGTACTCTATAAAGGCTGGTCACGTGGTACCCACTCCTTGCTGTTGACGTTATCTCGAAACGCCTAGAACCTTGGAGAAGTTTGTATTGTGTCTCTGTAGTATAAAACACTCGTTCACATCATTATATTGTTGTGACGTCAGATCGAATATAAAAATTTGTGCCCATGTATGGCTTGGTTTATATCTTGAAGACGACGACGCCTACGTCACTCTGACTGATTCATACACTTCCCATTTCAAAAGTCATATTTTATTCAATTTTACTTAGATCGTGTTATTGCACAATATAAAATAATTATCCCCATTTTGTACTGTCACAATACCCCTCAATGAGAGGTTTTATGCCAAAGCATAAAAACTCTCACTGACAAAACCTAAAAGGATCAGCCCGGATATGGCGCCATGACCTTTCCTTATTTTTTATTAATATCATGGGTAACTCACCTCCATGATCTAGTGATTGTGGCCGCACCTGCATGACTTTACTGGATTTCCTGATGTGGAATCCCAACACCATAAAGCCAAACAGGCACTCGACACCCCTACCCTGACACGCTGGTCAGCACAGGGTTGCCACCACAGTGTCACCAGATTCTGAAACAATCAATAAAACATTACTAAATGGCCTTTCATTTTCCAGATCCTGAACTGATTTGGTTCCCTTTTAGCCGTACTGGTTTGCCTTTTCCGAAGTACTGGCTTTTCTTAACTTCTAAATGTACACCTAACATTGTTTAACAGAAATATCCTTAACATAATAGCATACACTTTCTCCTAAACATCTAACATCGATATTCTCTTGGAATTTATCATCCCAAATTCAAAATGCTTTACTAATTCCAGTCGGAATTTTAAGAAAAAATACTTCATTTTACTTTTTTCACTTAAACATCTCATTTTATCTCTAAATTTCAATGGTTTATTAATCATTTACCCAGATTACTCCTGCTATCTGTATACAATACTTGATTAACACAACAATCAAAAGTTATACAATACAACTAGTACAGTCAACCAAATGTGTATTTTAACACTGTATTATTAATCATTATATCGTGATTTAAGCATCACTTTCTCTATCTTATTTTTCATTTTAAACTCCTCCACATCATTTTCTCCTATCCCCCCTTATACATCCCTTAACCCCTGATACCCCATGTTACAAAAGTGTCAGTGGCCTCACGGACTTTCACCGGTTTTAGTATAACACAAACTCGCATAAACTGGAGTTTCTCCCACACAGCATGTAACGTTGACACCGGCCATCCATCTTGCTATGTCCCCCCATGGCTGGACTGTAGCGCCCAGTTGCGTCCACAAGGACTGGATCGGCTAGGGTGTCAACATTATTTACCCCATCCTTGCTTCGGTTTTACATGAACTTCTGATTTGTATCCTACTACAATTCTTATTCATACACCCTTAGGACGATCTACCACCCCATTTGGTGGATAGCCGCTGTTCCATATTTTATGTTTGATTTCCCTTGTTCAACCCCCAGTTAAGTTTCTAAATTACACGATTTCAATGACAACAAACTATGGCCAGGGTACAATAAGCCTGCCCATAGCTTGTCGCAGCCAAAACCACGGTCAGGGTTCGGTGAAGCCGTGACCACCCGAAAGTTGGGAAATCAATAGTTAAAATAGATTTGTATACAAAACCAAAACCTTATAATGCTATTTACATAACAACTTATAACACATACAAAGTGTCAACTAATACCGTACAGTTTTCTCCATCACATTTCAATTACTGTACTATGTTTTTTCTATACTTTTATCCAAAATAGTGTGTACGAATTAACAATTTGGTTGATTCACCATTATTTTATTTTACTTTTACAAGATACTCATCTATTAACAACATTCATATGTTAACAATTATAAGTACAAACTCTAAACAGGGCCAAAACACAATTTTCTTTTTAATACCTGAGTGGTACTAAACAATGCACCTATTACCTTAATGTCCACTCAAGCTTTTATTAGGGCCCCCTCCCCGTTCTCCACACTTCACAATTTCTACTTTCACCAATTTGTTTGCAGAGGAGGACCATCCCATTCCTGAGGTGCACTCCAACCATGGCCCGCCCCTACTAAGCCAAACTCCACGGTCAGGGTCTGTGATACCGTGACCGCCCGAAAATGGGGGAAAGAGTCCCTTCTGAAAAAATCTTTTACATATACAAGTACATTAGTTATACAGCTATTTCTATTTAGTACAATAAATTCTTAAATCTGTCACGTTGTGCATACCCACTATTTCCCTCGTTACCTGATTTTGCAACACATACGCGTTGTCCATATTGATCTCTATTATTTCATATGGACCCTCATACAATAAAAAGAATTTTTTAATTTCTTTATCTCATGCATTTGATAAATCATGTCTCCTTACTAATACTAGTTGACCTACTTCATACTTGATCCATTTACCTTTTGGGTCATGTCTACGTTTCCTCCTCTCACCCTTTGTTAATCAATTTTCATTAGCTAGTCTAAGCTTTAAGCACCTATCTATGGTAGTACTTTCTGGTGGATAATCAAACAGCTGTTCTAAAATTCTTTGTGGGTGTGTCCCCTTTACTAACTCATAAGGTGTGAACCCTGTAGACTCATGGATAGTACAGTTTAACCAATCCTCGATTTTCTTAACATACATAGGCCAGTCGCTGTGTTTGGTATGGCAATACGCCCTAAAAATTCTACCTATTTCCCTCTTGATTTGACTGCGGATGGTACACAGCTGTGTGTTAAGGTATTATACCCTGCCAACCCAGAGTCTGCCGCCATTTCCCACTAATGAATTGGGGACCATGATCCTAAAGTATTACTCTTGGTTTTCCTATGTTGATCAGGTAATCCCGCGTTATCTTCTCACTCAAAACTTTACTTGTCGCCCTCTTCACGCTATACAGTTTTACAAATTTAGAAAAGGTATCCAATACTATGAAGACATACATCACTCCTCCTCTACCCTTAGGTAATGGACCGTACAAATCAACCGCAAATCAAAAGGTCTTTCTACTTTGATAAATTAATTCTCCTTCCAACCGATAGTTGACTACTTTTGACTTCTGGCACAAATCACACCCCCGGAGTAATTTTATAACACGCCTTTCCATATTTTTAAATATACATGAGTCCTTCAATAAGTTTACACATTTTTTAACCCCAAAGTGTCCATATCTAAGGTGACAATCCCACACTATTTTCTCTATTAGCCCTTCCGGTATAACTAACCTCCAATCACGCTCCCCCCTCTACTTTCTTAAACAATCTCCCCTTATATATCTGAAAATATTGGCTATACCCGAAATTATCTAAGTTGGATTCTAAACTGGTTATTATTTTATTCAATTTGACGTCAGATCGTTGCATATTTTTAATGTCTTTCAATTCCTCCCCAAAAAGTCTATCTTCCCAGCTAAGCCTAAAACATTTCTATTTCTTTTAAATCTCTCCCTGTTTTATTTCCCTCTACGTCGACCCTTGATAGAGTGTCAGGTATTTTGTTCTCTACTCCCTTAATGTATTCCCATGAAAAATTATATTCTTGTAAGGCTAACACCCACCTGGTTAGTCGACTGTGGGTCAATTTGCAAGTGTTTAGAAAAGATAGTGCCTTGTGATCGGTCCTGATGATTGTAGAACTTCCTAGCAGATAGGTACGACATTTCTTCACTGCGAAGACAATACTTAATAATTCTTTCTCCGTGGTGGTGTAATTCCTTTCGGCCGCTAGCAAGGTATGGCTGGCGAAATCAATCGTTCGGTGTTCCTTATCTTCATCCTCCTGATACAATTCCGTGCCCAGAGCGACATTGCTAGTGTCCGTCTGCAAGTAAAATTTTTGTTGAAAATTAGGGTGGTTCAAAAAGATCATGTCTACAAATTTGTCTTTTATCTCATTAAATGCATCTCTTTCTGTTTCCCCCCATTACCATTGTTTATTCTTTTGTAATACGGCACTCAATTTTGAGGTTATCTGGGCATAGTTTTTCTGAAACTTTTTTGTAAATGTTGCATAACCCTAAAAACTTTGTAACTGCTTAATATTTTTAGGTTTGGGGAATCTCATAATTGACTCTACCTTTTCTGGGTTAGCTTGAATCCCTTCAGGCGTAATAATGAAGCCCAAAAAGTGTATCTCTTGTTGTAAAAACTTAGATTTTTCCCAGTTCACAGTCAATCCCCCTATTTGTAATTTGTCTAACACATATTCCAAATGCTCAATATGTTCTGAGAATATTCGTGATGCTATATGTCATCAACATAAATAGTTCAGAGCTCAAAATTTTTCGGTTGTAATATTTCATCTAAACATTTTATAAAACTGGCCACACTGGTACTGAGTCCGAATGGTAGTCGTTTGAACTGATAATATTTTCCATTGAAAAGGAAAGCATTGTATTTCCTACTTTCTAACGCTAACGGGATCTGCCAATACCCCGCAGTTAAATCCAACGATGTCATATTTAACCCCACTAAACTTCTGAAATATTTTGTTTATTGGTTCGGGTGACTCCCGGTCAGGAATTATGATCTGATTTATTCTCCGAGCATCTAGACACAACCTTACTTGCCCATCCTTCTTTATAACAACTACTAGCGGATTTGAATAGGGTGACACCAACCTCTCAATTATATCCCCCTCCAACATTTTATCTAACTCTACTTGAACAGCTCTTCTTTTAGAATAGGGCACTGGATAACTTCTTTGTATGTAGGGTGTGTGTTCCCTTACCTTTAACTCACACTCATAGTTCCTGGCTCTACCAGGTAACTCTGCAAACACCTCTTTAAAACTTTCCACTACCCCCCACAATGCCTTACGTTGGGGACTCCCTACAACTCCACCCTCACTACAAAACTTATGTGCCCTGTTCTCCTATATTCGCTCTTCACTTTCATCACTCCCTCTCTCTCTACATACATTCACTCTCACTCTTGTGTCCCTACTACTGACCCATTTTTGTATCACTTTTATTCCCGAAATTCTTACTGTGTCTAATACCCATTCAAAATTAACCCTAACTGGTTTAATTTCATTATCTAACTCTAATACCTATTTATGGAAGTCAATTACTGCTTTATGCCTTATTAAAAAATCATTACCCAAAATAACCTCCAAATTCAACCCTCGTACTACTAAAAATGTATTTTCATATTTGCCCCCGTTTATTACCATATTGGACTTGTTTGGTTACACGTTTACTCCTAACCCCTGTAATCCGTCCTATAATAACCCCGTCAACTGGTAAAGAAGGAATATTTTTATTCACTTCCTTTAATTCATCTAATACGTGCTCAGAAATAACTGATACTTTGCTACCCGTATCTACTAAGGTTTTCACTTCCTTACCTTCTATGGTGATCATTACCTCGGTCAATCCTGTGTCTGGTTTCGCTACATTGGCATTGTCCTCTTCCAGTAATTCTTTGGATAAGTCCGTTCGGATTATATTACTCTGATAGCTCTCGTTATCCTGGACCACGCAGTTATCTATTGACAATGGCTGGGTCCCCTCCTCCATTGTCCTCTCTAGTTTTCCGGTTGAGCGGCTGCACCACCCTGTGTGTACCCACTTCCACTCCTGGTGACATTTCCACTACTTCTAGGCACTCCGCTGCGACCATCTTCTCCTCTCTGATTTGGATTGCTCTGATGTGAAGTTGTTTCGTTCTGCTGACCATTCTTCGCCTTTATATATCTATAACAGAAGATTCTTGTAGCGTAATTCTCAAACTGACACCCCGGACATTTCCACCCCTCGTTTTGATTATCATTTTCTCCCCTCGCACCTCTATATACTGCTGGTGACCTACTCGGTTGTGTACGATTTCCGTTATTGTGGGTCCCCGGTGGGTTCGGATGCCTACCCATCTCACGGTCTCTTATATTTTGGAAAATGTCCAAAATTTTCTCCAGCTCGTTTATCTCCACCACTTCCCGTGTCATCAGAGTAATCTGTACCTCACGGAGTAAATGCTTACTAACGTGTCTTACGAACGACCTAAACAGTAAAGGTGGTTTGAGGTATTTTGCTTCATTAAAGATTCTCATAACATAGATGGTTACATTGTTACCATGCGTCCCAAAATTACCCGACCCCATTATTTTACTTCTCAATACCTCCTGGTCCTCTTCCGACCAATATTTGTCTCGGAAAGCTCTTTCAAACTTCTCGTAACTCTCCCATTCGGTTTTATGAACCTCCGCCCATATCACGGAACTCCCTTTAAAACATTTAATGATTTTTAGCATCTGTACTTCCCAGCTGTTATTATTAAATCTGTTAAACTCTCGTGCCCGATTTAAGAATTGCATAGGGTGTACCCCACGACTGTCGCAACTAAATGATTCTAATTCCACGTCATTGTTTACATCCCGAGTAAACATTACCCGTTCCGTAATATTGTTTACTTTCTGGCTTATTGCCAAGTGTAACTCGTCTTTAACCTCAATACTACTTTGCTCCATTAAAATAAATTTGTTATTATTAATACATTCGAACTGAATGTTATGTTTGTCCATAACATCCACGTTCTCTTATATTGACTGTATTTGTAGCTTACACTTATTCTCTACTTCATTGATTTTGTGGTTAGTATTAGTTTCATAAATCTCAATACTCTTATTAACTTCTTCAATCTTAACTACAATGTTTTGTGTACATTCATTTATTTTACTTTTCATATTCTCTTTAACTTCGTTAATTTGTTCTTTCAATTGTTCATTTACTGACTCTATTACTTGTTCTTTTATTGTATGGAAACATTCATTAATTTTGTTTATGATATCACTCTTTACTTCATCGAATCTAGTGCTTACTTCATTAATATTACTACTTAGTTCATTGAACTTTACACTCTGTTCAGTGAAATTACTTTTTGCTTCGTTAAATTTTACATCTAACATTGCTTGTATAATTTTAAACATTTTATAATCATCAGATTTTTTAACTGATATTGGTGTGGAATGACCTTCAATGTCATCTATTATTTTTGATTTGGTTAAACTGTTCTCTTGCTTTAATTCAGTATTTAACTGACTTTCTGGTTCATTAATGCCGGTTGATTAATGACAAGCTGACTTCCTCCTCATTATTCTCCATATTTTACTTATTTTTTGTTAAATACTGTTTCTAATTTAATATTGAGATAAATAAATGAGTGTTTATATGTACTAAACAAAATTTTTTTAGACCACGTGCTATTGAACATCTTAACCCAAAAATTTCAAAATTGGCCGCTCCCCAGCTTATTTATTGCCTGTCATCCAATTTCAGGGCTATTTTACGTAAAATTTACATAAAAATCCTGGCACTGCCCCCAATTGTAAAGTAACTAAACTTTTTTAAATCTACCCACCCAAAATATCACCTACCTTATCTATTTAATTCTCGCACTACCTTACATCTCATCGATACGTCATAGGGTCGCCAGCATATTTAAAGTTAATATGCAACTATTCCACGCTTTTCACTATACAATACCTGTATGATTTAAACCCTTTATTTCCCTGGACTCAGAAGACTCTAGAATTCGTTAGGCGAGATTTGGATGCAGCAAACAGACAAGGTTGCAGCACAATAATTACATTCAACACGTCATATTTGTGATATAGCAATTTGTTTTTATTCTCATTTTTTGCAATTCAAACAGGCGTTGCTCTTATATATATATAAGTGATTAGTCAATCACTCAACATTGAACATATATAATCATTTGTTTTGTTGGTTCATCCTCTTCATTCACGCACTTAATATTAGTGATAAATTGTAACTTTCCTTGTGAACACTTACGTTTCTTAATATCCTCGTATGTTTCGGTGTGCTATTCACCTTCTTCAGCGAGGTTTAAATACAGAATGTCTTGAAACAGTTGTAACGGATTTTTTCAGATTGGTGGTATGTGTGGGGGGGTAGTTGATGGAAGGGGGTTGGCGCTGGGATTCAAAGTATTGTTTGGTTTCTGTATGATTGTGTCAAATAGTACATGTGATCTGAAGTGTAGTTGGTCATTTAGTATGTTGTTTGGTTGTAGTGTGTGGTGTTTATATATTTCATACTGTTCAGCCGTGTTGATTTTCCTACTTTTACTTCCATATACCTTAAGGAATGGAAGTATGGTGATGGCAAAAAAAATCGTGTTCGAGATTATTGCAGATTCTGATTGTACTACACTCAAAACATGAAAAAAAGTCGTTTTCCGAAAAGTGTCTGTGTGTGTGTCTGTAGATTTTTTTCTATGGCAAACGATAACTGCCGCAAATTCAAACAAAATCAAATAATTTTTTGCATACAGCCCTGATTTGTAGAGGACTCGCGATCTATTGTTTTTGGTGAAGATCGGTTGAGGCAAAGGGGTAGTTTACCTGCAACGGTTTTTTTTATCAAGGGAAATTTTTTTTCTATGGCAAACGATAACAGCAGCAAATTCAAACAGAATCAAATAATGTTTCGCATACAGCCCTGAATTGTAGAGTTCTCAAGACCTATTGTTTTTGGTGAAGATCGGTTAAGGGAAAGGGGTAGTTTACCAGTAACATTTTATGTTTTAACAAGGGTATTTCCTATGGCAAACGATAACAGCCGCAAATTCAAACAGAATCAAAAGATTATTTGCATACAGCCCTAAATTGTAGAGTTCTCAAGACCTATTGTTTTTGGTGAAGCTCGGTTAAGGGAAAGGGGTAGTTTACCAACAACGTTTTTTTAACAAGGGTATTTTCTATAGCAAACGATAACAGCCGCAAATTCAAACAGAATCAAATAATTTTCTGCATACAGCCCTGATTTGTAGAGTACTCAAGACCTATTGTTTTTGGTGAAGATCGGTTGAGGGGAAGGGGTAGTTTACCTGCAACGTTTTTATCAAGCGTATTTTCTATGGCAAACGATAACTGCCGCAAATTCAAACAGAATCAAATAATTGTTTGCATACAGCCCTGATTTGTAGAGTGCTCGCGACCTGTTGTTTTTGGTGAAGATCGGTTGAGGGGAAGGGGTAGTTTACCTGCAACGGTTTTTTTTATCAAGGGAAATTTTTTTTTTTGGCAAACGATAACAGCCGCAAATTCAAACAGAATCAAATAATGTTTCGCATACAGCCCTGAATTGTAGAGTTCTCAAGACCTATTGTTTTTGGTGAAGATCGGTTAAGGGAAAGGGGTAGTTTACCTACAACGTTTTTTTAACAAGGGTATTTTCTATGGCAAACGATAACAGCCGCAAATTCAAACAGAATCAAATAATTTTCTGCATACAGCCCTGATTTGTAGAGTACTCAAGACCTGTTGTTTTTGGTGAAGATCGGTTGAGGGGAAGGGGTAGTTTACCTGCAACGTTTTTTATCAAGCGTATTTTCTATGGCAAACGATAACTGCCGCAAATTCAAACAGAATCAAATAATTTTTTGCATACTTCAGTGAATTGTAGAGGACTCAAGGCCTTTAGATTTTGGTGAAGATCAGTTAAGGGGATGGGGTAGTTTACCTGCAGCCTTTTACGTTTTAACAAGAGTAAAGTACTTGAAAATTCATTTAAACTTTTTCAAACAATGGTAATTGTTGAAAATAAAATAATTTTGTTGCCAGGCAATCTGAAAATTTCAGATTTTGTACCACAAAATCTGAAAAGATTATGCGATAGTTTATGAAATGGTTAATAATACGTCAGTGGAAGGTGTAATGAGAAATTAGCAGAAATGGAAACCTGGGGAATGTTAACTGTTCTGTAGATACAATTTTGTCAGAATGTTTGGAAATGATCATCAACATTGAAGGAAAAGTAAGCATATTAAGAAACATATGTAAATACTTATTATAAAAAAATAATGTTTGTTTTTTGATAAAGTCATTTTGATTATAAAATATAAATATTTACAACAAGAAAAGAATTTTCAGTTTTCAAAATTTAAATATATTTTTATAAAACAATGGGTTCTTCATTGAGGTGGGGACCATGTCACTCACTCCATCTCAAGCCTCCTCTCCCATTTTGCAGAAAAAGAGGACCCTGTCAAGGCTGATACTTTGACGACAGTGACAGGGCTTTCCACCAAATTCAGCAGAGTGACAGGTAGGCCCAACTCTGATTGGCTCCTCAGATTTCCCCAGCGTTAGTAGGTTCTATGAAAATATTTTATTTCAAAAATGATTTTAAATATAAATCTTAGATATGTTTTATAAATCTCATGTTTTATGTTTTAACATGGGTAATTTTTTATATGACGAACCATAACTGCCGTAAATTCAAACAGAATCAAATAATTTTTTACATATGTGCCTGAGCTATAGAGAACTCAATGTGTCTGTTGATTTTGGTGAAGATCGGTTACGGGGAAAGGGCAGTTTACCTGAAACATTTTTTGTTGTAACATGAGTAAAGTACTTAATTTTGATAAAGTATCCTGATAAGATCTTAATAATCCACTGTAGAAACGTAGATGAAATATCTATAAATGAAGAGGCTAGTTGAACGGGCTGGGGGTAATTTTCTATAAATCAAAATTATAGTTGAAGGGGGAGGGGATAATATTTTTTATATGTGTACTACGTTATTGGCAAGAAAGAAGTATTTTTTTGTTAAAATTCCTTCCCTGGCTGTTTGGCTGAAAATGATTTTAAATATAAATCTTAGAATATGGAAGTCATGTATGGTTCTCCATACCGATATTTTGGTAAGTAGTGTAGTATTTCCAGGTTGTTTTCTATGTTGGTGTAGTTGTGGTTTTCAGTCTGTATGTACGTGGTGAATGCGGAGTGTATGTAGTTATTAGAGAGGGCTTTTATGTGTTCTGAAAATCTTGAAGAAAAAGATCTTCCCGTCTTGCCTATGTAGAAATGTTTGCAATCACTGCAGTTTAATTTGTATACTCCTGTTTTGTTGTATGTGTCAGTGTCTGTGTTTGTATCGTTCATGTGTTTTTTGATAGTGTTGTTCATTCTGTAAGCTATTTTATAGTTATGTTTCCTGAATGTGTTTGCAATTTTGTGTGTGTTAGAGTTGTAGTATTTAAGTGTGATGTATTTATTAGGTTGTGTATTGTTGGTATTTTATGTTTTGGTGTTTTTGTTTAGGATGTGTCTGTGTAGTTTGTTTATTAGCTCGGGGGTGTATCCATTTTTTATCGCTATGTATTTATTTGATTGTGTTAAGTTCTTCCTGATAATCTTGTTTACTTTGTGGTATTGATGTGAGTCTATGGAGCATATAGTTGAATGCGGCATGTTTGTGCTGTGTTGGATGGTTAGATGTGTTGTGTATGACCATATCTATTGTGGTAGGTTTCCTGTATATTTTATATGTGCGTGTGTTGTTTGTTTTGTTAATTGTAAGGTCCAGGAAGTTTATACAATTGTTATGTTCTATTTCTAGTGTGAATTTTAGTTTGGGGTGTATTGTGTTTATGTATTTATGGAAATTTTCGATTTGTCTTTTATTGCCTTTATAGAGAAGTAAAATGTCACCTACATATCTGTACCAGTAGATGATTTTGTTTGTGTATTTGTTGTTGTTTAATATATGTTTTTGTTCTATGCTGTGTATGAATATTTCAGCTAGTATTCCTGAAATAGGGGATCCCATGGGGAGTCCGTCTGTTTGTGTATAAATCGTGTTGTTGTATGAGAAGTAATTTTGTTCAGTGATTATTTTGGTGAGTGTAATGATCTCCTGTATGTGCGTTTCTGGTGTGTTGTTTTGTTTTAGTCAAAGACACCATACTAACACTTGAACATTTACTATCTAAGTCAAAATCGACTTTGTCCGCGGACTTGGGTTAAACACGGGTTGACTATTTGGTTCGAACAGGAAGATGGCGACTGGTGTTTGTACTCTATAAAGGCTGGTCACGTGGTATCCACTCCTTGCTGTCGACGTCATCTCGAAACGCCTAGAACCTTGGAGAAGTTTGTATTCCATCTCTGTAGTATAAAACACTCATTCACGTCATTATATTGTTGTGACATCAGATCGAATATAAAAATTTGTGCCCATGTATGGCTTGGTTTATAGCTCGAAGACGACGATGCCTACGTCACTCTGACTGATTCATACACTTCCCATTTCGAAAGTCATATTTTATTCAATTTTACTTAGATCGTGTTATTGCAAATATACAATAATTATCCCAATTTTGTACTGTCACAAACATTACTAATCTACAAACAGTTATATACTCCCTGTCATGATAGCTCACTTTGATCCTGGCTTGTCAGAAAGAAGTGATAGCTGGCTGTTCATTGCCTGCTGTAATTGTGACTTTCTCTGCCAGGAAAAACTACATATTTGTCTGAATATTCTGAGCGGACATAGTGCTTACCACTCACAGCTGAGATCTGAACTAACCAGTCTTGTACCGTAAACAAAAATGTCATAAACTATACTTCAGAGGTGGTCATTAGTATACTATTTATGAGAATCTGTGTAAAGAAGCTACAAGTTCTTTTCTTTTTTTATTACAGGAGATGATATAACTGAAGCTGTGAACTATGAGGAAGCATTCAAACATACAGGTAAATAAAGATTAATGTAACATGTACAATAATTAAAATCAACAGATACATTAAGTACATTTATCTTAGGGTATTATTACTACTATTATGTTTTGAACATACTGATACATGTAACGTAAAAGAAATTCAACTGCATATTTCCACTCATGCAGGTTAGGAGTCAAGAAAATATGCATAATTATATAATGATTTATAAACAGACAGTTCAGTATTAATTGCAATGGTTTTGTAAATTATAACACACAGAAAAAATTATATCTGATTACACAATTCAGAGAGGCTACACACAATGCCTCTCACCAGAGCTGGCATACATGTATGTAAATGTATTTCGTGTGTGCTTACACATTTTGAAATACTGAAATTAAAACAAACAAAAAAATGAACATCCATTCAGATTTTGATTAAAATTCTCTTTAATTTGCTGTCCAACATGGATTTTTTCAATTTCGAACCTTCTGACATATTGTTGTGGTTTGTATAAGAAGCATTCAAAACTTAACTTGATTTGTTTACAGGGAAGCAGTCCTTAGATTTTAACTGGTTTTTCAAAGTTGCACAGTCCCTGAATCATATTCTATGTGAAGAAACAATGTTATAGATGACACAGATGCACCAACATCAATCATTTTTCCAGCCTATCTTTGTTATTATTACAAACATTACTGAATTTTTAAAGTAATTTAGTTTTAAGTAGATTACCAACGTAAAATTGCCCTTCACCATCAGACCATGTCCATCATTAGGATTGTAACCAACATGTTTTGTTCAAAAACAAATGATCTGCTAACACTAATTTTTAATACAGGGTACCATAGGCAACAAGTCACTATAAGTTATCCTTATTTTGGGAGTGGCTGTGAATTAATAAATCGTTTTGTGAGGTTCTGTAATTGACTAGACACAATTTGAGAAACATTTGTGACTGTGTCGACAAAATTTATTATCTTTATTGGGACTGATATATAGGCAATAAAGAAATAATTAGTAGACCTACACATATACACTAATGAGTGTTTTTGTATAAATGTGTCTCTGTGTGTGCGCGCACACACTAGTGTTACACAGTACTCACTCACTATTTTAAATTAAATACATTTATATTAGATAAAATCAAATTAATAAATTTTATTTTTTAAAGCTGAGTGTGAGGTGAAATAGTATTAAAACATTCTATACTTAAATTTTTGTGACCTTTTTTTCATAATTTTGGTTATAGTTTTGGACCTTTGTGTCCAACTGATTCACAGAAGTAAAAAAGGTTCTTACAGAAATTAAGCTTATAAAAGATGATGTTTTGGACACAGACATCATTAGGAAAAAGGTTAAAGAATTTGAGAGTTTTCATAACAAAGAGAAGAGACAAATAAAAATTATCTGGACAGAAATATGAGAAAAGAAGAAAATCATGATGAAGCTATTTCAGATGGTCCACAGTTGGCCAACATCAAAGACAGAAGAATAGAGTTATAATGCAAAAAAAATGGGTGGGTTATAACACAGAGAGTGAGGATCAAAACAGAGTTGAATTTGGAACTGAATGTACTGGAAGCACCTGAATGGTGGTTTCTTGGACTATCTCTTTAAAATCTATCACTGAAAAATATATATTTATTAAACAGTAGGAAGGGATCAGGGCAACAGTACAGTGCTTCGAGGGGTCTCCCCCCACATACACACGTTTGGGTCAAGTTCCTTTCTTTCACATGTGCACAAACTGTCCCCTATCATTGGCCAATATGCCTACATTCCCATTCCATGTTGTTATTAACTTGTGACAAACTATCTTTCTGGCTCTACTATCTTATTTTCTTTATATCTTCTTCAAGAACTTTGTTTATTTTATTCTAAAGCCCTATATTGTTTTACTAGTACCTTCTTTCATTCATCCACTATCATCACTCATTCATTATTTAACATAGACCTTGCTTATGCACTGGAGAGCTCTAACACCATCTGATGTGTCAATATAGTATAGTCCCTAGACACAATACAGTATCATATAACTGATTCTTGTAGGCAGGAAACAGTGACAAATATGCTTCCACAAATCAAATTCCACATTACGTATCCATAGACTGCACCGTGGGCTTGCAGCCTTAGGTCAGGTGCACACTTGCTGCAAAAGTTATCAGGACGCTGCGGCATTTCAATCTGCATCTTATCGGCGTTCCAATGCACACTGAAAACATGGTGATAGGCCACAGCAATAGTCTCTCATTTGCCACCAACCGAGATGGATCATACACGTGCCCAAATATTTAAGAAGAAAGTTGTTTTTTCATACTTAGTGTACAAGTACGTAAATCGTGAAAGTGAAATTAGAAAAAGGAAGTACTGGATTCATCCATACAACAGCGAGAGGTACTTGAAGGGAGCTTTTAATGTATGCTTGATGGATCTCAGGGAAGATGATGACAAGTTTTTTTAATTATTTTTGAATGTCAGTTCGTCCTTTGACGAATTAGCCGGTCGAATCAGCGACGCACTACAAGGAAAAGAAACCTACATGAGATCTCCCATACCACCACCCTTGGAGATGTTGGCAGTAACATTAAGGTACGTAAAAGACTTCAACTTCATATTTACATTATAAATTGATTAAAATAGCGTAATCTTATATGTAATATGCCTACTGGCATGGTGCATAAATTATTTCAAATATATTACCTTTTCAAATGGATACTTTGAGAAGGAAAAAAAATTATATTGATTTATTTATTATTATTATTTTTTTTTAATTTACATTAAGCGCATCAGCATTTTGCTATTAGTGCTATTTTCATTATTAATTAAACAATATTATATTTAAATGTATAATGAACAGAAGTACAAAGAATAATAATAATAAAGTATAAAGAATATGAAGCAATAAAAAAAGTCATTAACACTACATCTAATGATCTAAGTAATTATAGGTTAGGGGTTTTCGAAAAATTTTCATTGTCTGTAGTTTGGGGTGGTTGTGGCAAAGGCTCCTGTGATGGGTAGAAACTGGTACGAATATCTGGTGAAGTTGCAGTCGTGGTAGAAGAAGATGGCACAGAAGAAGTAGCAGACATTGATGAAAAGGTGGGGTCTGCCGCAGTATATTGAATGGATGAAGTTGGAGGGAGGTTGTGTTGAGGTGGAGGAAAATTAATTTGCTGTGACTGAATTGGCCTGAATTGTTGGTAGCTCGGGGAAAACATTGGATGATACGTTTGAGAAGGAAATGTCATGGATGGAATCTGAGTTTGATTTTGATGTTTTATTCTTTTGACGTCAAGAACTTCACTTCTAAAGTCCAACTTTTGATACTCGTTGAAACTTTTTAAGGTCGGAATTAACGAATCAAAAAATGATTTGTCTTCATCCGGTGGCTCGACAGCAACGGGTGAATTTATGAATTGCAATAGTGACGACTCAAACTCTCTTTGCCGTTTGGACCCTGCTCGGTGGATGATGCAGATGTGGATGGTGGAGTGGATGCAAGTGTGACTGCAGGAGAAGTCACAGATTCTGATAGGGATCTATCTTCTTCTTCCTCTTGTTGGGATTGCGAGTGAGGAGAGTCATTGTTGTAAGGATTCTCAAGAGTTGACTGAGTGGTCGCCAGAGCTATTGATGCCTGCAAGAATGACAACTATCTTGCGTATATATACTGTCGTCCAGCTCCTGCTGGTTGCCCTGATTTTGTCTTTTTTTGTGCGCTCCTCGAGTAGTTGTCTTTCAAATTTTTCCATTTTAGAGCGAGCTTCTTAACTGAAATAAAAAAAAAAAAAAAATTATTACTAACAAAAAGTTCATCTTAATAAATAAAACAAGTTCATCTCTCCTAAAACTTTTATTATTATTAATGTAATTATTTTTTCTTATATTTATTTTGTTACATTTTATTTATTATTTTGGTTCCCCAATTATTATTTTTCTAATTTGCTAACAATTATTTGGTTTTTTTGCTATTACAGTGTAGCACAACGAAATTTTTACCTTGTTCTACAAAATAAGATAATATATGAAAGGAAGGGAAGAAGTCATCTAGAAGGAATAATATCAACTTGAATAAAAATTAACAGAAAAGTATTTTCAATTATAAATAAAAGAACTTAACAGAACTAGAAAAGTCGATTCAAAGGAATTATATGTAGTCAAAATATAGCCATAAAGTGTTGAAAAATAAATAATAAGAGTATCATATCAGTATAATAATAAGTAGACCCAGTAAGATATGGAGTAGTGAAGAGTAACAGCCCAGGACAAATAAATTAACATGACAATCAGCAAGATATGTAATAATAATGAATAATAGTTTGGAACAAATAAAATAGAAATGACAATTTTAAAAATAGGGAACAGTAAGGAGTAATAGTCCAGGACTAATGAATTAAAGGGAAATAATAATCCAGATACCCAAAAACATCTATTATAAAGACAAAAACCTCTAGAGCAGCAAATAAATAATTCAAAAGGAATAAAATTATATCAACTATACCAATTTAAATGAAAAGACTAGCCCAAATAAGAGAATACAATACATATAATTAAAAATGATGTAAAAACTAATTACAGTTAAAATAAATGTGATTAAGGGGAACAAACCAAACCATTTTCAAAAAAGGACAACAAAAGACTATTATTAATATAAAGTTTTAATGTATTTATTTTTATAATTATTTTATGTTATTATTGTTTGTGAATACCATACAAGATGTGTTGATACTAGTAAATGCTAGATGTTAGAATGTAAGAATTTATTGTATTTTAATCATGTTAATTAATGTTATATTTTGTAAAGTAAGGAAAGGCAAATTAATAGTTCAAACAAACCAGAAATAGTGGATCAAAAAATATGAAACTAATAAGACGAATTAATAATAACTTTGCTAGGAAAATTGGAAATTAATGACCAAGACAAATTCAAATTTGACCATACAAATCTAATCAAAGAATACAAGTTAATAGAACCTAGACTTATTTGATGTAAATTACCCTATTCAATATACATATACATTATCATAATAATAACCATGACCTATAATGGTAATGAGAAGAATCAACATGTGAAATTGACTTAAAATAGATGTTTGTACCAGGGGGGGAATCAACATGTGAAATTGACTTAAAATAGATGTTTGTACCAGATAAGGCCATAATCAGTAAAGTGTACTAGTAAAATGCAAATAATTTGTTAAATGTTTAAAATAATAGACAGATGTAAATTAGGTAAATTACAGATATTTAATGAGGAATCGAGTGAAAAGTAAATTGTAACATAAAACATATTTTGAACCATGTAATAGGTAATTCTGTAAGTCAAGATAAGGCCTACAGATAAATTTCAGAGAATGTAATTCAGAAGCACAATTCAAACCAAAATTGGGAAAATTTAGTATTAAATTGTATAAAATAAAATCGGAAATATTGTTATATAATTAAAAATTACATAAAGGTACTAAACAAATAATTTATAGCCATTGAAACATAAAAATGTTAATATTTTTTATATATAAGATTGAATTCAAATACAACAACTTGTGACGTTAAAATACAGTTTAAATATATAAAATACAAAAATATAATTTATTCCACCTACCTGCAAAGGTTCTTTTGGGTCCAGAATGCGATCGCACGTACATCAGACGCAAACATGTGTTTCATAGGTTGGTGAAATGACTTACTCTACACATTTTATGAAGAGAAATTATGATTTTTAATTATCAAAATATTGCAACGTTAAAGGTTCATTTTTTCCAATACATTTTCTCACATGGTTTTCCAAATTTTGTTACTCTGTTTCATACATCTTACCATGGTACACTTAAATTAAATTACTTACGTCTATTGTAGGTAGCCCAGCCTGCCTTTCATTCACTCTCACATTCTTAAAAAACCCCCGTTACCCTGATTTATTAATTTAGTACATTATATAAAACCCCAGCCGGCAACGCGTTCATCCGTTGACCTCGTGGCCGCCCCGTTGTAAGTTTGTAGTCATCCCGAAACAAAAAAAACAAATTTGTTTGTTGGTGTTCTGTTGTTAGTCTCGCATCACTGCCACTGGTTTTAAAACGGCTAGTTCACTTTTACTGACACATTTTAAAATTTTGGGAAGAGGTAACCCCTTCGAGTTGCACCGGCCGGTACTATTTGGGACGAACTGCGCAAAGAGTCTCTTTGTGGCGGGCGGATCTTCATGCCTTGCCAGACGAATTTCGTCGACGCTCATACTGGAGTTGTTGCAGTTTAATCGCTATATGCAGGCTACATAGTGGTTTTTTCTGTAGTGTACGCCGACGATATTTAGTCGCTTCCGGTTTGATGTCACTCAAGATGCGGTCCTTAATTTGCATATCCTTCAGCTCGGGTTGTAGGTCTCACCAAAACGTCGTCTCTGCGCCATTTTCGACAGCGTCGGTTGATCCGCTTCACGTCCCCACCCGCGCGTATACCTGTGTCATGCGTACAGACACATGACCACATTCAACAAAGTTCTTGGAAATCTGAAGTGGCTACATACTTCAACTGATTACACAATGCGATATTGCGTTGCTGCCTTGGTTATAAACTGTTCTCTTTGCCACGTGTTCTAGTTTGTTGGAATAAAATTTACACAATACCTTTGTCAATCCCCGAAAATGAAATAAATTTAAAAATACAGATACCCACAAAATTGGACCGTTACAATACCCCCTCAATGAGAAGTCTTCTGTCCAAAACAGAAGAAATCTCATTGATAAAGCCCCTAAGAGGACCGGTGAGGAACTGGTGCCAACAACCCCCTTCTGTTCTTACACTGCATGGGTATACGACCCCCTGGCTCGGCGACTATGGACGCATCTGAACGAGATCACTGGACTTCTCTGTGCAAGATCCCAACACCGAAAAATCGAACAGACACGCACCACGGCGCACCTCACCTTCTATCATGCTACCCCAAAAATCCTCCATCCCTGGCTTAGATTACGCCAGATCCTCAGCCGATATGTTTCCCCTGATATGCAAGCTGGGCTGCCTTTAGCAGATACTGGGCTCACACACACTCACATTACATATTATAAATTGAAAAATTCCTTAAAAATCTGTTTAATTTACAACTCATTGGTTGTTTGCATTTAAAATCAAATCACAAATTTTGTATTTATTTTGAATTATTCTCTTCACTGGTTTTTGTTTTTTATTTTAAAATAAATCGATTTAAACATTTCTTACAATTAAGAACATCCTTAACCTAACATGTGATTACACCTAGAGTCTAACAATACAATTCAATAAAATAATTCAATAATAATAAACATGGTTAGTACACAAACAATCAAATAATCAAAGTTTAAAATTATCCATTATCTGGCAGGCGCAAAATCAAGAATTTTTTTTTTCAAAAAAATTTTAAATTCACAACTCCAAAAAAAAAAATCTTAAATTCCAAAAAATTTAACTTTCTTAAAATATTTTTCTTTTCATATTGAAATCATTTAAAATTTGTTTAAAAACAAAAGTTGGATTAACTTCCTTGCTAAACATGCCTAGTGTGTATATGACCTCACTATCAGCTGATCAAAACTAGGTCAAGTCAAAAACCTTGACCTACCTACGTTATGTACAAATTACACCTGTGAACACATTAAACATTGGTAAAATTCTGTTGCGACACACAAAATATAATAAAATAAAACCTTTAAAATAACAAAATATTATTATAAATAACAACCAAATTGACATTTAAATTATTCAAAATAAACACTTTCTAACTTTACATTTCCAAATTCTATCAAAAATTTGTCACTGGTTTCAATTAAAATATTTTATATTTTGCTTATAAATCTCTTTCTTTATTAACCTCATACTACATTACTTTGGGTGATTTAAATACTTATAACAATTCAATTTACCGTTTGGTAGGCCTACATTTATAATCTCTACCCCTCTGACTCTGATACTCCTCAACTTTAACTAACATGACACCCAGCTCTATCAAAATATCTATCCATCAATCTCTAAACCCAACTTATCATGAAACTCAATTCGCCACCTTCTCTCTATATATGAAAAAAAATACTCTCTAACCCTTTGTACCTAGGATAAGTGTCCCCCCCCAAAACTCATTTCCCATTATGTTGGTTCCTGGATTCTACCTAAGGCAACCCCTTCACACTAAATTGGTACCTTCCCGTCCCAACCCTTATGTTGTGGACTCCCACATTACACTACCCCCTATTACAAAATTGCCATCCCCAAAATCTCAATCTTATTACCTCACTTCAACTACAACAAAATAACATCATCAATTATAAACATCAATATATCACTCAAAGCTCTACATATATTCTCCACAACTACTGTGTCCACATCAATATTTCTCAAATTCTATTACATTATCTCACAACAACATTACATTATTTTCATCTCTACTATTTCAACTTTAATTTCAACTTGGACTGATCGACATGTCCCACAAAATATTCATCACCCCAAAAACTATCTTTTATTATTTCTGACAATTCATTTAAAATCTTACTATATTAAATTAATTTTCTCATTATTTTCAATAGCATCTGTAATACATTGAAACATTACGTTAAACATCAATTACCTTGAAAGTCTATAAACAATTTTACAGTGACATTTTATTGCTGATCAGCTGACATTCCTAACACAATGAAAACACATCTCAAAATTGAGCAAATTACATGAAATATATATATTTATCAATCCTTATTTCTAACCTCCTTGTTTCCCCTTTTTCTGATTCTGATAATTTATGTTAACCGCCTGCCAGTCGGTTTAGTTATTTGCTTAGTTTTAAAAATACACAGATTATATAAAACATATACTTTCTATCAACTCTTATATCTAACCTACTACAATAAAATATTACCTTTAAAACATAGAATGAACACCTTATAGTGAATGTATGAGCATCTAGTTATTTAAACAGAACACAAGCATTTTTATTAGATCAAAATTAACGTTAGCAATTTTTATGTTATAAAATTTAAATTCGTGGCTCATCTGAGCCACCTCCCATCCACACACAGAATTTTCAAATTTATCATTAATAATTATTATTATCATCTTTCAGTTGTTATTAAATTTTGTAATTATCATTTTTATTTAACACAATTATTTCAAATCATCTCATCATTGAAATAAAATCTCTTCATCTAAATTGCACCTGTAAACACTTTTTGTTATACTTGATTCATACTGTAAAAGTTCTATACTTACAGTCCATTTAAAATGACATACACAGAACATATTCACCATACTTCCACCTCACCTCTGGAACATTTGACACACATGTTAGTTTGAATCAAACAATTTATCATTTAATTATCAAATTCACCTCGTAAAATAATTTAAATTCATCAGAAAATTTAATTAATTAACATTTAAATAATCAATCAAAATAATTAAAACATCAAATTATTTTAATTAAATTCATTACTGAAAATACAAATTATATAGCTATCGAAACAATTACAATTAATCAATTACTGTTTTCAAAATTAATTCTGATATTTATTAAATTGCAAAATATTAATATTATTATTGTTACAACACTTACTTGCATACTTGTTTACTTGACATTCTACAATACACATAAATGAACACACTACAATTATTTACAAACTTTTGTCATTACCCGTTCCATTTTTTCGCACTTCACTGTCCAAATCTGCCAGGTCAAAACCATAAAACAAAATATTTATAACTGTCCTTTATCGTTTTATAGCCTACCCTCCATCGTCATAGATTAATCTTGGTTTTATATAACACTGTTCAATTTTATTACCCCACAAATTACTGTTTTGTGTGTTGTAACCATAAAAACCAAATTCCTTCATTTTACCAAAATAATCATAAAACAAATCAACGTTAAGTACATCTGTTAAGTCTCCATCAGTAATTATATTCATTATCGGGTTATTTACTTTTGTATTATCAATTAACTCATTATTACTTAGACACACTTCTAACCTTACTTTCCATTCATCATACTCTCTATTCAATTCATACAATTCTGTTTCTTTATTAACATACAATTCTCTACTTAAATCTCTCTCATCATAATACCAAATCACACTCTCAAAATTATTCCAGACAGAGGGTACAAAATTATACAACAAAAATAAACACTTCAAATCTTCTACCAACACGGGACTCTTGCCCTTCTTAAACAATACTTGTGAACACATTAAATCATCATCATAAATAATAAGGGGAAAATTTACCCTCTGCCCCCATTCTACCACTATACTCTCCTTCCACTCTCTTTCTAACTCATAAACACTCATTAATATTTCATTATCACTACATTCTGCCATTTCATCAGTACTCTCACTATTTATGTTCACCGTATCGATCTCAGATACTAACTCTTCAAATACACTACTATTCTCAATATTACATTCATTACTTTCGACATTATCATTATCATTTGTTGACTCTTTGTCATTATAATTTTCATTCGTATTAGCTTTATTTGGATTTATTACAACTACTCCCATTCGCCCCACACTCTGTTCTAATTTACTCAAACTGGTTTTTATTGTTTCATTATTATTTTCAAAACATTTATGCATTTCTTGGATCTCATTTTTTAATTCATCAAAACTCTTCTTTTGGGCATCGAACTTCTCATTCATTTCGTCTTTCAATTCTCTAAAATTACTATCTTGTTTTTCTAAACTATTGTACATCATATTATACAATCTTGTTAACATATTATCATCATCAGATTTCTTATTTTGATTTCCTAAAATAGGTGTTGAATGAATCTCAACTGTCTGTATTATTTTTGACTCCTCAAGACTACTGTTATTTGTTTGAATTCCGGAGTCGCTACTTATTTGACTTTCTATCTGGTTGTCAGAGAAACTGACTTCATTATTATCTGCCATTTTTTATAATTGGTATTTAAAATATTTTAATTAATCTAATTTTTTGTAATGTACTTTCTATCTCATATTAACTTTGCGTAAATGACGCATTTTTATTTTGTTATGCTAACCCTAAAACACACGTTTGCCTCTTTGTAGGTGCGGAATTTAATTTATTAAATTCGTTCCTGTCACGGGCGCCATTGTTACGTTTACATACAGTTTAAATATATAAAATACAAAAATATAATTTATTCCACCTACCTGCAAAGGTTCTTTTTGGGTCCAGAATGCGATCGCACGTACATCAGACGCAAACATGTGTTTCATAGGTTGGTGAAATGACTTACTCTACACATTTTATGAAGAGAAATTATGATTTTTAATTATCAAAATATTGCAACGTTAAAGGTTCATTTTTTCCAATAAATTTTCTCACATGGTTTTCCAAATTTTGTTACTCTGTTTCATACATCTTACCATGGTACACTTAAATTAAATTACTTACGTCTATTGTAGGTAGCCCAGCCTGCCTTTCATTCACTCTCACATTCTTAAAAAACCCCCGTTACCCTGATTTATTAATTTAGTACATTATATAAAACCCCAGCCAGCAACGCGTTCATCCGTTGACCTCGTGGCCGCCCCGTTGTAAGTTTGTAGTCATCCCGAAACAAAAAAAAAAACAAATTTGTTTGTTGGTGTTCTGTTGTTAGTCTCGCATCACTGCCACTGGTTTTAAAACGGCTAGTTCACTTTTACTGACACATTTTAAAATTTTGGGAAGAGGTAACCCCTTCGAGTTGCACCGGCCGGTACTACTTGGACGAACTGCGCAAAGAGTCTCTTTGTGGTGGGTGGATCTTCATGCCTTGCCGGACGAATTTCTTCGACGCTCATGCTGGAGTTGTTGCAGTTTAATCGCTATATGCAGGCTACATAGTGGTTTTTTCTGTAGTGTACACCGACGATATTTAGTCACTTCCGGTTTGATGTCACTCAAGAGGCGGTCCTTAATTTGCATATCCTTCAGCTCGGGTTGTAGGTCTCACCAAAACATCGTCTCTGCGCCATTTTCGACAGCGTCGGTTGATCCGCTTCGCGTTCCCACCCACGCATATACCTGTGTCATGCGTACAGACACATGACCACATTCAACAAAGTTCTTGGAAATCTGAAGTGGCTACATACTTCAACTGATTACACAATGCGATATTGCGTTGCTGCCTTGGTTATAAACTGTTCTCTTTGCCACGTGTTCTGGTTTGTTGGAATAAAATTTACACAATACCTTTGTCAATCCCCGAAAATGAAATAAATTTAAAAATACAGATACCCACAAAATTGGACCGTTACAAGCTGATGGCTGAACAATGAGAAATGATACCGAAATATTATAAATTTTATATATGAAGGAACAAAAATCAGTTAGTTGATTGTTAAAAGCCAAACGAGATAGACGTGTCAAAAGACTTCTCTGAGAAATATTAACGAAAATTTTAAATAACAGTAACCGAGATATATGACGAAGCCAAATAAAGATGAATAGAAGATAAATTAAAGTGAAAGATACTATAATATCAGTCACTGAGACCTGAAACTAAATTCAATAATATTAAATTAAACCGTCACTACATTTAGATACAACAGAAGAACCAAATTGAACTCAGATAAACATACACCGAGTGAAGGGAACCTTTTGGGACATAACACTACTATTACTGAACCAAAATCCAGTGGGTAAATAACACTACACTCTACAACTTGTGGATATTCCAAGAACAACATCACTGGAGAGGAATTAACCAATGGAGACATTTATTTGAAGAAAAAACTCGTAGCTGAATTTACATCGCAGATCAACTCATTAAGGCAGCCATCTTGATTCCATTCGAAGAGGATGCTGGGAACGTGACGAGTGACGTCAGAGAAACCAACAGTATCGAAATATTAACTTTTTATATACTAAATAATTGCTTATCTAATCCGTCGAGTGACTTACTTGTAATTCCGCTTGACGCGTTTCAGGGCATATGCCCCATCTTCAGAATAATTCCTCTTCACAGAACGTCAGACATTAAGATTAAAATGTGATAAATTAAAATTAAAATCCATGGTTAAAATATTAACTCGTCAAAATATTAAAATATACTAAATGCACAGAGAAGCACGCACTATCACAACATGAGTTCACTTCGCGTTATAGCCGGTGTACACCGCCGCGATGTTAATCGCGCACTGACTGTCTGAGTAAACTGTTATCTGTGCAACGCATCTTGTATCTCAATGGCTGTGTCGTACAAGGGATTTGACTTGAAGTTAAGTTGGTCGTTTAATATGAATCCGCCGTCTTGTGAATTGTTCGTCTTTTTAAATTGTTTAAAGGCCTTGTAAATTTCGAATTCTTCTAATGTGTCCATATATCTGCCTTTTTTGCAAAAGTGCAATGGTTTAAAGTTGGTGTCAAAATCAGTGTAGTTATGATTATTATTTACGAGGTGACGTGCAAAGTTGGATTTGAGAATGTGGGTGTCGTTTTTTGGTAAATGTTCTTGGAAGCGTTTTTTGAACGCTCTGCCGGTTTGTCCAATATAGAAGCTGTTGCAATCATCACATTGGATTTTATAGACACCTGTCCTCTGTTTTATTGGTTTTGCAACTTTATGGTGAAGAATTTTCTTAATGTTGTTATCGGTCCGGAAAGTTAAAGTTATATTCAATTTTCTAAAAATGTTGGTTAATGTATGGGGTAAAGTTCGGCCGTAAATAGAAGTCACGTACGTGCTGTCTCGGTTACTACTCGGTTTTGTTTTCTTGTTATGTAACTTTTTCTGGTGTTTTTTTGATCAAAGCATCGATCATAGAGCACGTATATCCATTGGCCTTAGCTATGTATTTAATGGTGTTGACTTCCTCCTGAAAGTCACTGATTTCCAACGGTATGGTGAGTAATCTATGTATGAAACTGTTATAGGCGGCCATTTTTTGCGGAAGAGGGTGATGGGAATCCGCGTGTATAGTGGCGTCGGTGGTGGTAGGTTTTCTGTATATTTGGTATTGAAAACTATTGTCAAACCTTGTTATTGTTAAATCGAGAAAATTAAGTTTATTTTCTATTTCAACCTCGAGGGTAAATTGTATGTTCTTGTTTATATTATTTAAATAGTTTTTTAAATTATTGATCTGTCTTATGGTACCGTTAAAAATGATGAAGGTGTCATCTACATAACGTGTATATGATACTATCTTGTTATGCCATTTGTTTGCGCTGCTGAACATATGTGTGTTTTCGTAGTGGTTCAGGTATATGTCCGCCAATAATCCGGAGAGTGGGGATCCCATCGCTAAACCTTTCTTTTGTATATAGTATTTTCCATCAAATATAAAATAGTTTTGATTTAAAACAACTTCCAATAGAGCGGTTATCTCATTAATTTCATCAGGACTGCGTATGTTACCTACAATAAGATTATACTTGAGAATATTTATTGTATCCTGGACGGGTATATTTGTATAAAGGTCTACTATGTCGAAAGATGCGATTCTGTAATTAGGTTTAATTTGGATGTTTTTCAGTTTGTCGATAAATTCAGTGCAACTTTTTGTGCTATGGTTATTCTTTAAGCTTATACTGTTCTTTATTATTTGTACTAGTTTTTTATTGATTTTGTAACTCGGAGCAGTGGTGAAGTTCACAAGCGGCCTAATTGGTACACTGGGTTTATGAATCTTTGGCAAACCAGTGAACTGGGGAGCCTCTGCATTAATAGGTTTCAATGAGTGACGTGTGGCGCTATCGAACAAGTGCGTACAACGATTAACTGTGTTATTCAGGGCTTTAACGAAATCGGCTGACGGGTCGGCATTTACCATTGTAATATTATTATTTTCAATGAATTGATTAACTTTTTGCGAATATTGGTTTTTGTCCATTATAACGATAGTGTTTCCCTTGTCCGCCTTTGTATACATTTTTTATATACATTATACCTTATTATTTTGTCTGTTTCACGAATAAGTTTTTTAATACTTTGTAAGTATTGAATTCTCTTGCCTTTCCTGACTATTTCTACAGTTGAAAGAACCTTTATAATATAATAATTCCATTGAAATATTTTGAATATATAAAATAATCGAACTGTAACTTTATATCGAATCAGATGCAAGCCGTTGCGGCAATTTCAAATAATTGGTTGACGAATAAACTCATTTATTGTTTTAATACTGTTTTACTGATCAGCTAAGCCTTAAATTAAATTACATTAATTATTTAAGAGAAAAAGTGAACTTCTTAAGGAGATGAGCTAAAAGAAGAAGAAGAAGAGATATTAAATTGGCTGCTACATGCAATACATACGGCCTAGATAATCTATTTGAAGTGAAGAAATAAATAATCTTACATCAGAACACACACAGTCATTAAACAGTATATTTTTTATTAATTGAACTTAACAATTAAAAAACAACTACACCAATTAAAATTAATTAATGACATGAAAAATAACCAATAAAAAAAAAATTTTGTTTATTAACCAATTATTATCTAATTATCTATTATTTGTAATTAAAACACGCATTGTGGGTTTTATTACAAATTGGCGCTCAATTTTAGGGGCTTAAAATAGGAATTGGTAGGCCTATATAACAAGGACAAGTTGTTCAATTTCCTATTTTAGCTTGGCAGCTGTTAACAAGTCACGAAAGCGATCGAAATCCCAAAGGGAGCGACGTCCAAGAAAAGGGCGGCAGAACCCGAGGAGGAGATAGACATAGAGGACAAGGAGGAGAATACAGTGGAAGATAGGGAAATTATATTACCCCCGGCGGAACCTATCCAACCCATACAACAACAAGAGGAACAACCGGAAAAACCAAAACAAACAGAGAACGCAACTATGCAAGAAATGTTCAGGATAATGATGGAGAAAATGAAGGAATCCATGAGTAAGGAAATGAAAGAGAACAACAAATCGACTAAGGAAGAATTCAAATCGATAAGGGAAGGAAAGGAAGAATTAAGTAACCAAATTGAAGAAACCAGGAAGGAAATTGGAGATACCAATAAGAAAATAGAGGAAACAAGTAAGAAGATGAAAGAAAAGCTGGAGGAAAATAGTAAGGAAATGGAAGAGAAAATAGATGAAAATAGTAAGAAGATGCAAGAGAAGATGGGGGAGAAATTGGATGAATTGAAAGAGGATAACCAACTATTGAGAGAAGAATTAAGGGAGGTTAACCAGGAAAATATGGACAGATTAGACGAAAAGATAGAATCATTAAAGGAAGAGTTGAGTCAGAAGATAGTGGAGAACAATGAAACAATCAGCAAGAAGATAGAAGAGGAAATAACAGTAATAGAACAAAGGATTACAAAAGCTGACGAAAGATGTAGTCAGACTGAGCGAGAAGTGCAGAATCTTAAAGCAGAAGTAAACACCGAAGTACAGAGTTTTAAAGCGGAGATAAACACCAAGGTTACAAATATAGAAGATAAACAAAAGGAAGCACATGAAGAATGGGAAAAAGTGGAAGAACCGATTCACAGAAAAATGTGATGGGATAGAAGCTGCCGTTACCAATATAAATGGCCAGGTTCGCCAGAACCAAGCAGACATAGAAACTTGTCTGAACAGACCAAATAACATTACCCATTGTTCCACTGCAGAAAACCGAGAAGGGGTTAATTTCAGGTTGTACCAAAGAAAACCTATATCAATAATTACAGACCACGGGACCCAATTTAAAGGTAAAAGATGGAAGGATACGTTATTGGCGCTCGATATAAAGACCTATAAAACATCTGTTTACCACCCAAACAGTAATCCAGCAGAGAGAGTGTTGAGAGAGGTAGGTAGAACACTTAGAACATACTGCCACCATCAACAGAAAAAGTGGCAAGAATACCTATCAGCCATCGAAGAATTTCTCAATCTAGCACATCACCCAGCTATAGGAATTACCCCATATACGGCAATGCATAAGAACCCCCCCCCCCTGAGCGATACAAGAAATTATTGAATTTCCGACCCACAAGGAATATAAATTTAATCAGATAAGATTTTACAATAAAGTAGCCGAGGACCAGGAAAGGCGAATTAACAAATATAAGAAATCAGTTAAAAAAGTACTAAAATACCAAATTGGAGAAAAGGTGTTGCTTAAAAACCGGGAACTACCGAGTACTATGGAAGGGATTACTAAAAAACTATTACTGTTGTATACGGGACCATACGTGATTACTAAGGACAATAAAAATAACACGTACGAATTGAAGGAGATTAATTCACCAAAGATAAAAGGTACCTATAACCAATTATCAATAATAAAATATTTTAATGAAGGAGAAACATAAAAATTCTAAAATGAGTAAGGACATCTTACAGATTATCTAGAAGAAGATATTTTGAAATAAATAAATAACATAAAAATTCTAAAATGAGTAAGGACATCTTACAGATTATCTAGGAGAAAATATTTTGAATTGAATAAATAAATACCATCTAAATTCTAAGAATAAATAAGGACATCTTATAGTTAATATCAAGGAAATTATTTTAAATAAAATAAGAAGGGAAAATAAATAAATTATCTCAATATTAAAATAAATAAGAACAGTTTATAGACTATATTTCCGAAGAACTTTGTTTTGGATCAATTAATAAGGAGGAGTAATGAAGTAAGATATCAAAGGTTTAAAAAATAATAAGTACAACAACATTAAAGAAATTGAATGAAATAATTTTACAAAAGACAATTTCTTATCACAACAATGAAGGCAACAGTGACTACTCATGACAACTATATAAATGAGATACTCATCGAAACAAAAATGTTACAGGACTTTAAAATAAAAAGGTAAATAAGAATACAGATATTGTATATATTTTCAATATAATAAGTTGATGAAACCCCTGAACCAAAAATAAGATTATCGAAGAATAATGAGGAGAACCAATTAACTAAAACTGATAAGGAAAGGGTATTAAAACCAGATATTATGCCATGAGCAATAAACTAATTAATGAAACAACAAATGGGGAAAAAAACTATATACATCAACATGTGCTACCCAAAATGTAAACAAGAGACAGTCTGTGACAAAAACTAACTAAAATCGCCGAATTTCATAAAAAAGAAGGCTGAAATGGATATTATGCCAAATACCTAATGAGAAGTAATATAGAATGAGCTTTGAAATGTAAGAATAACCATATGGATAGAAATATTAAATAATCTGAATAATTATGAAGTGATGATTCTAAGTATATTTATTAATAGTCAAAATGGACTACTTATGATAATTGATATTTTTAATAACTGGATGTAGATAATTCCACCAGTCTTTTTATTATTGAGCAGAGATGATAATTCCTCTGAGCTCAAAGAAGTGATGTATTGGTCAGCAGAGCAATGAAGCCGAAAAAGTGCCACTCTGAACTGTTCCACCTCACATGTTAGGGAATGTTAGGGAGTAAATATATAAATGAAGAAACACTAAATAAGAAGGGAAAAATATAGATATATTAAATAATAAAAGGATGAATCAGATTAAAAAGAACTATCTCATAAGAGTAGAATAAAAGTAAAGGCAATAAAATGCATATCAACTTAGAGCTCAACCAAAGGAAACAGGTGTATCAGGGTAAACGAAGCCAATAAGAATATAATAAAGAAGAATATCAGAAGCATTAGTGCACCCAAACTAAAAGTATGTGCTGAACTAATCACTTTTACCAGGGGGCATTTGTAGCACAACGAAGTTTTTACCTTGTTCTACAAAATAAGATAATATATGAAAGGAAGGGAAGAAGTCATCTAGAAGGAATAATATCAACTTGAATAAAAATTAACAGAAAAGTATTTACAATTATAAATAAAAGAACTTAACAGAACTAGAAAAGTCGATTCAAAGGAATTATATGTAGTCAAAATATAGCCATAAAGTGTTGAAAAATAAATAATAAGAGTATCATATCAGTATAATAATAAGTAGACCCAGTAAGATATGGAGTAGTGAAGAGTAACAGCCCAGGACAAATAAATTAACATGACAATCAGCAAGATATGTAATAATAATGAATAATAGTTTGGAACAAATAAAATAGAAATGACAATTTTAAAAATAGGGAACAGTAAGGAGTAATAGTCCAGGACTAATGAATTAAAGGGAAATAATAATCCAGATACCCAAAAACATCTATTATAAAGACAAAAACCTCTAGAGCAGCAAATAATAATTCAAAAGAAATAAAATTATATCAACTATACCAATTTAAATGAAAAGACTAGCCCAAATAAGAGAATCCAATACATATAATTAAAAATGATGTAAAAACTAATTATAGTTAAAATAAATGTGATTAAGGGGAACAAACCAAACCATTTTCAAAAAAGGACAACAAAAGACTATTATTAATATAAAGTTTTAATGTATTTATTTTTATAATTATTTTATGTTATTATTGTTTGTGAATACCATACAAGATGTGTTGATACTAGTAAATGCTAGATGTTAGAATGTAAGAATTTATTGTATTTTAATCATGTTAATTAATGTTATATTTTGTAAAGTAAGGAAAGGCAAATTAATAGTTCAAACAAACCAGAAATAGTGGATCAAAAAATATGAAACTAATAAGACGAATTAATAATAACTTTGCTAGGAAAATTGGAAATTAATGACCAAGACAAATTCAAATTTGACCATACAAATCTAATCAAAGAATACAAGTTAATAGAACCTAGACTTATTTGATGTAAATTACCCTATTCAATATACATATACATTATCATAATAATAACCATGACCTATAATGGTAATGAGAAGAATCAACATGTGAAATTGACTTAAAATAGATGTTTGTACCAGATAAGGCCATAATCAGTAAAGTGTACTAGTAAAATGCAAATAATTTGTTAAATGTTTAAAATAATAGACAGATGTAAATTAGGTAAATTACAGATATTTAATGAGGAATCGAGTGAAAAGTAAATTGTAACATAAAACATATTTTGAACCATGTAATAGGTAATTCTGTAAGTCAAGATAAGGCCTACAGATAAATTTCAGAGAATGTAATTCAGAAGCACAATTCAAACCAAAATTGGGAAAATTTAGTATTAAATTGTATAAAATAAAATCGGAAATATTGTTATATAATTAAAAATTACATAAAGGTACTAAACAAATAATTTATAGCCATTGAAACATAAAAATGTTAATATTTTTTATATATAAGATTTAATTCAAATACAACAACTTGTGACGTTAAAATACAGTTTAAATATATAAAATACAAAAATATAATTTATTCCACCTACCTGCAAAGGTTCTTTTTGGGTCCAGAATGCGATCGCACGTACATCAGACGCAAACATGTGTTTCATAGGTTGGTGAAATGACTTACTCTACACATTTTATGAAGAGAAATTATGATTTTTAATTATCAAATATTGCAACGTTAAAGGTTCATTTTTTCCAATACATTTTCTCACATGGTTTTCCAAATTTTGTTACTCTGTTTCATACATCTTACCATGGTACACTTAAATTAAATTACTTACGTCTATTGTAGGTAGCGCAGCCTGCCTTTCATTCACTCTCACATTCTTAAAAAACCTCCGTTACCCTGATTTATTAATTTAGTACATTATATAAAACCCCAGCCGGCAACGCGTTCATCCGTTGACCTCGTGGCCGCCCCGTTGTAAGTTTGTAGTCATCCCGAAACAAAAAAAAACAAATTTGTTTGTTGGTGTTCTGTTGTTAGTCTCGCATCACTGCCACTGGTTTTAAAACGGCTAGTTCACTTTTACTGACACATTTTAAAATTTTGGGAAGAGGTAACCCCTTCGAGTTGCACCGGCCGGTACTATTTGGGACGAACTGCGCAAAGAGTCTCTTTGTGGCGGGCGGATCTTCATGCCTTGCCAGACGAATTTCGTCGACGCTCATACTGGAGTTGTTGCAGTTTAATCGCTATATGCAGGCTACATAGTGGTTTTTTCTGTAGTGTACGCCGACGATATTTAGTCGCTTCCGGTTTGATGTCACTCAAGATGCGGTCCTTAATTTGCATATCCTTCAGCTCGGGTTGTAGGTCTCACCAAAACGTCGTCTCTGCGCCATTTTCGACAGCGTCGGTTGATCCGCTTCACGTCCCCACCCGCGCGTATACCTGTGTCATGCGTACAGACACATGACCACATTCAACAAAGTTCTTGGAAATCTGAAGTGGCTACATACTTCAACTGATTACACAATGCGATATTGCGTTGCTGCCTTGGTTATAAACTGTTCTCTTTGCCACGTGTTCTGGTTTGTTGGAATAAAATTTACACAATACCTTTGTCAATCCCCGAAAATGAAATAAATTTAAAAATACAGATACCCACAAAATTGGACCGTTACAATACCCCCTCAATGAGAAGTCTTCTGTCCAAAACAGAAGAAATCTCATTGATAAAACCCCTAAGAGGACCGGTGAGGAACTGGTGCCAACAACCCCCTTCTGTTCTTACACTGCATGGGTATACGACCCCCTGGCTCGGCGACTATGGACGCATCTGAACGAGATCACTGGACTTCTCTGTGCAAGATCCCAACACCAAAAAATCGAACAGACACGCACCACGGCGCACCTCACCTTTTATCATGCTACCCCAAAAATCCTCCATCCCTGGCTTAGATTACGCCAGATCCTCAGCCGATTTGTTTCCCCTGATATGCAAGCTGGGCTGCCTTTAGCAGATACTGGGCTCACACACACTCACATTACATATTATAAATTGAAAAATTCCTTAAAAATCTGTTTAATTTACAACTCATTGGTTGTTTGCATTTAAAATCAAATCACAAATTTTGTATTTATTTTGAATTATTCTCTTCACTGGTTTTTGTTTTTTATTTTAAAATAAATCGATTTAAACATTTCTTACAATTAAGAACATCCTTAACCTAACATGTGATTACACCTAGAGTCTAACAATACAATTCAATAAAATAATTCAATAATAATAAACATGGTTAGTACACAAACAATCAAATAATCAAAGTTTAAAATTATCCATTATCTGGCAGGCGCAAAATCAAGAATTTTTTTTTTTCAAAAAAATTTTAAATTCACAACTCCAAAAAAAAAAAATCTTAAATTCCAAAAAATTTAACTTTCTTAAAATATTTTTCTTTTCATATTGAAATCATTTAAAATTTGTTTAAAAACAAAAGTTGGATTAACTTCCTTGCTAAACATGCCTAGTGTGTATATGACCTCACTATCAGCTGATCAAAACTAGGTCAAGTCAAAAACCTTGACCTACCTACGTTATGTACAAATTACACCTGTGAACACATTAAACATTGGTAAAATTCTGTTGCGACACACAAAATATAATAAAATAAAACCTTTAAAATAACAAAATATTATTATAAATAACAACCAAATTAACATTTAAATTATTCAAAATAAACACTTTCTAACTTTACATTTCCAAATTCTATCAAAAATTTGTCACTGGTTTCAATTAAAATATTTTATATTTTGCTTATAAATCTCTTTCTTTATTAACCTCATACTACATTACTTTGGGTGATTTAAATACTTATAACAATTCAATTTACCGTTTGGTAGGCCTACATTTATAATCTCTACCCCTCTGACTCTGATACTCCTCAACTTTAACTAACATGACACCCAGCTCTATCAAAATATCTATCCATCAATCTCTAAACCCAACTTATCATGAAACTCAATTCGCCACCTTCTCTCTATATATGAAAAAAAATACTCTCTAACCCTTTGTACCTAGGATAAGTGTCCCCCCCCAAAACTCATTTCCCATTATGTTGGTTCCTGGATTCTACCTAAGGCAACCCCTTCACACTAAATTGGTACCTTCCCGTCCCAACCCTTATGTTGTGGACTCCCACATTACACTACCCCCTATTACAAAATTGCCATCCCCAAAATCTCAATCTTATTACCTCACTTCAACTACAACAAAATAACATCATCAATTATAAACATCAATATATCACTCAAAGCTCTACATATATTCTCCACAACTACTGTGTCCACATCAATATTTCTCAAATTCTATTACATTATCTCACAACAACATTACATTATTTTCATCTCTACTATTTCAACTTTAATTTCAACTTGGACTGATCGACATGTCCCACAAAATATTCATCACCCCAAAAACTATCTTTTATTATTTCTGACAATTCATTTAAAATCTTACTATATTAAATTAATTTTCTCATTATTTTCAATAGCATCTGTAATACATTGAAACATTACGTTAAACATCAATTACCTTGAAAGTCTATAAACAATTTTACAGTGACATTTTATTGCTGATCAGCTGACATTCCTAACACAATGAAAACACATCTCAAAATTGAGCAAATTACATGAAATATATATATTTATCAATCCTTATTTCTAACCTCCTTGTTTCCCCTTTTTCTGATTCTGATAATTTATGTTAACCGCCTGCCAGTCGGTTTAGTTATTTGCTTAGTTTTAAAAATACACAGATTATATAAAACATATACTTTCTATCAACTCTTATATCTAACCTACTACAATAAAATATTACCTTTAAAACATAGAATGAACACCTTATAGTGAATGTATGAGCATCTAGTTATTTAAACAGAACACAAGCATTTTTATTAGATCAAAATTAACGTTAGCAATTTTTATGTTATAAAATTTAAATTCGTGGCTCATCTGAGCCACCTCCCATCCACACACAGAATTTTCAAATTTATCATTAATAATTATTATTATCATCTTTCAGTTGTTATTAAATTTTGTAATTATCATTTTTATTTAACACAATTATTTCAAATCATCTCATCATTGAAATAAAATCTCTTCATCTAAATTGCACCTGTAAACACTTTTTGTTATACTTGATTCATACTGTAAAAGTTCTATACTTACAGTCCATTTAAAATGACATACACAGAACATATTCACCATACTTCCACCTCACCTCTGGAACATTTGACACACATGTTAGTTTGAATCAAACAATTTATCATTTAATTATCAAATTCACCTCGTAAAATAATTTAAATTCATCAGAAAATTTAATTAATTAACATTTAAATAATCAATCAAAATAATTAAAACATCAAATTATTTTAATTAAATTCATTACTGAAAATACAAATTATATAGCTATCGAAACAATTACAATTAATCAATTACTGTTTTCAAAATTAATTCTGATATTTATTAAATTGCAAAATATTAATATTATTATTGTTACAACACTTACTTGCATACTTGTTTACTTGACATTCTACAATACACATAAATGAACACACTACAATTATTTACAAACTTTTGTCATTACCCGTTCCATTTTTTCGCACTTCACTGTCCAAATCTGCCAGGTCAAAACCATAAAACAAAATATTTATCACTGTCCTTTATCGTTTTATAGCCTACCCTCCATCGTCATAGATTAATCTTGGTTTTATATAACACTGTTCAATTTTATTACCCCACAAATTACTGTTTTGTGTGTTGTAACCATAAAAACCAAATTCCTTCATTTTACCAAAATAATCATAAAACAAATCAACGTTAAGTACATCTGTTAAGTCTCCATCAGTAATTATATTCATTATCGGGTTATTTACTTTTGTATTATCAATTAACTCATTATTACTTAGACACACTTCTAACCTTACTTTCCATTCATCATACTCTCTATTCAATTCATACAATTCTGTTTCTTTATTAACATACAATTCTCTACTTAAATCTCTCTCATCATAATACCAAATCACACTCTCAAAATTATTCCAGACAGAGGGTACAAAATTATACAACAAAAATAAACACTTCAAATCTTCTACCAACACGGGACTCTTGCCCTTCTTAAACAATACTTGTGAACACATTAAATCATCATCATAAATAATAAGGGGAAAATTTACCCTCTGCCCCCATTCTACCACTATACTCTCCTTCCACTCTCTTTCTAACTCATAAACACTCATTAATATTTCATTATCACTACATTCTGCCATTTCATCAGTACTCTCACTATTTATGTTCACCGTATCGATCTCAGATACTAACTCTTCAAATACACTACTATTCTCAATATTACATTCATTACTTTCGACATTATCATTATCATTTGTTGACTCTTTGTCATTATAATTTTCATTCGTATTAGCTTTATTTGGATTTATTACAACTACTCCCATTCGCTCCACACTCTGTTCTAATTTACTCAAACTGGTTTTTATTGTTTCATTATTATTTTCAAAACATTTATGCATTTCTTGGATCTCATTTTTTAATTCATCAAAACTCTTCTTTTGGGCATCGAACTTCTCATTCATTTCGTCTTTCAATTCTCTAAAATTACTATCTTGTTTTTCTAAACTATTGTACATCATATTATACAATCTTGTTAACATATTATCATCATCAGATTTCTTATTTTGATTTCCTAAAATAGGTGTTGAATGAATCTCAACTGTCTGTATTATTTTTGACTCCTCAAGACTACTGTTATTTGTTTGAATTCCGGAGTTGCTACTTATTTGACTTTCTATCTGGTTGTCAGAGAAACTGACTTCATTATTATCTGCCATTTTTTATAATTGGTATTTAAAATATTTTAATTAATCTAATTTTTTGTAATGTACTTTCTATCTCATATTAACTTTGCGTAAATGACGCATTTTTATTTTGTTATGCTAACCCTAAAACACACGTTTGCCTCTTTGTAGGTGCGGAATTTAATTTATTAAATTCGTTCCTGTCACGGGCGCCATTGTTACGTTTACATACAGTTTAAATATATAAAATACAAAAATATAATTTATTCCACCTACCTGCAAAGGTTCTTTTTGGGTCCAGAATGCGATCGCACGTACATCAGACGCAAACCTGTGTTTCATAGGTTGGTGAAATGACTTACTCTACACATTTTATGAAGAGAAATTATGATTTTTAATTATCAAAATATTGCAACGTTAAAGGTTCATTTTTTCCAATAAATTTTCTCACATGGTTTTCCAAATTTTGTTACTCTGTTTCATACATCTTACCATGGTACACTTAAATTAAATTACTTACGTCTATTGTAGGTAGCCCAGCCTGCCTTTCATTCACTCTCACATTCTTAAAAAACCCCCGTTACCCTGATTTATTAATTTAGTACATTATATAAAAACCCAGCCGGCAACGCGTTCATCCGTTGACCTCGTGGCCGCCCCGTTGTAAGTTTGTAGTCATCCCGAAACAAAAAAAACAAATCTGTTTGTTGGTGTTCTGTTGTTAGTCTCGCATCACTGCCACTGGTTTTAAAACGGCTAGTTCACTTTTACTGACACATTTTAAAATTTTGGGAAGAGGTAACCCCTTCGAGTTGCACCGGCCGGTACTACTTGGGACGAACTGCGCAAAGAGTCTCTTTGTGGTGGGTGGATCTTCATGCCTTGCCGGACGAATTTCGTCGACGCTCATGCTGGAGTTGTTGCAGTTTAATCGCTATATGCAGGCTACATAGTGGTTTTTTCTGTAGTGTACACCGACGATATTTAGTCGCTTCCGGTTTGATGTCACTCAAGAGGCGGTCCTTAATTTGCATATCCTTCAGCTCGGGTTGTAGGTCTCACCAAAACATCGTCTCTGCGCCATTTTCGACAGCGTCGGTTGATCCGCTTCGCGTTCCCACCCACGCGTATACCTGTGTCATGCGTACAGACACATGACCACATTCAACAAAGTTCTTGGAAATCTGAAGTGGCTACATACTTCAACTGATTACACAATGCGATATTGCGTTGCTGCCTTGGTTATAAACTGTTCTCTTTGCCACGTGTTCTGGTTTGTTGGAATAAAATTTACACAATACCTTTGTCAATCCCCGAAAATGAAATAAATTTAAAAATACAGATACCCACAAAATTGGACCGTTACAAGCTGATGGCTGAACAATGAGAAATGATACCGAAATATTATAAATTTTATATATGAAGGAACAAAAATCAGTTAGTTGATTGTTAAAAGCCAAACGAGATAGACGTGTCAAAAGACTTCTCTGAGAAATATTAACGAAAATTTTAAATAACAGTAACCGAGATATATGACGAAGCCAAATAAAGATGAATAGAAGATAAATTAAAGTGAAAGATACTATAATATCAGTCACTGAGACCTGAAACTAAATTCAATAATATTAAATTAAACCGTCACTACATTTAGATACAACAGAAGAACCAAACTGGACTCAGATAAACGTACACCGAGTGAAGGGAACCTTTTGGGACATAACACTACTATTACTGAACCAAAATCCAGTGCGTAAATAACACTACACTCTACAACTTGTGGATATTCCAAGAACAACATCACTGGAGAGGAATTAACCAATGGAGACATTTATTTGAAGAAAAAACTCGTAGCTGAATTTACATCGCAGATCAACTCATTAAGGCAGCCATCTTGATTCCATTCGAAGAGGATGCTGGGAACGTGACGAGTGACGTCAGAGAAACCAACAGTATCGTAATATTAACTTTTTATATACATTATACCTTATTATTTTGTCTGTTTCACGAATAAGTTTTTTAATACTTTGTAAGTATTGAATTCTCTTGCCTTTCCTGACTATTTCTACAGTTGAAAGAACCTTTATAATATAATAATTCCATTGAAATATTTTGAATATATAAAATAATCGAACTGTAACTTTATATCGAATCAGATGCAAGCCGTTGCGGCAATTTCAAATAATTGGTTGACGAATAAACTCATTTATTGTTTTAATACTGTTTTACTGATCAGCTAAGCCTTAAATTAAATTACATTAATTATTTAAGAGAAAAAGTGAACTTCTTAAGGAGATGAGCTAAAAGAAGAAGAAGAAGAGATATTAAATTGGCTGCTACATGCAATACATACGGCCTAGATAATCTATTTGAAGTGAAGAAATAAATAATCTTACATCAGAACACACACAGTCATTAAACAGTATATTTTTTATTAATTGAACTTAACAATTAAAAAACAACTACACCAATTAAAATTAATTAATGACATGAAAAATAACCAATAAAAAAAAATTTTTGTTTATTAACCAATTATTATCTAATTATCTATTATTTGTAATTAAAACACGCATTGTGGGTTTTATTACAAATTGGCGCTCAATTTTAGGGGCTTAAAATAGGAATTGGTAGGCCTATATAACAAGGACAAGTTGTTCAATTTCCTATTTTAGCTTGGCAGCTGTTAACAAGTCACGAAAGCGATCGAAATTCCAAAGAGCGCGACGTCCAAGAAAAGGGCGGCAGAACCCGAGGAGGAGATAGACATAGAGGACAAGGAGGAGAATACAGTGGAAGATAGGGAAATTATATTACCCCCGGCGGAACCTATCCAACCCATACAACAACAAGAGGAACAACCGGAAAAACCAAAACAAACAGAGAACGCAACTATGCAAGAAATGTTCAGGATAATGATGGAGAAAATGAAGGAATCCATGAGTAAGGAAATGAAAGAGAACAACAAATCAACTAAGGAAGAATTCAAATCGATAAGGGAAGGAAAGGAAGAATTAAGTAACCAAATTGGAGAAACCAGGAAGGAAATTGGAGATACCAATAAGAAAATAGAGGAAACAAGTAAGAAGATGAAAGAAAAGATGGAGGAAAATAGTAAGAAAATGGAAGAGAAAATAGATGAAAATAGTAAGAAGATGCAAGAGAAGATGGGGGAGAAATTGGAAGAATTGAAAGAGGATAACCAACTATTGAGAGAAGAATTAAGGGAGGTTAACCAGGAAAATATGGACAGATTAGACGAAAAGATAGAATCATTAAAGGAAGAGTTGAGTCAGAAGATAGTGGAGAACAATGAAACAATCAGCAAGAAGATAGAAAAGGAAATAACAGTAATAGAACAAAGGATTACAAAAGCTGACGAAAGATGTAGTCAGACTGAGCGAGAAGTGCAGAATCTTAAAGCAGAAGTAAACACCGAAGTACAGAGTTTTAAAGCGGAGATAAACACCAAGGTTACAAATATAGAAGATAAACAAAAGGAAGCACATGAAGAATGGGAAAAAGTGGAAGAACCGATTCACAGAAAAATGTGATGGGATAGAAGCTGCCGTTACCAATATAAATGGCCAGGTTCGCCAGAACCAAGCAGACATAGAAACTTGTCTGAACAGACCAAATAACATTACCCATTGTTCCACTGCAGAAAACCGAGAAGGGGTTAATTTCAGGTTGTACCAAAGAAAACCTATATCAATAATTACAGACCACGGGACCCAATTTAAAGGTAAAAGATGGAAGGATACGTTATTGGCGCTCGATATAAAGACCTATAAAACATCTGTTTACCACCCAAACAGTAATCCAGCAGAGAGAGTGTTGAGAGAGGTAGGTAGAATACTTAGAACATACTGCCACCATCAACAGAAAAAGTGGCAAGAATACCTATCAGCCATCGAAGAATTTCTCAATCTAGCACATCACCCAGCTATAGGAATTACCCCATATACGGCAATGCATAAGAACCCTCCCCCCCAACCCCAAGCGATACAAGAAATTATTGAATTTCCGACCCACAAGGAATATAAATTTAATCAGATAAGATTTTACAATAAAGTAGCCGAGGACCAGGAAAGGCGAATTAACAAATATAAGAAATCAGTTAAAAAAGTACTAAAATACCAAATTGGAGAAAAGGTGTTGCTTAAAAACCGGGAACTACCGAGTACTATGGAAGGGATTACTAAAAAACTATTACTGTTGTATACGGGACCATACGTGATTACTAAGGACAATAAAAATAACACGTACGAATTGAAGGAGATTAATTCACCAAAGATAAAAGGTACCTATAACCAATTATCAATAATAAAATATTTTAATGAAGGAGAAACATAAAAATTCTAAAATGAGTAAGGACATCTTACAGATTATCTAGAAGAAGATATTTTGAAATAAATAAATAACATAAAAATTCTAAAATGAGTAAGGACATCTTACAGATTATCTAGGAGAAAATATTTTGAATTGAATAAATAAATACCATCTAAATTCTAAGAATAAATAAGGACATCTTATAGTTAATATCAAGGAAATTATTTTAAATAAAATAAGAAGGGAAAATAAATAAATTATCTCAATATTAAAATAAATAAGAACAGTTTACAGACTATATTTCCGAAGAACTTTGTTTTGGATCAATTAATAAGGAGGAGTAATGAAGTAAGATATCAAAGGTTTAAAAAATAATAAGTACAACAACATTAAAGAAATTGAATGAAATAATTTTACAAAAGACAATTTTTTATCACAACAATGAAGGCAACAGTGACTACTCATGACAACTATATAAATGAGATACTCATCGAAACAAAAATGTTACAGGACTTTAAAATAAAAAGGTAAATAAGAATACAGATATTGTATATATTTTCAATGTAATAAGTTGATGAAACCCCTGAACCAAAAATAAGATTATCGAAGAATAATGAGGAGAACCAATTAACTAAAACTGATAAGGAAAGGGTATTAAAACCAGATATTATGCCATGAGCAATAAACTAATTAATGAAACAACAAATGGGGAAAAAAACTATATACATCAACATGTGCTACCCAAAATGTAAACAAGAAACAGTCTGTGACAAAAACTAACTAAAATCGCCGAATTTCATAAAAAAGAAGGCTGAAATGGATATTATGCCAAATACCTAATGAGAAGTAATATAGAATGAGCTTTGAAATGTAAGAATAACCATATGGATAGAAATATTAAATAATCTGAATAATTATGAAGTGATGATTCTAAGTATATTTATTAATAGTCAAAATGGACTACTTATGATAATTGATATTTTTAATAACTGGATGTAGATAATTCCACCAGTTTTTTTATTATTGAGCAGAGATGATAATTCCTCTGAGCTCAAAGAAGTGATGTATTGGTCAGCAGAGCAATGAAGCCGAAAAAGTGCCACTCTGAACTGTTCCACCTCACATGTTAGGGAATGTTAGGGAGTAAATATATAAATGAAGAAACACTAAATAAGAAGGGAAAAATATAGATATATTAAATAATAAAAGGATGAATCAGATTAAAAAGAACTATCTCATAAGAGTAGAATAAAAGTAAAGGCAATAAAATGCATATCAACTTAGAGCTCAACCAAAGGAAACAGGTGTATCAGGGTAAACGAAGCCAATAAGAATATAATAAAGAAGAATATCAGAAGCAATTAGTGCACCCAAACTAAAAGTATGTGCTGAACTAATCACTTTTACCAGGGGGCATTTGTAGCACAACGAAGTTTTTACCTTGTTCTACAAAATAAGATAATATATGAAAGGAAGGGAAGAAGTCATCTAGAAGGAATAATATCAACTTGAATAAAAATTAACAGAAAAGTATTTTCAATTATAAATAAAAGAACTTAACAGAACTAGAAAAGTCGATTCAAAGGAATTATATGTAGTCAAAATATAGCCATAAAGTGTTGAAAAATAAATAATAAGAGTATCATATCAGTATAATAATAAGTAGACCCAGTAAGATATGGAGTAGTGAAGAGTAACAGCCCAGGACAAATAAATTAACATGACAATCAGCAAGATATGTAATAATAATGAATAATAGTTTGGAACAAATAAAATAGAAATGACAATTTTAAAAATAGGGAACAGTAAGGAGTAATAGTCCAGGACTAATGAATTAAAGGGAAATAATAATCCAGATACCCAAAAACATCTATTATAAAGACAAAAACCTCTAGAGCAGCAAATAAATAATTCAAAAGGAATAAAATTATATCAACTATACCAATTTAAATGAAAAGACTAGCCCAAATAAGAGAATACAATACATACAATTAAAAATGATGTAAAAACTAATTATAGTTAAAATAAATGTGATTAAGGGGAACAAACCAAACCATTTTCAAAAAAGGACAACAAAAGACTATTATTAATATAAAGTTTTAATGTATTTATTTTTATAATTATTTTATGTTATTATTGTTTGTGAATACCATACAAGATGTGTTGATACTAGTAAATGCTAGATGTTGAATGTAAGAATTTATTGTATTTTAATCATGTTAATTAATGTTATATTTTGTAAAGTAAGGAAAGGCAAATTAATAGTTCAAACAAACCAGAAATAGTGGATCAAAAAATATGAAACTAATAAGACGAATTAATAATAACTTTGCTAGGAAAATTGGAAATTAATGACCAAGACAAATTCAAATTTGACCATACAAATCTAATCAAAGAATACAAGTTAATAGAACCTAGACTTATTTGATGTAAATTACCCTATTCAATATACATATACATTATCATAATAATAACCATGACCTATAATGGTAATGAGAAGAATCAACATGTGAAATTGACTTAAAATAGATGTTTGTACCAGATAAGGCCATAATCAGTAAAGTGTACTAGTAAAATGCAAATAATTTGTTAAATGTTTAAAATAATAGCCAGATGTAAATTAGGTAAATTACAGATATTTAATGAGGAATCGAGTGAAAAGTAAATTGTAACATAAAACATATTTTGAACCATGTAATAGGTAATTCTGTAAGTCAAGATAAGGCCTACAGATAAATTTCAGATAATGTAATTCAGAAGCACAATTCAAACCAAAATAGGGAAAATTTAGTATTAAATTGTATAAAATAAAATCGGGAATATTGTTATATAATTAAAAATTACATAAAGGTACTAAACAAATAATTTATAGCCAATGAAACATAAAAATGTCAATATCTTTTATATATAAGATTGAATTCAAAGACAACAGCTGATGGCTGAACAATGAGAAATGATACCAAAATATTATAAATTTTATATATGAAGGAACAAAAATCAGTTACTTGATTGTTAAAAGCCAAACGAGATAGACGTGTCAAAAGACTTCTCTGAGAAATATTAACGAAAATTTTAAATAACACTAACCGAGATATATGACGAAGCCAAATAAAGATGAATAGAAGATAAATGAAAGTGAAAGATACTATAATATCAGTCACTGAGACCTGAAACTAAATTAAATAATATTAAATTAAACCGTCACTACATTTAGATACAATAGAAGCACCAAATTGAACTCAGATAAACGTACACCGAGTAAAGGGAACCTTTTGGGACATAACACTACTATTACCGAACAAAAATCCAGTGGGTAAATAACACTACACTCTACAACTTGTGGATATTCCAAGAACAACATCACTGGAGAGGAATTAACCAACGGAGACATTTATTTGAAGAAAAAACTCATAGCTGAATTTACATCGCAGATCAACTCATTAATCATCTTGATTCCATTCGAAGAGGATGCTGGGAACGTGACGAGTGACGTCAGAGAAACCAACAGTATCGTAATATTAACTTTTTATATACATTATACCTTATTATTTTGTCTGTTTCATGAATAAGTTTTTTAATACTTTGTAAGTATTGAATTCTCTTGCCTTTCCTGACTATTTCTACAGTTGAAAGAACCTTTATAATATAATAATTCCATTGAAATATTTTGAATATATAAAATAATCGAACTGTAACTTTATATCGAATCAGATACAAGCCGTTGCGGCAATTTCAAATAATTGGTTGACGAATAAACTCATTTATTGTTTTAATACTGTTTTATTGATCAGCTAAGCCTTAAATTAAATTACATTAATTATTTAAGAGAAAAAGTGAACTTCTTAAGGAGACGAGTTAAAAGAAGAAGAAGAAGAAGAAGAGATATTAAATTGGCTGCTACATGCAATACATACGGCCTAGATAATCTATTTGAAGTGAAGAAATAAATAATCTTACATCAGAACACACACAGTCATTAAACAGTATATTTTTTATTAATTGAACTTAAACAATTAAAAAACAACTACATCAATTAAAATTAATTAATGACATGAAAAATAACCAATAAAAAAAAATTTGTTTATTAACCAATTATTATCTAATTATCTATTATTTGTAATTAAAACAAGCATTGTGGGTTTTATTACAACAGATATCTAGGGAGTGGATATGAAGGCCTCAAAGACCTTAAATGACTCTTACTGGCTTGGACATTCAACTTTATGTAAAATTGTCAGGAAAGTTTGTGCAGTGATGTGGCTAATTTTAAGAGAAGAGTGTTTTCCTCCTTTTAGTACTGAAAGGTGGTTGGAGATTTCTTCAGTGTTTGAAAAAAATGCGACTTCCCCCATTGCCTTGGCACACTCGACGGAAAACACATAAGAATAATTAAACCAACAAAAAGTGGATCGTTGTACTATAATTATTATAAAAATTTTTTTTCGATAGTTTTATTCCAGTGGCTGATGCGAATTACAATTTCATTTACATAGATGTAGGGTCGTTTGGAAGAGAAGCGGACAGCACTGTATTTGAAAACTCTACTTTTTATAAACATCTAATGAATGAATCATTACAATTCCCTGTAAATAAACCGCTTCCAGGTACCCAAAGCCCAAACCTTCCCTACGTGTTTGTAGGTGACGATGCGTTTGGGCTTTCTACTCACATTTTGCGTCCGTACAAAGGAAAAACCTTCACAAAAACAAAGAGAGTATTCAACTATCGGTTGAGCTGAGCTCGCCGATACGTGGAATGCTCTTTTGGAATTTTGTCTAATAAATGGAGAATTTTTCACAGACCAATCAACGTAAATTCAGATTTAGCTGTACAAATAGTCAAGACTTGCTGCCTCCTTCATAATTACGTTCGTCAAAGGGATGGATATAATTTCACTGAAACGCTGTCGATAACAGGACTTGGAGAACAAACATACACAGCTACCAACCAAGCACAATCTGGCCCTGCAGTTGTTGCTATTAGAAATGAATTTGCAAACTACTTTGAGAGTTACGCTGGTCGAGTGCCTTGGCAAGACAATTTTATATAAATAAAATTAATAGACTTACATTTTAATTCAATAATTTTAAATAGTTGTTTTTTTCTTTCCGCTTCTTGAGAAGCACCTTGATAACGGGTTTCTGAGAAAAAAAACCTTTTTTTTTGTTCTACTTAAAGACAAGTTTTTATTCTCAGAAACCCATTTTCAATAATTTTAATTCAATATTTAAATATATTATAAGGACAACGACCCACTTAAAGACTTGAACATCTAAAAGTTTTGTTATTCAATGTACTTATTTTAATAAAAGTTGTAAAAAATTGTTCTTACTGGTTGCATTTTTTCATTCTCCGTTTTTTGGCTGAAGTTCTCAATAATGGCTTCACAAATGTTTTCCCAAGCAGACTGTTTTTTTATTTGGTCTTTATAGTCCTCATGACTAACATCCCAAATTACCGGGCGATTTTTACTTCTTCGATGAAAAGTTCGACATCCACATTTTCATCAGACATCGTGTAGAGTGACATCACAAGCTGTAGATACAATAGGAGATACGACGCTGCGGCAGATGTGCACTCCCCTATAGACAAATGAGCACTGCCAGCTATCAGGTTATAGGAATGTGACGCGCGTCTCACAGGTACCTGCGGCAACCTCGATAACTATCAGGAGTGACGTCGGCGTCAGATAGGTATCGGCAACCCGTGTGAATCCCAACAGCTGTTGCTCTGCATTTCTTATGTGATTGAAAATGACGCAGCGTCCTGATAACTTTTGCAGCAAGTGTGCACCGGGCCTTAACTTCTCTCTTATTAATAAACAATGTTCTTGATTACAGGGAATATATTTGCAGTTCTATTCATTTATTCATTTACATCTAAAGTTTATCTTCCATTTGTTCCTCCCACTCCCAAATACTTTTATCCTAAATACCAAAACTTATTGACTCATTCAATACTCTTTTAGTTAACATGCCTATCATATGAGTTTCTTTCCTACTAACGATGCTTTTATTTTTTGTGTGTTGACTTTCATATTAAACTTTTTAAGGTCTTATTTTGAGACTACAAATTGTTTTGTAAATCTATTTTATTCCCTCTCAATGCTAATGTAATATAAATATGTACACACAAAAACTTTGATAGGTTTCAATCGCAGCAAAAAAAGATGGACTCATTTCATCTCTTTGCCTTTGTCCTTCCAGTCACTCTAATTCTGTTGATTTCATATTCTTACATACTACATAATTACTAACCACTTTAATACTATCAACAAACTTCATTTATACTCCTCCCGTTATTTGTCTACTTTATTATTATTATTTTGCTATAGTTAGTTACCAAAAGCAGAAAATCTGGAAAGGGAATTCACAAGTAGGTACTAATTTTACTTTCCAAACACTTTACTCAGACATCATAAATACAAAATCTGGGAGGAGGAATCTTATGTGATTTATAAGTACTTTCTTCTTCATTTGAAGTAACCAGATACTTTTGACCTTTTCCATTCTTACTTTTCTGAGCATCATATCTTCCAGCTAACATCAGCACACTTATATATCATCCCAGTAGTTCCTTCTCAGCCAGACTCTCCTTGTCTTCAGTTCTTATACATAAAAGTAGCAAAGATGAATAGCCTGTTGTTTATTTTTATTTGAAAGTTTAATAAAAATTTTAAAGTTTAATAAAATTTGTTTTATATTTATTAAATATACAAAGTTTAATAATAACAAACAAAGATAATATAATGTATCAAATAAATCAACACAATAAGTTGAGAAGGACTTTATTGCCTTCTATTTATGAATATATCCGATCAATAAAGTTTTTTGCCACATGTTGAGTTCCATTATTCAGAAGATCAACTGTAAGTTACATAAATGTTTGACACCATGTTCAGTATCCCTAGCCATTAATAGACAACTGTCTTTTCACCAGAGGATCGTCAGTTTCATAATTATTACAAACTTACATACTGTGGCACCTGTCTTTGCTGTTACAGGTTATGGGAAATTCAACATGTTCACAACATTTGTTTGTGGTTTGTGTGTATGCTGTTCTCTATTAAGTGTCAATGACATATCTTATCTTTTGCCTATAACCGAATGTGAATTTGATCTTTCTCCATTCCAGAAAGGATTATTATCTTCATCTTACTTTGCAGGTATCTTTTATCAATAAGCTAGACATTATAGTATGTTAACTATATGTAAGGAAATGAAAATTGTGTCGTCTTCAATACACATGTTTGTTAAAAGAAAATTATAAAAATGTATTGTGGAATATATGAACAATTTAAACAGTTCATATTTTTTAATGTTTCATAATTCTATTGTATATTAATTGAGTGACAGATGCTGGACCCAAGTAATGGGTAATCTTAACCTCTTCCCCCTCCTGGCAATTCAGTAACTGATGGATAAATTAAGTTCCTTTATAAGTTAGTTGTACGAGGGTGGTCTGAAAAGTTCTCGGCCTCGATCATAGACATCAACTCTATGAGCAAGATTTTTTTCCTTAGGTTGGTATGCCTGTCACAACAATTCATGTGAAATTGCGAGTCAATCTATCACATAGTTATTCATATACAGCTATTTGAAATAGCATAATTGTGTATATTTTGTACAATGGATAAAATTGAATATCGTGCAGTGATAAAATGTTTTGTTAAAGAAGGTTTGATGCCGAATGAAATTCATTCGAAGTTCACAAAAGTTTATGGGGAATCTTCTCCTTCATTTTTGACAATTAAGAAATGGGCTGCCGAGTTTAAACGTGGCCATACCAGCCTTGAAGATGATCCATGTGAGGGACGCCCAAAAAGTGCAACAACATCGAAATCATCTTACAAATACACGATTTAGTATTGGATGACCAATGGATTCAAGTGCGTGAAATTGCTGAGGCTGTGGGCATTTCAAAAGAACGTGTAGGTTATGTTTTGAATGAAGAATTGCATATGAAAAAGCTTTGTGCAAGATGGGTGCCACGCATGCTCACAGCAGATCAAAAATGCAGTCGCATGAAAATCTGTGACAGTGCTTGGAGCGTTTTTACAAAAATAAAACTGATTTTGTGCGTCGGTTTATTACTATGGATGAAACGTGGATTCACCACTATACACCAGATTCTAAACAGCGTCAAAAGAGTGGACAGAAGCTGGCTGTTCAGCGCCAAAAAAAGCAAAGTCGCTCCCTTCAGCTGGGAAGGTCATGGCATCGGTGTTTTGGGATGCTAAAGGCATTTTGTTAATCGATTACCTCGAAAAGAGTAGAACAATAACCAGAGAATATTATTCTAATCTTTTAACCAACCTAGACAAAAAAATCATGAGAAAAGACCCGGTTTGGAGAAGAAAAAAATCATCTTTCATTACGACAATGCACCCGCCCACAAAAGTGTTTTGGCAATGGGAAAATTGAGAGATCTGCACTATGAAATGCTGGAGCATCCACCCTATTCTCCAGATCTGGTTCCCTCTGACTTTCATCTCTTTCTGGAACTCAAGCACTTTCTCGCAGGAAAGCGATTTTCTTCTAATGAAGAGGTGGACAGCTGTACAAGGGTATTTTGCGGACCTTCCAGAGAATCACTACAGAGATGGGATAATGGCATTAGAGAATCGCTGGAATAAGTATATTAGTCTTAAGGGAGATTATGTTGAAAAATAAAACCATTTTGAAATTATAAATTTGTTTTCTCATTGTTAGGCCGAGAACTTTTCAGACCACCCTCGTATAGTCTATTTAAAGGGCCAATCATAGAGGTTTCTCATTATTAATAAAGAATAAAGACAAAAATGTCAAAGACTGTAAACCACTGTGACATGATAATGCCACATTAAGTAAGGCTAATTATTGTCAAAGTACAATAATAATTTTAAAAGTAGATATAATGTTTGATGATTTAAATAGTACTATTGTACTTGAATAAAATCAATGCATCAGTTACAAACCATTATGCTGATGAATTCTCTAAACATAGGGGAAGGGAATTGGATCCCGCCCACCCAATAAAGCGTAGAAAAGGTGCCTCCATCTAGGACTGCATGCCTCATGCAGGTGACTGCATGCCCTGTGCATTCCCAGTGCTATTGGATTCATCTCTTTAACGAGATAGAGCTTGCTTACAATCTGTTTTTGATTTCAGAATTATTTGACTAAGACAGAAAAGTGCAAACCAAAATGACTGATTTTATTAATATTGATTGTTAAACTTTCACTTGTGAACTTACTTTGTTTTTTCCCGTATGCGTTTCAGCGTGATGTGCGCCTTCTTCAGTGGTGTGAGACAGAATGTCTGGAACTTGTAACGGTTTTTTAGTTGGCAGGTTGAGTGGGGGGGGGGTGTAATGGAATTGGCGCGGGTAATCCGAATTATTGTATGTTTTATGTATAATTATGTCAAAGAGTGTGTGCGATTTAAAGTGTAATTGGTCGTTAAGTATGTTGTTTGGTTGTGTTGTGTAGTGTTTGTATATTTCATATTGTTCTGCTGTGTTAAGTTTCCGACTTTTAGGCAAGTAGTGTAATATCTCAAGATTATTATCTATGTTGGTGTAGCTGTGGTTTTTTGTGTGTATGTGTGTGGCAAACACGGAATGTATGTTGTTGCTGGATAGAGCTTTTAGGTGTTCAGAGTAACGTGAAGAAAAAGATCTTCCCGTCTGGCCTATTAGGGAAGGAATACGCCAGACGGGAAGATCTTTTTCTTCACGTTACTCTGAACACCTAAAAGCTCTATCCAACAACAACATACATTCCGTGTTTGCCACACACATACACACAAAAAACCACAGCTACACCAACGTAGATAATAATCTTGAGATTTACACTACTTGCCTAAAAGTCGGAAACTTAACACAGCAGAACAATATGAAATATACAAACACTACACAACACAACAAACAACATACTTAACGACCAATTACACTTTAAATCACACGCACTCTTTGACACAATTATACATAAAACATACAATAATTCGGATCCCCGTGCCAATTCCCCCCCCCCCACTCAACCTACCAACTAAAAAACCGTTACAAGTTCCAGACATTCTGTCTCACACCACTGAAGAAGGGGCACATCATGCCGAAACGCGTACGGGAAAAAACAAAGTAAGTTCACAAGTGAAAGTTTAACAATCAATATTAATTAAGTGCTGTGAATGAAGAAGATGAACCATCAAAACAACTGACTGATTTTAATCAGAAATATTGATGTTATAAAAGATGAAATGAAATATTACTACTGCTATTTTTGCTAGCAAAATTTCTAGTCCAGTAGGAATTACCATGATGCCACTTCTTAAATTCCATTTTAAAAAAGGAGTATTTCTGACTAACAATGATGGGCAAATTTACTAAAAGTTCAAATCATAGAAACGATTTCCAATTTCCAATTTGTTTTGAGGATATAACTGATATTTTATTAAGCTTGCAAAAATAGTAGACACAACCAAACTTTGTTGTATAATACAAATTTACATATGTGCACGCGCGCGCACAAACACACACACACACACACACACACACACAAAAGACAGAATTTTACATATGTGGGAATATCAAATACGGTAATAAGAAAGAAGCTTTCACCAAAAAAATATTTATATTCATTTGTGTAACACACACACACACATGAAAAATTAATAACTAATATTTAAGGCACTTTCACTTGTGAAAAACTTACTTTTTGTTATTTCGTCAAATGTTGTTTCTGAGTGGTTTGCTCCTTCCTCAGTGAGGTATAAATGCGGAATGCGTCAAGGCGTTGGTAATCTGTAATGGTTTTTAGGTGTTTGGTAGTGTGTGGGGGTGTGGATATGGAGGGGGTTGGCACAGGATTCTGAATTGTATGCATTGTGTATTATTGTGTCGAATAGTGTGTTGGATTTTAATTGTAATTGTTCATTGAGTATGTTGTTTGGTTGTGTTTTGTTATGATTGTATATTTTGTATTGTTCTGCGGAACAATACGAAATATACGAACACAACCAAACAACATACTCAATGAACAATTACAATTCAAATCCAACACACTATTCGACACAATAATACACAACGCATACAATTCAGAATTCTGCGCCAACCTCCTCCATCTCCACACCACCACACATTACCAAACACCTAAAAACCGTTACAGATTACCAACACCTTGACGCATTTCATATTTATACCTCACTGAGGAAGGAGCAAACCACTCCGAAACGATGTTTGAGGAAATAACAAAAAGTAAGTTTTTCACAAGTGAAAGTGCCTTAAATATTAATTATTAAAGTGCTGTGAAAGAAGTGATAATCATTCAAAATAATATGAAAAATTAGTCTCAAATTTGCATGTCGTTTTACTCAGTTAAAAAATATATAAATTATGATACTTTTTTCATTATTCCTGTATTTTGAAGCAAACGTGTGTCTCTCAGTGTTTCTTCAGTATTGGTAAGTGGCCAGACCATCATTCCTGTGTGTTTTCATTCTGTACTAAGTCTCATATCAACCAACCCCACTTATTTCTGTTTTTATTCATGTTTTATTAAGTTACGTCATTACTTCTTGGAAAGTTCTTTTTAATAACTTCAGTATCACCTGTACATATGGGTCAATACAGATGACTGGAAAGCAGAACCAAGAGAAACAGACACAAATCAAAGTAAGTACTGAACTACTCAAGAAAGGAATATGAGAAACGCCTAACACACTTCATGATAGGTCACTGTTATGCAAAAATGTGGTAGTACAGTAAAAACACATTAAATATACTGTAAAAATTATGTTGTGTATGTAACATGTATATTTTGTTTGAATAAAAAGTTGCTTGTTGTCTTTTTTTAGGGTTGATAATAAATAGTCAACTTGGAGGTTTTTTGTCTGACATAATGGGCAGACGTTATGTCCTCATACGGGCGATGACATTAAACACCATTCTATACTGTTTTGCTGTTTTCACACCAAATTTTGTAACATATCTTCTTATCAAGTTTTGCGGTGGTCTTGTGTAAGTATTTTTTGTGTGTATTTTTATTTTACCCAGTAGCATAATCTTTTTTCTGCCTCCTCCAAGAATCCTTTACAGTCCCTCCTACTACCCTTACATAATGCACACCATTCTTCCCGCTCAAATGTAAACACCTGTTTATAGCTGTGGCAACTACTAAACTTATATAACATAAACAGAATAACTGTTTTTTCTAGTACGATGCATACTTAATTAATAAAATGTAACTTTGGCTTCAATTAATAGTTTTGTGTGCTATTTAGTATCTTTTATATCTTTGATCAATGTAAAAAAAACTGATTATCAGACATGCCACTAGTAACTAATTATAATTTTGTCATTTATTGTACTTGCTAGCATCTTGAAAAAAAGTATAAATTTTATTAAATTTAAATTCATGAAAGCAGTGAATGTTTCTATTAAAGCATACACTATATTAACTAATTTTATACTTTTAAACAAACCAAACAAACCTATTTCACATTTAAAACTTTCTGTCACCTATTACAGCTTTAAAATTTGCAATAATTTTAGTATAGGGCTAATATTGGCACTGGAATTAAAGAAAAATATTCTGATATGAAGAAATTTTCTATTTTTGTATTTCAAAACATTACTTGAAGTGCAATTCTCAACTAGTCTTGGAACATTGTTAACTGGAACATTGTTTACAGCTCTATTGTGCAATTAAGGATATAATTTATACTCTCAAAGTACATAATTAGGTTTTGATAAAATAACAGTAAGAAAATAAGTATATTTGTTTCTGATATCGAATACATACATGAAAATCTGGTTCAATGGTTTATACTAATTCATACAAAATTAAGGGAACTGTTTGCGCAGGCCCTGTGGGTCTGGCAGTTACACCACTGTGTATACCTCCCACACACACACAAATTAATTTCAAAGAAAAATAAATTAGTCAAAACAAAGAAACACACATAGCATTTGTTGATTTGGAGAAAGCTTATGACTCCGTCCCCCAAGCTGTGGCAGACGCTAAGTCCCATGGAAGTTACATCCCCTATTGTAAATATAATCAAGGCACTTTCTAAAGATAACAAGGCTTATGTGTGAGTAGGTAATAAACTCTCAGAGGTGATCTATCCCACCAAGGGCTTATGACAGGGCTATAGTTTGTCGCCATTATTATTCAATATATACTTAGAAGTCACGCTACAGCAATGGAGAAGAATCTGCGGTAGAATGGGTATCGCTATCGGAGAAGACTGCTTGCTTAATATCCAGTTGGCTGATGACCAAGCAGTAATAGCACAAGATTCTTATGACCTGGAATTTATGCTCACCCGACTATACAAGGCATATGAGAAATGGGGATTGAATGTTAATGTAAATAAGACAGAATATCTAGTCTTTAATTCCGATGCCAGGTTTGAAGTATTGATTAAAGACAGTATGTCAATTGAACAGGTCGATGAATTTAAATACCTAGGGGCACTAATAACACGGGAAGGCCTAGGAAAACCCGAAATCAAAAAACGAATAGAACAGAGCAGGACAGTCCTAGGAAGGTTGAATTCTATTTGGTGGGACAAACATATTTTGAGAGCCACAAAGATTCATATAGGACAAGCTTTTGTTGAATCAGTTCTGTCTTACGGTTGTGAGGTATGGACGTTGAGCATGGTAATTATATGGCAATTGAATGCCGTGGAAATGGATTATCTCCGTAGAAGTGCCGGAGTCTCAAGAAGGGAGAGAATAGCCAATGAGGAGATCAGAAGAAGAATGCATACAGAAGACAGTTATTAACAGAGTAGAACGAAGAGGCCTAAAGTGGTTAGGTCACTTACTCCAAATGGATGAACAGAGATGGTCAAGGAAAATATTTCAGTGGAGGCTGCCAGGCAGAGGAAAAAGGGGCAGACCTAGACTGTCCTGGTAGGAAAACATGAGGAAGGCCATGGAACATCATAACTTGGCAGAAGGAGATGCACAGGACAGAAATAATGGCGGTTAGGTGTGGGTATGCGGCAATAGCTGATGAAAATCCCTTTGAGAGAGAAATATTTCCCTACGCTAAGAATAAAAATGACATATTTTATTTCATACACTTCAACCTGGAGCATTTATTGACGCTACACCATCCGCTTTGTAGAATCAGATCTGCATCCTTATTCCTTGTATCGTTCTTGTGTGTAGAATGTTAATACAGTAGTGTCTGTTTCCTTTGCAAACATCTATTTTGAATAGCCAATATTAATGTTTACTTTAATAGTCAAATACAACATTAATCAACAATCAAATGTATATTTTGAGAAAATGATATGTTAGTATATTCTGAGGGCCCAAATACTAATATCTGCTTCATTTATGAAGGGCGTGTATGGGGATAAGTGTACCAGTGACATATATTGGAGAATGCAATACACCAACTAAAAGGACACGCAGTATAATGCTGGTGACCACTTTTGGGGGCCTCAGCATAGTCTACGTAACAGGTAAACTTGTCTTATTAACTGCATTATTATTATTACTACCACTATTACAATTGTGTACATTTCTGGAGTTGCGTATTGCCTATTTCTTCCATTGATTACTCCACTTTCTTCTTTAGCTTCCTCATCTCTACTGCATTTGTTTTTTTCGTACTCTCATATTCTTACAATCTTCTAAACACATATTCAATCTCCATATTAGTCTACATCCATACGGTTACATTCCATAATCATTTTCAATATTCACATATCTTTCTTCTAGTCCTCTCCATACATTGGATTGTTTGCATGTTACTGCCTTCGCCACATCACCCTCTTTTAGAATCTCATTTATTTCTTTGCTTGTATAATGCTTCTCCAGTCTCCTTCAGTGAACTGTTTACATTGGAGCAGATATACGTTTAATTTGTTTAAACACTTGTATAAAGTGGCTCACATCATCTAGTACACAACATTTTATAATATAAAAAAATATACAAATTTAAATGTTCATATTTTTAATCTTCCCTTAACAACAGTCTACATACTGTACTTATTTTACAACTAACCACATCAGAGTTAAGATCAAAAAATAAATATAGCTTAGTGTAATGTAACATAGTATACCATACCACATAGAACATAACACTCATAGAAGGATGCCGTATTATATCTTATGGTGCCAAGATATTGCCTGAATAAAAGACAATTTACAATTCCATAGTTGCTGCTTGGCTAATTTTGCCTCACATTTGGTCTTTCTCATTGGGTTGGATCACGTTTAAACCATGGAGACTGTTGATATTAGTTTGTGGTCTACCAAATGGTATCGCAGCACTCTTAGTATATGGAATACCAGAGAGCCCAAAGTTCCAGCTGGCTTGTGGCCGTACCGATGTTGCACTACGAATCCTTCAACATATCTATTCACTTAATACTGGAAAACCTACCACAGCCTTTCCAGTAAGTATATCGTATTCTATATACTAAAACATTATCATTTTATATGCCTATTTTTTTAATTTAAAATGTGTTTCATTAAAATCAGTCACTGTAAGTTATCAATAGTCACTGTAAGCCACCCATTTCCTAATAAAATTTGTATACATAAATTAGTCATTTGATCTCAAAATAACTGAATTTAGAAAAATTATAAAAAAGTATAAGTAAATCTAGGAGAAAAGTGTATACTAGTTATATATGTAATGTAACAATTAATATTTAATGCACTTTCACTTCTGAAAAAACTTACTTTTTGTTATTTCCTCAAACGTACGTTTTGGAGTGGTTTACTCCTTCCTCAGTGAGGTATAATTGCGGAATGCGTCAAGGTGTTGGTAATCTGTAACGGTTTTTTGGTGACTGGTTGTGTGTGGAGATGGAAGGGGGTTGGCGCGGGATTCTGAATTGTATGTGTTGTGTATTATTGTGTCGAATAGTGTGTTGGATTTAAATTGTAATTTTCTATTCGACACAATAATACACAACGCATATAATTCAGAATCTCATGCCAACCCCCTTCCATCTCCACACACTCCCACACACAACCAGTCACCAAAAAACTGTTACAGATTACCAACGGCTTGACACAACAATTATACCTCACTGAGGAAGGAGTAAACCACTCCGAAATGTACGTTTGAGGAAATAACAAAAAGTAAGTTTTTTCACAAGTGAAAGTGCAGTAAATAGGCCTATTAATTGTTAAAATGCTGTGAAAGAAGTGATGAGCATTCAAAATAATACGTAATGTAAGTCTTAGCATGTACTTGTTATGTAAAATACTTTATAAAAATACTTACATAGGGTGAAAAATAAAAATTCCATGTGCATTATTATTACTAATATTTTCATATAAAAAAAAAGTGACAAAACTGAATTTGATTAAACTGTGAAACACACACACACACACACATGCAAAAATTAACTGATTTGTCTTTTTAATGAGCCAATAGTTTTACATTTGCACGTCTTTTATATTTTTCTCAGATGAGTGACACCTTTATGATGATGTATTTGTTCTATGTAGGGTACTGTTTTTGAGTAGAAGCAATTTTCAGCTTCTAACACTTTGTAAATATGGAACACCTAATTTGTAAAAAACTTTTAAACAAAGAAACAACTATAAACTAAAGCACTGTATTTAGGAGGCATGATAGCCATGAATTGATTATAGGAAATGGTTACAAGTAAAACATAATAAAACAATCTTGCATACTTCTATATAATGAGTTCATAGTAGGTTTGTGTTTCTATACTTACTGTGCAGTGTTTGCAGCACAAGCAACTAGACTGTTGTAGCTACTGGCTTGGACAAGCAACTTGTAATAATCTGTCTTTCTGTCTAGGTAAAAAAATTGCTACAGGATCCACGTGACTCAGTAGTAATCAGTCCATCAAAGAACGTCTTCAAAATGTTCAAACAGATGTTGTCTGATACATTGACACTACTAAAACCACCCTTCGCAAGGAACTTTCTGTTAGGATGTTGTGCTATGTTCTGCACTCTCTACAGGTAAGTGGCAATTCTGTCTTCCGGTATTCCTTTGAAAAGGGTGTATGTAACTTTTGATATAACACATCTGGTACTTTAATACAGTGTGATAATTCTTGTGAAACGTGCAACTGGAATCTGCCAGAATGAATGAGAAGATGCTTGATAGAACAAAAGATGAGAGTAAAAGAAAAACCTACTGACAACTTGAAAGTAACTGTCTGGCATTGTCACAATATGTTAGGTGTAATAAACTAGAAACAGTAGTAGTAGCAATTCCAAATTCAAATTAATATCACATTTCATCATCATCAACCGTGGCTCTACAACCCTTGGTGGGTCTTGGACTCAAAGTCTTGGCTCCAAGAGTCAATTCTATTCTTCCCTATGGCATGCCCTAGCTTTCCAGTTAATATCACATTTCAAAAGCATTTATTCTCAACCAACCTGGTTTTCCTAAGGCTCATGACTTGTTATTATTACAAAGCAACACATTCCATACACACAGCTTCAAAAATTGCTTCCTAACATTTACATCCACATTTCATATCAGTATGGTTCTTATATATTTGATTATACTCCTTGAGCAGCAGAATTCAGTCCACTGTTGCACATTTCATTTCATATATTAATATTCAGTTCATTAGTGGCATCACTTGAGCTTCATTTCATCACTTTAGATTTATCTTTATTAATTCTCAACTCATAGGAATCCTCCAATATTCTATGCATACTCTTCAAGATTTCTTCCAATTCCTTCTTTGTACCATGACAAAAAATAGTTTATTAAATTAAAACTGTGGTCTATACTTCTTTGCTGTTATCATACTCATGTCTGCATGTGCGTTATGTCTTTGATATGTATCTGTAGCAGTATATTATAATGTAACAGATAAGGATTAGCTCTTCACAAGCTACTTAATAATTCTCTACTCCCCTCCCCAATCAGAAAATTACATTATCATATTTTATCTGTATAATCATTCTCAACACTTTCCTTTTGAATCTACCAAATTGACCTGCCCACGATTTGCTAAGGGTTGAAGTCTCAATGCTATAATTAAGGCTCATGTCTCAGCACTCGTTACAGCCATTTATTCTACTATTGCTGCCAATATAAAATATATATAATTATTATATTATATTATATTATAACATAAACACAATGCACCACAAATTAAAATTTACACTGGAAATTGAACAAAACAATAGTATAAATTTTCTAGACCTAACAATTAACAAAACTAACAATACACACACGTACAAAATATACAGAAAACCCACCACAACTGACATGGTTATACACAACACATCAAACCACCCAACAACAACATAAACATGCGGCCTTCAACCATATGCTCCATAGACTAACTAAAATACCCTTAAGTAAACAAGATTATACTGACGAACTCAACACAATCAAATACATAGCAATGAAAAACGGTTACAACCCCAATTAATAAACAAACTACACGAACACATCAAAAACAAAAATAACAAAACACTAAATACCAGCAACACACAACACAATACATACATCACACTCACATACCATAACTCCAACACACACAAACTTGCCAACACATTCAGAAAACACAAATACAAAATAGCATTCAGAACTAACAATACCATCAAAAAACACATCAACAATACAAACACGGACATAGACAAATACAATAGAACAGGTGTATACAAATTAAATTGTAATAACTGCAATAGTTTCTACATAGGCCAGACGGGAAGATCTTTTTCATCCCGTTACTCTGAACACTTAAAGGCCCTCTCCAATAACAATATACATTCTGCGTTTGCCACACACATACACACACATAACCATAGCTACACCAACATAGATACTAATCTTAAAATATTACACCTTTTACCCAAAGGTCGAAAACTCAACACAGCTGAGCAGTATGAAATATACAAACACCACACAACACAACCAAACAACATACTAAACGACCAGTTACAATATAAATCACATACACTTTTTGACACAATCACACAAAAAACAAACAATAATTTGGACCCCCGCGCCAATCCCCTTCCTCTACACACCACCCCCACTATACCTTCCAAGCAACAACCGTTACTAAGTACTGGCAGTCTGTTTCTAAGCTGACGAAGGCGAATACGATGCGGAAATGCATTCAACGAAAAAGACAAGTAAGTTTTCACAAGAGAAAGTTTCAATATTATATTAAGTGTAGTGCTGTGAAAGAAGATGATGAACAAACAAGACAACTATAATACTGCAGACAGAGCGTATTTCATCAATAAGTACAGAAACGCCAAAAAACAAGTAACAAAAACTTCCTTACACATAGCCTTCAATAAAACTTGCCGAAAACACAACATCATACCAACACACGCACAAGTTACAATAAAACAAAACACACATACAGCACTTCAAACCAAACGCAAATTAGAACAATTTAACCTAAATAACATAATCAATTATTTGTACCATAAAAAAGACACACCTAACAGACAGGCATACAACTTACACATGAAACTTACACAAATATTACACCACACAGAACTTGAAAATGTAATACAACACACACAAGACAACATAGAAAAACTCAAATTGACAATACAAGATCGACATAACAAAAAAATAACAAACCTCACAAAACGCGTAATAGAATCAATCCCTGAACCAGCACACAAATTCCACACACGCACAGTTAACACAACTAACATTAATTTCACAACTGATGAAATGGATTTATTAAACAAAGGACTGAAATCCAGTCCTCCGGTTTGTTGGCTGACATTTTCCTGAATAACTTCGAAAATAAAAGATACGTAGATGACACATTTGTTATCTTCGACGGGACAACGAGACAGGCAAACATGCTGTTACATTACATGAATAACATCACCAAAAACATACAGTTCACACTCGAAATAGAGTCAAACAACGCAATAAATTTTTTGGATTTAACTTTTATGAAACACAATAATAAATTTCAATACAGGATATACAGAAAACCCACCACAACTGATGGTGTCATACATGCTGATTCTTTCCACCCGCACTCACAAAAAATGGCCGCGTTCAACAGTCTGATACACAGACTATACAGTGTACCTTTAGATCCAACAAACCACAAGGAAGAAATAGATATAATTAAACACATTGCAATTGCGAACGGTTACCGCAGCTCATTAGTTGAACACTTGATGCTTAGACACAAACGCAGAACTGACAACCCTCACTGTGTCACGATGGACGCGACATATAGGGCGGTTGATTATACTAACAACTTCTCAATGCTCATTAGAAATACATTTAAAAAACATAACATCCACATCACATTTAGAACAAATAACAATATCCAAAAAATGTTAAATAATGCCACACGAACATCAATTGAAAAAAGAACGGGCGTATACAAGATGATATGTGATGACTGCGACATGCATTACATTGGTCAGACTGGCAGGTTTTTTTCGAAAGATATAAAGAACACTTAACCACGAGCATTTCAAATATAAATAAATCAAATTACGCTAAACATCTCATTTCATTAAATCATAATTACACAAATTTTGAGGCAAATTGCAAACCCTTACATATTTGCAAAAAGGGAAGATATATGGATGCAGTAGAAGAGTTTGAAATTTACCGGGCCTTCAGAAATAATCCTAATAATATACTAAACGAACAATTGGCATTTAAATCACATACACTATATGATAAGATTATAGATAACATAACCATAGAGTACACGCCCCAACACAACAATAGATAACATGATAACTTAAATAAACTGTGCAGTACGTCATCAACCGGTGTCGAGTGCGCACTCACATCCGCGTGCGTCGCTGTGTTTGTAGAACATATACATAGATGTATTTTAGTGTCTTTTTAATGTTTTAACGAAGTCATAACCGATGAATTTTTACTCTGATGATGGATTAAATTAATCCGAAACACGTTAGAAGACAGAAACCAAGCGGTCACATAGACGGATTAAGGTAAAAATTTTTTTTTTATTTTTAAAAAATTTAATTATAATAATTGTGACGCGGATACCAGTACAATGACTTTAAAACAGGTATGTAGATGACATATTACTTTTATTCAAAGGCAACACAAGACAAGTTGAAAACTTCCACAAATACATAAACACAATACACCACAAATTAAAATTTACACCGGAAATTGAACAAAACAATAGTATAAATTTTCTAGACCTAACAATTAACAAAACTAACAATACACACACGTACAAAATATACAGAGAACCCACCACAACTGACATGGTTATACACAACATATCAAACCACCCAACACAACATAAACATGCGGCCTTCAACCATATGCTCCATAGACTAATTAAAATACCCTTAAGTAAACAAGATTATACTGACGAACTCAACACAATCAAATACATAGCAATGAAAAACGGTTACAACCCCAATTTAATAAACAAACTACACGAACACATCAAAAACAAAAATAACAAAACACTAAATACCAGCAACACACAACACAATAAATACATCACACTCACATACCATAACTCCAACACACACAAACTTGCCAACACATTCAGGAAAACACAGATACAAAATAGCATTCAGAACTAACAATACCATCAAAAAACACATCAACGATACAAACACGGACATAGACAAATACAATAGAACAGGTATATACAAATTAAATTGTAATAACTGCAATAGTTTCTACATAGGCCAGACGGGAAGATCTTTTTCATCCCGTTACTCTGAACACTTAAAGGCCCTCTCCAACACAATATACATTCTGCGTTTGCCACACACATACACACACATAACCATAGCTACACCAACATAGATACTAATCTTAAAATATTACACCTTTTACCCAAAGGTCGAAAACTCAACACAGCTGAGCAGTATGAAATATACAAACACCACACAACACAACCAAACAACATACTAAACGACCAGTTACAATATAAATCACATACACTTTTTGACACAATCACACAAAAAACAAACAATAATTTGGATCCCCGCGCCAATCCCCTTCCTCTACATACCACCCCCACTATACCTTCCAAGCAACAACCGTTACTAAGTACTGGCAGTCTGTTTCTAAGCTGACGAAGGCGAATACGATGCCGAAACGCGTTCAACGAAAAAGACAAGTAAGTTTTCACAAGAGAAAGTTTCAATATTATATTAAATATAATTTTTATTCAAGTTTTTTTTTGCAAAAATGTTCCTGACAAATTTTTTAATGCAAACTATTAAAAGTGTGTGTGTGCATACACATGTGGTACACATGTGTATGTGTATGCACATACATACAAGGTCTGTTGGAAAAGTATCCAGCCATATAAAATGTTGAAAGTAGTTTACGTAGTATAATGGGGACTTAGTCTCGTTCAAAGTAGTCCCCCAGGACTTCACACATTTACCCTTGCAGCTCTTTAACTTCTAGAAATAGTTTGCGAAGTCCTCTACCAGAATCACCATTATGTGTCTTGTTGAGTCTCCTGAACCCCGTCTGAAGTGTCCTCACTTTCAGTTGTTATTTTAGCTTCGTAAGGAGGCAAACATTGGAAGTAACATAATTAGGACAGTAGTGTTATGACAATTACATAATGGTTTTGAAAAGTCGACAGGTGCAGTTACATAAAAGTTCTACATGTTTCTCAACTAGCAGAGCAGGTGCAGAGCTTGCTGCTCTGTTTGCTCAGTCACTGTCAATGCAATGGTCATAAAAAACACAAGCTTACTTAATGGTTTGTCACTCACTACCAAATGAGATGTCTGACAGGAGCCTCACTGTTCACGCATGCATGGTAAGGTCTCTTGTGATAGGCTATACAGTTTTGTGAATGTCACGGCATGTTATTGAGATGTTCAAAATGGCTGAATACTTTCGAGACAGACCTTGTATTTAACAAATAAGCAAGATGTTTATAACATGTTTTGAAGTAATACTGCCTGTACAGTTTAAACATGACAGAACTGTGGTTACCTGAAGTGACGAATGAAATCAGTGTGTACAGAGAGAAATATGGAAATTCATGTTCAACATTTTGCAAAATGGTGCCCAAGAAAACATATGCTAGGTATTACACCAACTACAGTGATATGACAACAGAGTCAAGTATAAATAGCAGTGTTACGTATTCCGCAAAACAATGTTTTGGCACAATAAAAGAAGAAGTGTTCTTGCCCAATTTAATTGTTGTTGTTTCCAAGCTCACCACATTGCTTGTTGCTAGTTATTTCATACACAGATTCAACAAAAAGTGGACAATAGGTAAGCTTACAAAGAATAAAGTAACACAATTTTGACTAAGCGATATACAGTTCAACCTATCTTAAACAGAAATCCAATGGCCCGTGACATCTGTTTGCTAAATCCAAGTGTCCGTTTTAATGAAGACGTACCATTGTACACATAAAAATTAAACAAATGACTTACACATAAATGAGACAAATTTAAATACAGGTATTTACTATGCTCATTTGTTTATTTAGATTACAGTTGACCTTTTGTTTGTAGTCTAAAGGTGTATTGGGTGGCAAAATCAATAGTATGTGTTTAGAATACTATTGGATCAGTTGTTTTATCAAAATGGGATGTTTACAGTTGGATTTAAAAATTAAAATGATCACAGATGTGATGCATAAGAAACATGTACACTCATTATACTGAACACAAAAAGTTACTGTTTTCACTTTTGCATCATTATTTCCAGTAGTCAAACAGGGTTTTCCTCGCAGAGTTTACACTCTTATTTGCCTGACTTTCCACAATAATTTATTGGAGAAATCATACATTTTGTTGTAGGGCAAATCGTTGTTGTTACTTTAAACTTTTGACATCATTCTTACAAGTTTATATTTTACACTTTTCGTCTTCCAATACAATATCATTTTCTCTTCTTCCCCTTACTTTTCCTCTAGTCCTTCCAAACTTTCTGTAAAATATTGATCTAAGGCATCTAATTCATTGCTTATGGTTTAACTTACACACCTCTATACATGTAAATGTGTACTTGATAGTATATTTGACTTCAAATTTTTTCTTCTTTTAAAATGATGAAAGAAGTAAAGAAAGATTCTGTTGAATGCATAGGATGTCTAAAAATTGTCTTAATTATTCACTTCAAAATACTAAAAATTTTCTGTATAAAGGTAAATATAAAAGGCATATATATATTTTTTCCGTTATGAAAAGTTCCATTTAATCCACAAAAATGTAACATGTTTTTCAGCTCCAAAGTCATAGGACTAGGAAAGATTTCTGTTTAAGACAAATGTCCATTTAATAAAGGGCTGTTTAAGGTAGGTTTTAGTGTACTTACATTATATTGGAATAATAAAACTGTTATTGTAAATAATAGCATGTGTGTGTGTGTGTGTGTGTGTGTGTATGTGTGTGTGTGTGTGTGTGACCTTTGTTAAGACACAAACAAAAGAGATCACATGTCAAATAATACTAGGGTGAGTCAATAATTATTTGTAATGTAGTTGTATTTATTTTTTGTCAGCATTATTGTTTTGTACACACTGTTTGTTACAACAACCGTACAGTTAGTTATAGTTCTGTGTAGTTTCAAAGTTGCCACGTCAGTTCCATTATTGTATGCCACACCCATTCCTCTTTTCATTTACATCAAAGAAGAGCAGCATCTATGAATCATTTTTTTGTAGTCTAAAGGTGTATTAAGTGCTAAAATCAACTGAAGATGTTGAGCACATTAGTGGGTCAGTGTTTTATCAAAGTTGGATATCTACTATTCTATTAATAAATTTTAAATGATCACAAGTGTGTGTTGTTCGAAAAGTTCTCAATCAGACACAGAGATAGTGCCGGGAGTATCTTAATGGTATTTTAACTGCAACATTCCATTTTAACCATTTTTAAAAAATCACTTAAAAATGTTTGTTTAGTTCATTTGATCACAATAATCAAACTAGTACAGCTGTATTAAATGTTTGGTACACCATCTGACAGTTTGAGCTTGTGGACAATCATAACCATGTGAGTGCCATAATCCTGGCACTATCTCTGTGTCAAGGCAGAGAACTTTTTGAACTACCCTTGTAAAACCCCATGGTCAATTAGTGACCACTGATAAAGTAAAACAATAATCTGTAAAAGACAAATGGTTCTGCCTACAAAAATAATCCACAAGAAACTTGGCTTACATCAAGTTTGTTTAAATGTTTAAATGGTTTAATACAATACCGTGTTCAGATATGAAGAGAGTATAAGACAGTTTGTGCTCATCTGAAGACTTTTTTTTTAATAACATACAAAGTGGAAAAACAAGTGCTTTGAAAACCAAGGGGACTATATCGAAAAATTATGTTTTAAACTCTCTATTTTCCTTAAAGCTTATAGCTGCATTATGGATAATTAATGACTACCCCTTGTTCAAATTATAGAACAAAGAAAATGTTAATGAGTCTGCAAGTTCCTAGTAAAGGCCTGAAATACTAAAGGAATTTACTATGATTTGTCTTAATTTTTTCTATCATTGTTTTTTTAATGAATCATGTTTCCAGATAATATGTATTACTCTACTATATTCTGTTACAGCCATTTTCTTATTTGCCTGTTCGCTGTCATACCTCAGCTTATACTTCACACCAAATGGCTACATAATAATGCTAACATTTGGAGTAATTCCTCTACTTGCCAGTGTAAATTATAATCTCCTTGCAAACTTGGTTGTCGACATATTCCCAACTAATGTCAGGTGAATTTGTTATATTCCAAATCAATGTAATGTATAGATTTAAATGTTTTTTTTTTTTTTTTAATACTTATTATTACAGAACAGGTTATCCTTTGTCACCAAAGATGTATACCAGTAAACTTGAATACACATGAAAACTGCTTGACAAGTGTAATAAAGGAAATACAGTATTATACAAGGAAAATAGTTTGATCTGCATTTTCAGAATGACTGCAGAGTTAGAATAGACATTTCATAGATTTCTTTTTACTCATTACTAAAAAATTATCAAATAAAAGGTAGAAAATTCAATATTTTTATAAAGGATTTACACATTTCTACAAAAATTAATATTAATACAAATATTTGTTACGCGCTACTCAAAAGAAATAATAGAATTTGCTAAGATACTAAATTTTCTAAGCTACAGACCAAAACCCTTAATGTCAAGTGACAATATTGTGCACTAATTACTGCAACACCGCCGGCAACTGACTGCCTGTTTCACACTCCTTTTGATTGTAAGAGTCCAAAGGCAAACAATGACGTAGGTTGAATAGCGTAAAAACCGGGAAGGCGCACGGACTGTCTGGACAAACAAAAACATGTAAAAAACCTGTAGTATTTAGCTAGTACAAATTCTAATTCCAAAATACTACTTCATTCTTATTTAGTTATAAGTTTTCATAACAATGGGTGTCAAGATTTCAGTTTCTTTTATATGTTTTCTTTCTTCTTCCTTGTCTGTGTTGTTTCTCACTTGTTCCCAACAGTCCTCCTATCCATTTGTTGAGTGATTTCTTTCTTCTTTCTTGCCTCTTTCTATAAAAAATGTTTAAATAGGATCTACTTTGTCAAAAGCCTTTTCTCAACCCACAAAGGTCCAGATTAAACTCAGGATGCTTCCAATTTCTATTTCATTATAAAACAAAGGCACCCTTTGCAATGTCCTGGTTGACCTTTAAGAAGTATAGCATCCAAAATAACTTGTTATCATTAGGCCTAGTTTAAAACCATATTATAAATTTTGCATCTTGCAATTTACACCTCTATAATTAGAGGTGTAGGATATGGCTTCCTTTTTAAACAAAAATATAGTTTTAGCCGTGTTCTATCTTCTGGGATGCTGCAGCACCTCCACTAATAATGTTTAAAAAATGTAGGAAACATGGTTACCAGTAGCAACTTCAATATTTGATGAACGTAGAATTAATTCTGTCAATCCTAGTAGCCTTCCTGTTCTGTTCTCTCAAGTGCCTCCTCCAGTTCACCGATATCAATTGTATCAACTTATTGTATCAGTATTGTTTGTGTCCTCCTCACTTTTGTTCATATGCATCATAAGTTTATGTGCAATATTTTACCACCTGCTAAAACATGGCAGGATAAAATCACTCAACAAACGGATACGAAGACTGTTGGGAACAAGTGAGAAACAACACAGGCAAGGAAGAAGAAAGAAATCACTCAACAAACGGATAGGAAGACTGTTGGGAACAAGTGAGAAACAACACAGACAAGAATCAATTTTTTGGACATTGATATTCAAATTGGAAAAGATAACAAAATAACTACTAATGTATACAGAAAGGAAACAAATAATAATACAACAATACACAAAGATTCATCACATCCTTGGATACACAAGGTTAATACATATTACAATATGATTAATAGAGCATACAAATACATAAATAACGAAGAGAAATTTTATCAGGAACTGAACATCATAAAAGAAATAGCAATAGAAAATGGATATGACAGCAAATTTATAAACAAATTAAATAAAAAATATAAGGAAAAAACAATATTAAATAATAGAACAAAATTAGACAGGATAAATGCATGCAAAAAAGAAGAACATGTAACATACCTAACTTACAAATACACATATCAAGATCTACAATACATTATAAAGAATACAAAATTGGATAAACATAAATATAAATATGCATACAAACCAAATAAAAGTATATATAATATAATAATGAATAGAAAAGACTGTGATATATACAAATTAAGTGGAATATACAGAATAAAATGTAATAACTGTGACTGCATATACATCGGAAGAACACATAGAAATTTCAAACAGAGATTTATGGAACATTTCAGAGCTTTTAATAATAAAAAAACGGGAATCTCCAACATAGCAGATCACCTTATTAGTATGAATCATAGTATAACAAATATAACCAACAATATGGAAGATGTTTCTTCTGTAATGTGTATTTTCTTTAGGTTTTCTATAACTGTATATCCATTCTTTACATTGTACCTATTTTCCAATATTATCTTCTCTCTGAGTATTTTATCTATTGTTTTTGCTATTATATATGCCGGTGCAGTCTTGAAATTTATTAATGGTCTTATTGGTATATCTATTTTATGAATTTTAGGTAAACCATTAAGTTGTGGAGCACTTGTATTGTGCGATATAAGTTTTGTGTATTTTTTTCCCTTATATTAATTTTAACTAAATTTTCTTTTATCATATTTTCCATGATTTTCTTTTATTTATTTGTTGGGTCTTTTATTTCTATATATCCATTCTGAGTTATATATTCTTGTACTTTCCTGTTGTAATCATCTATGAACATTATAACTGGTGTATATGTTTTATCTGATTCCAAAATTGTTGCATTATTATTATTTAATTTGTTTTTTAATTCCAATATGTTTTTGATATTAAATGTTTTATTTTTATTACCTTTGCATTTTATATCCTTATTTTCTAATTTTCTTTGTATATTATCTTTAATTATGTTCCTTATGTTAGTTTTGTCATCCTCATTATCTATTTTATAAATATTGTTTTCAGTATCCGTTATAATGTTCTTTATAATTCCAAATTTATTGTTATTGGAAAAATTATATTTAAAAATATGTGTTATGATTTCTTTTTCGGTATTATTGAAATTTAAGTCAGTAACGTTTCTTATTTTTTTTTGTCATATATAATATTGTTCCTTATTTTATTATATGTATTTACTGTTCTTTTATCTTCTTTCTTTGCATATATAAGATTATGTAGTTTCTTATTATGTTTTCCTTTAATTTTGTGATTTAATTAGTAGATCTTATGGAAAATTATTTCTTTTATTTTCTCATGTATAACATAACCTAGAATTTGTAGTATCTCTAAATGTGTGCTATATATTTCTAAATTTATTTTATTTTTATTTTTATATGCTTCTCTGATTTCTTGGTGGTGTGTATATAATAATATTATAACAAGTCAGTGGCATAATGTTTGGCAAAATAATACAGTATATTAAATATGGATGATCAACTATATCATTTTATTTTACACTTGCAGTTGCATTCATATTTACAATATTTAATTACAATACAATAAAATACAATACAAATTACAATATTTACAATTCATTACAATAGACTGGTAAAAACTGTACTTTTTAAAATAGTCTTTCAAAATGGTTTGTTTGGTGGCTGTAGAAGTTTTCTTATAAATGGCATGATTTTCGACCCATCAGTAAAGTTTACTACACTATCCACAGTAGTCTCCCCACATTCCTTATAAAGAATAATGCAAATATCTTTGATCTTCCTAAGAGATTGTAACCCTTCTGTTAAACTCATCACCAGTTCTTGAATTTCTTCTTCTTCTTCACTCTGTACATCATCACATGTTTTTAAAAAGAGTAGAAAAATTACTATATTGTAAAAGTCTATATCCCTGAACAGCAGAAATTTTAATCGTTCATTTCAAAAAGTCTCAATTGTAAATACAAAAATTTTCTGACCTACCTTTATAATCTTCCTGAAATCCTCCCAACTGTCCTCGAGATCGTCACTGCATTGTATACTCTCCATTTGCACGTTTTCATCATATGGCATTCCAGCAACTGTAGCAAGTGTCTGAACTTCTTGCAAAACTTCGTGTAATGGTTGCGCCTACAGATAATTGTCATATTTACAGGTATTTGAATGCCACATTTTGTAAAACAATTCTTAATGGTGGTAGCAGCAACCTTGTTCCAGGCTGTTTTGATCCAGGACACTGCATCAATGACAGTATTTTCTTCGCCAGGTCAAATTCTGAATTGCTATCATCAGTATGGAACACATGCACCAAATAACTCTTTTTCAATAAAAAAGTTTAAATGTCAGAATTATTCCTTTGTCCAGTGGCTGAAGATGTTGTGTCTGGTGGAATAAATAAGAGTCTGATATCAGAGAGTGGAGAAACTGGATGACATGTTGCACTACCCAACAATAAAATTATGTGGTGATTATTTGTTTTTGCATTTTTTTACTAAAATTCTTGCAACCAGTCTTCAAAAGTGATGGACGTCATCCACACTTTTTGTTAGCATACCAAATAATGCCCAGTAATGTTACTCCAAATTCTTGGATGATTGCCTCCTCGGTTTTAATGATTTTCCTACAACTAATGGTTGCTCTTTTTTGGCAGCAGCACTACAACATAACATAATCATTAGTCTTTTTTTAGCCATTTTTCCACCTTTACACATTTAATTTTTTAGTGTTCATGATCTATCTGATAGACCTTAAAATCTAATTCTGTCTTATCAACGTTGTAAATGTCACCTAATTCATATTTTGTCAGACTACTTGGTAGCCTGACCGTCTTCCCAGTCATTCACTTCATTAACAGGTACATACACACCTTCATGCAAATTGTTCTGAACAATAAGTTGTACCTCCTTCTAAAATACTCCAGCCACACATTACTTCCTAAAAAATGTTTGACTTTAATTTCAGTAGCAGTTTGAAGTGCTTTCTCCCAAAAACATACTTCCACTAATGAGAGTTGTTTTTTGTTTGAGCACATTTAAACTAGTCGTAAAAAAAATTCATTTACTTGTCTACATTTCGACTCACAGTTTCATTTTATTCCCCATTTCATATTGAATTTTCAATATTATTAAATTGTGTCTTTACTTTTATTATGTTGTTAACCTGTGTTCTTTCACATTTAAAAACTGCGGCAAGTTTCACTGCTGAAATACCCTTATAACTTCCAAAAATAACAATTCGCTTAGCTTCGAAATTAATACATAGTCTTCCTTTGTTACACCTTTTTGATTGATGGACTGTTAAATTACACTACAAATTACGAGAACACTTGTCAAGCACACACAGATCATTTATGCCAATCCAACGTTTTAACAGTTGTAATAACTCGGGAACGTTTGCACATAAAATTAATACTGTTTCACATATAGTACTGTTTCAACATTATGGAAACTTCAACAGAGTACTGTCTACAAATAACATTTTGTAAATTTAAAAGTACGCAGGTACATATGGTTAGATAGTTTCAATTGGTCAGGTATAAACACTACTTGAGTAGTCTTAGAAATCTGTATTGTCAAACGATTTTGTCTGCTGTATTATATTCAAGATGACTGAGCATCTAATAGGTGACTGTTTAAGCAAGTGAACAAACCCTTTATGAGCTGACCGCTGGCTGAGGGAGGAAGTGACCGTTTAATGGAGGGGAAATTTATATTTATCTTATGGAAAATAACCATTTTTCAGAAAAATTGGCTGTTCATATGGGTCACCCCTGAATAAAGTGCTCGTTAGGTTACGTTTTACTGTATACTGTTATCAATTATATATATTGTAACGTAACAGAGTTGAGGCCCCCGACGTTACATAAAAAACTATGTAAATATTATTTAAAACAATGCCCAAAGCCTGTTATAATTAAATACAAGAGGGCCCATCTCACCTGAAGAATGCATTAGAGGTACATAGTAAGGTTACTAAGTAATTAAAACATCAAAAGTGTACCTAAATCTAAAATATGTATTGAATAATATGAGATGTAAAACATAAAAATTGTGTCTAATGGGAGGAGTTTAATGTGTAGGAGTTGAGTATAAAATACTGTTCAAATTAATATTTAATGTGTTATAAAATGTACTTGGTGTTGTGCTGTAGCATGATATAGGGTTTACAGGATATTTATTTTATATTTGTGGATAGTAAGAGTGGAGTTGTTGCTTTAAAGAAGTACTTAGTCAGTGGTACTCCTTTTATTTATGTTAAAATTGTATTTAAATAATTAAGTATAAGTACCTGTATTAAGTATGATATTATGTTAAATGTATTTACTTTAATTGATTAATGAAGATGTTTAAAATAATGTTTGTAAACTTGGCCAGGAAGTCAATATGTGTTAATAAGTTGGCAAGTAGTTATTATAGTTATGTTAAAAAACAATGAAGGGTTCAATGATGAACTAAATAATAATAATGAATTGAAACCAGGAAATTAAAATTGATGTAAGTGGCCCATAAGCCAGTGACTATTTGTACAGTAGGTCAGGTAAAGAAAAATTAAGTTAAAAAACTAAATTATAACAGGTGTAAGAAAACCAACAGGCCTAAAGTTAATATTTGTAAAAAGAAATTAATACCTTTTTAATAAGTCCAGTCAAATGAAATTATAGTAAAATGTATACGGTTTAATAAGGCAGATTACGTGAGAGTTTTATGTAATTTGGTGTAATTCCAAGCATGGAGTATTTTATTAAAAAAGAGTAGTAATATTTTCTAATTCTGGCTCTAGGATATCAAATATTATCCAATGACAGAAAGTAATGGTTGTTAGGGTAACTAAAATGCAAGAAATCTTGTTGATTTCATGTTTCGATTGTTAGATGTGAATGGGTTAAGTTAAATTAATACTAATCCAGAAAAGAATTTATAAAAAACCTATATTATTCGATTGTTATATGCTATTGAGAACAGTTCAGTAGACAAATTTAAACGAAAAAATAAAATAAAATAAAATGAATTAACCTTAACAAAATTAAAGTATTAAAACCAAACCCTTCAAACAAAACTGATGAATAATTACTGAACTAGATTTCGGGAAATATACTTATACACCTCCAAAAGGTAGCGGAATTACTAATTCCTTCTTCAAATTAATTCCATTGGAAATAACGATGAACCCGATTTACCATTGAACAAGAAGTACCATACCATACTTATTATTACCATATTTATTGAATGAACAAGAAGTCTGAATTAATGAAATTATAAACCAAATATACACAAGAACCTTTGGTACTGGAGACATAAACCTCACTTCCAAGAGGGAAGAAATTGTAATACTACACCAATTCCACTGGGACCGACAACCACAAGGATCGTGAAGAAGAACGAATAGAAGAATTCCTGTTACACTCCGGGACATCACCTCTCCACTTTTATTGATAATCTGGACACATTTTCTGGACAAAAGTAACCTCATCAGTAAGTCTTCAAGCATTTGTAAACAGACACGGCTATCTTGAGTATCATATTGCACGGTAATAAACCTGCTTATATTTAATTTTATACATTAAGAATTAATAACAATTTGTAATACTTAGTAACCTTAATTTTGCATTACCTGGCCTTACTAATCGTTAAAAGAATCACACGTACCCTGGGATAAGAGATAAACAAAAATTGTATTTAAATTGTATTAGACAGGACATAGTCCATTAACAAATCGATTCAGCATTGTACGATCAATATTACTATCACATAAACTGTGAACACTGTTGGAAATTAAAAAGTAATATAAATAAAGAATCCTTCTTGTATGTAATGATGTTCTGTATTATTGTAGAATTGGTATTGTATTTTGATGGGGGAGTAATTTACAGATAAAGAAGGTGATTAACTATCAAGTGAAACAAACTAACCTATACGGGTGAGTCAATTACGAATAGCAGCGTTGGCTGTAGACAGCTGGTGGAACGTCAGATTGCCGAACTAACGTATTCTCTGCGCAACACTTGAATTAATTTAAATAATACGGACTGAATAGGGTTGGAGAGAATTACCGAATTATTAACTAAAATACATGTAATATAGAGTTATTATCTGGTAAACATTTAGTAATTGATTAACACAGGGCTATGTTCAACATAAAAGTTGCAGCAATGATATAATAAATAAAATTTTTTTATTAATATTGAGTTGCAAGAGGTCACCTCTACGATAACATAATAAACATTTTCCTTAAACAGATCGAATTAGTTAATTTAAATTTTTTTAAATTAACTACATACAGAATTAAACCCCGAATACACAACATTTTGGAATATTTGTTACAAATTGGCGCATACCAACGTGGAGCTTGATTAAACCCCGAAACCTAAATAAATCTTATTGATTTTATTGGTTACAAATTGGCACTCAACGAGTGGGCTTTAGTTAAGTAAAAAATTAGGCTATTACTTAACTGGAGCAGGCAACTATTAGAGGCACAGGAATGCATACTAGAGGTGTTTCTAAAAGGATGGAGAAGGAGCAAGAAATAGAAGAAGATAGACGGGAAGAAGAAGCAGAGGTAGTTACAGACACCGAAATGGAACAACAAACAAGCAATAAAGAGGATGCCCAAGGGGACCAACCAGATAAAGCGGAAACCAGAAGAGAACCAGATTGGCAAGAAATGATGAGGCTAATGATGGAGAAAATGGATAGCATTAAGGAACAGAATAAACAAACTAATGAAAATTCAGGAAGGCTAGAAAACAAAATAGACAGTATAAATGAAAATTCGGGAAGGCTAGAAAACAAAATAGACAGTATCAACGAAAACTCAAAGAAACAAAACAAAATTTTGAGTGAGAACTTAATCAAACTAATGAATGAGAAGTTTGACAAAAATAAAGAGGAAACTGATGAGAATAACCGGCTGATAAATGAAAGCTTAAACCAAATTAATGAAAGGTTTGACAGGAACGATGAGAGCTTAAAGCAGATTCTGGAAAATACCAAACAAATAGACGAGAAAATTGAAAACCGTAATAAGGAGATGCGGCAAATCATCAATGAACAAAACCAAGCATTGAGGGAAGTCATCAATGAAAGTATTACAATTGTCGATGAAACACTGAGCAAAAGAGTTGATGACTATGAAGAGGAAGTAAGACAGCAAATAACTGAAACTAAGGTAGGTCTAGAAAGGACGGATGAAACCATCATACAACTCAGAGTGGAAGTAGAGGGCAAAATTAATCAAATAGGAAACCATAACTATACTAGAGTAAAGGAGATACAAGCGAAGACCCAAGAAAAATTTGACGAGATACCAATTAATATAACCGGAAGAATAGAACGGGTTCATAATGAAACGAAGACAATGAAAATAAGACAAATGCGTAAAAGGAAATTAATAAATACACAGGAAGGATTGGAGATGATTAAAAGGGGATTATTTCAGCTACATAATATACCCATTACGGAACCCAGAGAAGTAAGGCAATCAAGAAACTCTTAAACGAACCACAATTGAGTTCCTAGATAGTTTAGAAGGACCGAAAAAGCCAAAACTAACCGAGGAGCATGGAGATGGAGGACTTCTGGAGATTAAGTATGAACCATTCGAAGGATTAAGAAACGGTGCAGAAGAATCAGCTCGAAAAACGATGGTAGACTTCAGCATGAATGAAAATTTTATAACAACAAAATGGCGGAACTACATGATAGTGAGATATGTCACAAGGACAGAAATAACTCTATATACTAGAGAGATCCGAACAACCAGTATAGAGGAAATAATGGACCACGGTTAAACAGATTCCAAACCAACCAGAAAAAAAGGGGACTGATTTTCTGAAAACCGACCAAGCAACCCATTGGAAGGAAAACCCCCAAAATTCAAAAAGGACGTAAGGACAACTTACTTAATTTCTTCAGAAATAATATGATTTAAAATATTTTGCAACCATTTGATTTAACAAACAACAAACCACCAAGAAAAAGAGAACAGATGATTAAATAATATTTATAAAGAACTGATTTAAAATGAAATAATAGGAAAAAGTAATATTTTTATGGGAACAAAAAGAAGAATAAATGAATAAAAACAATTTATGGTAATGTGCTCAGATAAGAAGAATAACGAATAATTTAATGACTCCAATGAAACTGAAGGAGAATAATAATTAATACAACAATATGTAACCCCTCTTTAACTTTGACTGTTAAAAAAAAGATTTTTTTTTTTTTTGAAAAGAGGGGCCACAAGTTAATTAGAACTAGACCAAAGCCTAGAGAAGCCAAAAATGCGCTGGATCCAGTGAGATGGGACTTGCAATGAAAACTCATAAATTTAACAATTAATAAAATCCCTTTTATTATTCTATCTCCTTTTTAAAAACAATATTAACAACAAAATCAATAAATATAACAGTCAGAATCTATTTTCCCCTTAAATTGTTAATTAAAATAATTTATACTCTTTAAACAATGTCACCTGAAAATTATTAACACATATAAAATTTATTTGCTATCTTTTCTTTAAAATGAATTAAAAATTAAAATCATTAATTTTCTTTAAGTATGTTTCCTGAAAATTATTAATAAATATAAAATTTATAGACTTCTTGATAAGGGTAATTAGAATAACTAATTCTCCAACAAAATTAATTAAAATTAAATAGAGACAAATCCACATACTTGTTATTAAAGTTAATTAAAATCAATTAACTCTCTTAGAAAAAAATATTAATTAAAAAAATTAAGTGAGATAGAATTAATTAATTGTCATCAAAAATTAAATGTATATATAACCCTATGTTTCATCTTTTCTTTTATAAAAACCCTATATCTAACTCCCCCAAAAATACACCCAAATGTACAATACATATAGAACCCTACAAAATACACACACAAATATACAATACATCACATGTTCCACAATACAAGACAATTAATACATAAATCTCTTGCCATACCCTTTTCTTATCCCCATGAGGTACATCATTAATTATTTTATGGACATCCATGTTAGGTTTATAATTTTTAATTTGTGCATAACACATTACATGTGTATTAGATTATACATATGCAACTCCAGTAGTCCCCAGGACATAATAAATTCAAAAATTTGGCCAAGTGCCTAATACTATTATAAAATTCTGCCCCACTGGGCACTTATACTGGGAGAAATAAAAATTTAGAAAACAGTGAACCCCCCCCCCCCAGTTATCATAATTAATTAATAGAATTTATATATAGAAATATGGTTAAGTTTAAAAATAGAAATGTGTTATGAATCTTATAACCCTTTTGAAAGTAATTTTGGCCCAGAGACCGACATGTTCATTTGCCAGTCAGTACATAATTCAACCTGTCTCAACAACATGTTTAACACTGCATGGACGTGCACCCATTGAGGATTAAACTTGTGAATCCACTTAACTACCACAGAAATTTCTATCCCTATATAAACCAAACTGAATTTAAAAATGAGAAAATATATATATAAAATGAACACTAAATTGAAACAGAGAAATTACAAATTGAATGAATGACTTAATAGCAGTAATGAAACCCTTATACTGAAAATAAGAAGGAATTGTACGTTTAAATGGTGAGCTGCCAAAAATGCATGTCAGCCTCTGAGCTCACAATTATACAAACCAATGAATAAAATTTATAAAAGATTTCCCTCCCAGTTCACGCACTATACTGTCCCGTTAATTGGGGATCCAATTAAAATATTTGAAACTTGAAAGTCATGTTGTTGACTGATTGAATTGGTTCACTAGCTCTTATTGAGTGCATCACTACGTGTAAATAAAATATAATGGGTTGAGATCACCTTATTTTTGTCCATGGGGGTGAAGTGGCAATCTCGTGGCCTACATTATAGGTGTTGGTGCTTCGTCATGGCAATTCCTCCCTGGCAGATGAAGAGAGAGAGATCTAGGTGTTACATGTTCAGGTTTTGGGCTGGTCCACGTCTTGATCGAGGGACCCTGATTACACAACATTATATCAGCCAGAGTACACAAAACAATGCCCCCAGAAACTTCACACACCCCCAAAACCCATATATCTTCTTAACACAGCTTTAGGGCTATCTAAATATAATACTTGACACACTTAGCAAGGTTATATGGCCAACAGGCCCTATTTGAAAATATTTAGTACAGTTACTTTTAATATTAATAAACTTTACCCATGTGGGTGAGCATACTTCAATTTTGTTTAGCTAATATTTGGCTTGTTACACTTTTAATAAGATTTGTACATATTCTGAATTTTTGTTTGCCACGTGTTGAGATAGGTTATATCTGATTACATCAATTCTTTACTATTTAAATTAATATCTTTTGGCAATTACATACTTCTCAATTGGTGCCTCAGTAAGCTTTCTGATATGAATAAAGTTTTACTATAATCACTACTAAAAGTTGTATGTAACTTACTCTGAATTACGCTTTGCACCGACGCCACGAGGCAGCTTAAAAGGTATCTGCTTACATCCACGTCTGCACTATTTAAACAAGTACTTTTTGCATTTATATGACTCTGACTTTTAGTGCCTTAGTTCAGACATGTGAATTTAATATAGTATTACTGTGTTTTAAAAATATTACCTTTAAATTACGTATTGCACAATGCCATGAGGTGACTCAAAGGTTATCAGAAATTCACTTACTGTGGCCTATTAAACAAGTTTTTTATTAGTAAAACTTTAAATACATAATTATAAAAATATTGGCAAGACTTACCGCAGTTCTATTTAGATCTTAGCCTGTCATAGGTGGAAGAATGGTGTAACAAATTTCTTCATCTGTCCGGAGGAAACGACGCAGCCGATTTTGACGACGTTTGGAGCGAGACAAACTTTGCATAAAACGTTATTTCCGCTTGGAACTCGCAAACCGGGTTTCTCGCTAGAGGTCAGCAACTCTCAAGCGCTCTAGATTCACGCAGTAGAATTGCTTATCTCCACTGCTAGGGTGCAGCACTAATTAAACCGCTTTAAATACTGTACTGCATTTAACGTTTACCTGACGTTAATTACTGAACATGCGCCGATTCTATCCTAGACTCGGCACACCCTCACCCCAAAAGGGCAACATAGTTGCCTCACAGTTAAATGCCGGGAGGGTACCGTGCAGTGTACCCCCTCCCCAAAACAACCCAGTGGTCATCGTGATTAGGTCGGCCCAGCAGCACTTGCTCTCAGGAGAACAGAGGTTCAGAAAGAAAACGAAAGAGACGAAAGAAGGTATGTAGTATGTAAGTGTGCGGGTGCTGCACGCTGACCTGATCAGGGCCAGCCCACAGCAAAGAGGGACAGCTAAGAAAGACTAAAGAAAAGTTGCAACGTCGCAGACTTCCGACCTCCTGAGGCTTGTCCACTAAAGCCAGAACACGACTGCCACCTTAACAGGGCATCTGCCCTATCTCTACGGGGACTAACCCCCCCTCAAAATCCTCGATTGCCCCCGACAGCGCTTCAATTTAGAAATATGGCTTACCACTATTTTAGTATCGTCTCCCGGTACACCCAGCCGGGCCGTCACCGGTGACGTGAATCCCAGGATGCGATATGGCCCCGACCAGCGGTAACATAACTTTGCGGCACGTTTGTCTGCGGCTGAGCTGAGTGGGTGGCTTTGGCAATACACCCAGTTACCAATTCGGAAGGGGTTTGGAATTCGCCCCTGATTATAACGCTGACGGACCCGCTCGTGCGCTCGCAGCAAATTCTTCCGAGCTTCCTTCCACCTCTCCGCTGTTTTATTATTTGGCTCCCGCGGCAGAAGATCTTCTATATTCCACAAATTGGTCAACGGGAGTGCGGGAGAGAATCCAAACAGGATTTCAAAGGGCACGGCCTGATGACTATCGTGTCGGGCCGTGTTGAAAGCTAATTGTAACCACTTCAGATTCTGATCCCAGGTGGTTTGTTGCTCTGCGTGATAAGCAATCAGGGCGGACCGGAGATTCCGATTGAATCTCTCCGCATGGGACGGTTGTGGGTAATAAGGGGAAGTGGTTACGTGTCCGAAACAATGATGGTCGGAAGACCGAAATGCTGAAACACATTGTTCTGTAGCGCGTTAATGGTTAAACGAGCGGTTGCCTGCCGTAAGGGCAGTAGCCAGGCAAACTTAGAAAAAGCATCCACACAAACAAGCAGGTAAGCATTACCTGACTTACTACGGGGGAACGGCCCCACGTAGTCGATGAACAACTTCTCCATCGGTCTGCTCGCCACCTCAGATGACAACAACCCTAGTTTGGTGTTCTGAGCAGGCTTGCTCAAGCCACAAAGATGACAGCTCTTAACCCTTGTCGCGATGTCCCTATCCATGCCCTTCCAGATAAAATGTTTCCTAACACTGGAAATGGTCTTAGAAATTCCCTTGTGGCCTCCTACTGGGGAATTATGGTAATAACTGAAGACCATGGGCACTAACTTGCTAGGCAGCACGATCTTAGGAGCACGTCCTTTTCCCTCTCTACAACAGAGGACTCCCTTGGAGAAGAAATAAGGGGCCTGTACGTTACCCTCCTTGATATTTTGGATGACTGGACCCAGCACTTTGTCGTTTAACTGATGGGGTAACACATCAGTGAAGGCTAATGGAAAGTCTAAAAGAACGGAACAGGGTTGCTCAGATTGGGCATCACTGGGCTGGGAAAACATGCGGGACAAGGCATCTGCAACCACATTTTGAGATCCCCTAATGTGTTGCATGGTGAACTTAAAGGATGAGATCGTTACCACCCATCTACCAATTTTACCCAGTTGCCGGGGATGAGCCACAAGCCAAGAGAGAGCATGATTGTCGGTCTTGAGCAGGAACTCAGCATGTTCCAGGAAACGCCTGAACTTGTCTAGAGCGTACACTACAGCTAAACACTCTAGCTCATAGACAGATGATTTTCGTTCTTGCTGGGTCAATGTCCGGGAAATAAAAGCCACAGGCTGCCTAGCATCGTCTACAACTTGGGATACAACCGCCCCGAGCGCAACCGAACTCGCATCCGTCTGCAGTATAAACGGCTTCGAAAAGTCGGGCATCCATAACACCGGTGGGGATATGATGGCTTCCTTCAATGTGTCGAAAGCATTTTGTTGATTTTCACCCCATGTAAATTTGGCGCCCTTCTTCCTCAGTTCGTTCAGGGGTGCGGCAATTTCGGCGATGTTCGGTATGAAACGTCGGTAAAAATTTACCATACCGACGAATCTCGCTATGCCCTTCGCATCCCTAGGGGGAGGGAAGTCACGGATGCCCTGCGTCCTCTCGGGGTCTACCGTAATGCCCCGGTGTGAAACTAAGTGGCCCAAGAAAGAAATACTCTCTTGGGCGAAACGAACCTTCTCGGGATTGACAGTGAGACCAGAACTCCTTAACCGACCCATCACTTCTCTGAGATGACCCAGATGATCATCGAAGGTCTCGCTATATACTAATAAATCATCAAGATAGTTAAACACGAACCGGAATTTCACATCGTGAAAAACCGTATCGAGAAGACGAGTGAGTGTCTGGGCCCCCACAGCCAAACCCATGGGAACCCTTGTGTACTGGTACAAATTCCAGGGTACACAAAAGGCCGTATATGGTCTACTCTCTTTGGCCAGAGGAATTTGATGATAGGCCGCGTTAAGATCGATTATAGTAAAATATATGGCCCCACTGAACCAATCAAAGGCCGAATGTAAATCTGGGAGGGGAACAGAATCCACCTCTATATTGGAATTCAACTTCCGATAATCAATTACCATTCTTTGCTTGCCCCCAGGCTTTGGTACTAAAAATGCTGGACTGGCATAGCTCGAATGAGAAGGTTCAATTACCCCTTGTTCTAACAATTCTTGAACCTTCTCTCGCAGAATGGTCATCTTCGGAGGAGCGAATTTATAAGGGTGTGACCTTACTATTTTGGCATCTGTTAGACGTATCTTGTACTCCAGCAGGTGTGTGAGTCCCAAAGTAGGAGTTAACACCTCGGGAAATTCCTCACACAAATGGTCTAAGGTCTTCTGCTGGGATGGAGTGAGATGATCTCGTGCAGAATCGGGACAAGCTACTTCTTGGATACCCGGCTTTGCGCCCTGGTACTCAAGGAACGGAATTAGAACTCCCCGATTGAACTTAAAGAAACATTGGTGCGCTTGGATGTCCAGCATGAGACCACTTTTTGCGATGAAGTCGACACCAATTATGCAATCCACTCCCAGAGCAGGAGAAACCAGAAAAGGCCACACCCAAGAAAACCCATCGATTTTAAATTTAAAGGTGATAACCCGGGAGATAGGCAAGATTTCCTGGGATGCAGTCCAGCATACTGCAGATGACAGGTTCGACTCCTTAATCAAGCCCTGCTTTTCAAGGTCCGCGTATACCCGAGATGAAATGATGGATCGGGCTGAACCGGAGTCAACTAAGGCTCTGAGCTGACCCCCTTTTACCTTGAGCGACAGAAAGGGGCGTACTGAAAGGTGTTGCGAGGTAGTGGACCGGACCTTGATGTCGGAAGAGTTGGATGCTAACGATTGCCTGGAGGTCGTCGGAAGTTGAATAGATTTAGAGTGGGGGGAAGACATCCTCCGAAATATCTTCCCCTGTTTATTTAGTTTTTTGGTACTGGTCTAGATGAAGGTGGTGCTGGACGCGCACGCCCTCGAGTGCAATTTCTAGCCACGTGTCCTAGGCGGTTACAATTGTAACAAACAACCGCATTCTTTTGTTCGCGATTTCGAACTGGCTGGGCCTGTTGGGGGAAGAAAGACTCCCTGGGTCCTTCCGATCTCTGCGGTCTTGGTTCTTCTCCTCTACTGTCTCCCCTCGCGTGGTCGCTCATCTGGATGGCCTTGGTCATGACGCACAGCCGGTCCAGGTCCGCAAACCACCGCGGCCGCTCTGCAAAGACTAGACGCAATTGGTCCTCGGAGGAGACGCCGTCGAGAATATTTTGGACCACTTCCTCCTCCGACATGCCCAGTCCCAGAATTCGAGCTACCTCTCGGATTCTTTGTACGTATTGGGCTAAACTTTCGCCCCGCGCCTGCACTCGATAAAAGGGTCGATGTCGCAACTGCTCCATTAATCTACCCGGCACGAACGTCCTCAACACCACCCGGTGGAACTCCGCCACTCCACCTTTACCACGCATGACCTCCGCCACCCTCTCAGCCATTGTTCCGCGACAATAAGGGAATATGAGTTCGAGCACCGTACGATCGGACATGCCTGGGTAGTCTACCAGCTGCAAAACGGTCCTAAAGAAAGGTAACAGTTTCTCTACGTCCAGTCCATCCACGACTGGTAGTTGTTGGATGATGTGAGACGGTGGTGGGTTGGGCAGCTTATGGTAAGATGCCGCCCCCAAACCGGCGAGAACAGGTTCCATTTCTCTATAAGAGGAATCTACGGCTGAGACCACGGACTCAGCAACTGGAACCGGCGTAGATGGTCTAGCAGGTTGAGACCCCTGGAGGGTCGAGGTGATCTGCTGTATTAGTTCATTTATGTTATGGGCCGGCTCAAGTTCGCCGCCTTGTGTTTGAAGATTCTGCAGCCTGAGTATCACATGCTGCAGACGTTGCCGGATTCGCCGGACGCCGATAGAGCACCCCGGCCCCGCCTCCAAACTTTCTACGCAGCGAGCTAACTCTCGCAGCTCCTCCCACTTCTCACTGCAAATTTCCCACTCGCTCTCGTGGTCAGCAATGGTGACCTTTGTGCGCGCGTCACCCGCGGCCAGCGCTTCTCGGAGCTGCCGTCGTAAAACTTGAACATTCCCTCGAGGGTCTTTGCCCCGGGCCCGTAGCTTGAACTCAAGTTCATCCCGCAAAAACAGCTCGGGGTTTAACACACTCATCGTCGAGCTTCGCGGTCGGCACACAAAACAACACACAACACCTTAGAAAACTAATGACAATTAAAACAGGAAAATCTTAAGTACTCTTTCTTCCATTAAGCAGACTGCGGGTCCCCTTACCGTTGTGAGGACCCAGCCCACTTACCTGAACTGCTCTCTCTCAACAACTCTACACAAAATGGAACGCGACACACACACTAACACACAACACGACAAAATCACCGACCAACGAAAATTTTCAAAAAATTTTCTAATATTTCTTCGGCTCCCGTATATCGGAGGAGACCGACTGCCGATCGGGCCATATCGCATAATTAAAACACGGAGGTGCCCCTAATATGGGCAAGGTAATATGCAAACCATCTCCACCCAGGCACAGATCTGCGATAAGTCGCGTTTCCAAAGGAGTGTCCCCTTCTAAAATTTCTCACCACGTGGCAACCTACGGTTGAACGGTAGGTTCAACTATTCAAGGCGGGCAAGTACATATACATATTAAACACAAAACCTTAAACCTAACAAAACATATAGGGCCTTTCAAAGATTCTTCTAAGTTCCATCTGAACTCCCAAAATGTTTCCTAAGTTTGCACGCCCCGTCACACCCAAAGAACCCACGGGTTGACCCTAATCTCAACCACGCTCTGCTTCCAAATGTAACCCCTCTTTAACTTTGACTGTTAAAAAAAAGATTTTTTTTTTTTTTTTTTGAAAAGAGGGGCCACAAGTTAATTAGAACTAGACCAAAGCCTAGTGAAGCCAAAAATGCGCTGGATCCAGTGAGACGGGACTTGCAATGAAAACTCATAAATTTAACAATTAATAAAATCCCTTTTATTATTCTATCTCCTTTTTAAAAACAATATTAACAACAAAATCAATAAATATAACAGTCAGAATCTATTTTCCCCTTAAATTGTTAATTAAAATAATTTATACTCTTTAAACAATGTCACCTGAAAATTATTAACACATATAAAATTTATTTGCTATCTTTTCTTTAAAATGAATTAAAAATTAAAATCATTAATTTTCTTTAAGTATGTTTCCTGAAAATTATTAATAAATATAAAATTTATAGACTTCTTGATAAGGGTAATTAGAATAACTAATTCTCCAACAAAATTAATTAAAATTAAATAGAGACAAATCCACATACTTGTTATTAAAGTTAATTAAAATCAATTAACTCTCTTAGAAAAAAATATTAATTAAAAAAATTAAGTGAGATAGAATTAATTGTCATCAAAAATTAAATGTATATATAACCCTATGTTTCATCTTTTCTTTTATAAAAACCCTATATCTAACTCCCCCAAAAATACACCCAAATGTACAATACATATAGAACCCCACAAAATACACACACAAATATACAATACATCACATGTTCCACAATACAAGACAATTAATACATAAATCTCTTGCCATACCCTTTTCTTATCCCCATGAGGTACATCATTAATTATTTTATGGACATCCATGTTAGGTTTATAATTTTTAATTTGTGCATAACACATTACATGTGTATTAGATTATACATATGCAACTCCAGTAGTCCCCAGGACATAATAAATTCAAAAATTTGGCCAAGTGCCTAATACTATTATAAAATTCTGCCCCACTGGGCACTTATACTGGGAGAAATAAAAATTTAGAAAACAGTGAACCCCCCCCCCCAGTTATCATAATTAATTAATAGAATTTATATATAGAAATATGGTTAAGTTTTAAAAATAGAAATGTGTTATGAATCTTATAACCCTTTTGAAAGTAATTTTGGCCCAGAGACCAACATGTTCATTTGCCAGTCAGTGTATAATTCAACCTGTCTCAACAACATGTTTAACACTGCATGGACGTGCACCCATTGAGGATTAAACTTGTGAATCCACTTAACTACCACAGAAATTTCTATCCCTATATAAACCAAACTGAATTTAAAAATGAGAAAATATATATATAAAATGAACACTAAATTGAAACAGAGAAATTACAAATTGAATGAATGACTTAATAGCAGTAATGAAACCCTTATACTGAAAATAAGAAGGAATTGTACGTTTAAATGGTGAGCTGCCAAAAATGCATGTCAGCCTCTGAGCTCACAATTATACAAACCAATGAATAAAATTTATAAAAGATTTCCCTCCCAGTTCACGCACTATACTGTCCCGTTAATTGGGGATCCAATTAAAATATTTGAAACTTGAAAGTCATGTTGTTGACTGATTGAATTGGTTCACTAGCTCTTATTGAGTGCATCACTACGTGTAAAGAATATAATGGGTTGAGATCACCTTATTTTTGTCCATGGGGGTGAAGTGGCAATCTCGTGGCCTACATTATAGGTGTTGGTGCTTCGTCATGGCAATTCCTCCCCGGCAGATGAAGAGAGAGAGGATCTAGGTGTTACATGTTCAGGTTTTGGGCTGGTCCACGTCTTGATCGAGGGACCCTGATTACACAACATTATATCAGCCAGAGTACACAAAACAATGCCCCCAGAAACTTCACACACCCCCAAAACCCATATATCTTCTTAACACAGCTTTAGGGCTATCTAAATATAATACTTGACACACTTAGCAAGGTTATATGGCCAACAGGCCCTATTTGAAAATATTTAGTACAGTTACTTTTAATATTAATAAACTTTACCCATGTGGGTGAACATACTTCAATTTTGTTTAGCTAATATTTGGCTTGTTACACTTTTAATAAGATTTGTACATATTCTGAATTTTTGTTTGCCACGTGTTGAGATAGGTTATATCTGATTACATCAATTCTTTACTATTTAAATTAATATCTTTTGGCAATTACATACTTCTCAATTGGTGCCTCAGTAAGCTTTCTGATATGAATAAAGTTTTACTATAATCACTACTAAAAGTTGTATGTAACTTACTCTGAATTACGCTTTGCACCGACGCCACGAGGCAGCTTAAAAGGTATCTGCTTACATCCACGTCTGCACTATTTAAACAAGTACTTTTTGCATTTATATGACTCTGACTTTTAGTGCCTTAGTTCGGACATGTGAATTTAATATAGTATTACTGTGTTTTAAAAATATTACCTTTAAATTACGTATTGCACAATGCCATGAGGTGACTCAAAGGTTATCAGAAATTCACTTACTGTGGCCTATTAAACAAGTTTTTTATTAGTAAAACTTTAAATACATAATTATAAAAATATTGGCGAGACTTACCGCAGTTCTATTTAGATCTTAGCCTGTCATAGGTGGAAGAATGGTGTAACAAATTTCTTCATCTGTCCGGAGGAAACGACGCAGCCGATTTTGACGACGTTTGGAGCGAGACAAACTTTGCATAAAACGTTATTTCCGCTTGGAACTCGCAAACCGGGTTTCTCGCTAGAGGTCAGCACCTCTCAAGCGCTCTAGATTCACGCAGTAGAATTGCTTATCTCCACTGCTAGGGTGCAGCACTAATTAAACCGCTTTAAATACTGTACTGCATTTAACGTTTACTTGACGTTAATTACTGAACATGCGCCGATTCTATCCTAGACTCGGCACAAATAATTTAGAATTTCTCGGAATTGAAAATAATATAAGAAGAAATGATACGGAGAAAATATGTCACAAGAAGGAAAGTCAAAAGGATTTTAAAATAATGCCTATCAATAATGTTATATGCTATTAGTTAATGGAAAAGAAGAAGGAATCAAGAAGAAGAAGAAATATATAATTAAATGCAAACAGCTACAGTATGAAGAATCCCAAAAGTGTTTAGTATTAGTCGCTAATCGACTACTTGTAATCTTTTTATTATAACGAATTGACCGTAGAAATGTTCCGGCAATAATTTTCCTGAGCAGGGATGATGTTCCCCTGGTCTCAGAAGGTGTAAGGATGGACAGCGGAGTTATGGACCCAAAAGTGGCCACCCGAACTGAACCACCGCACAGGATAGGGAAAAATGTTAGGGAAATTGAATATTTAAGGGATAATAATAATAAAATAGCTGAAAAGAGTGATATTAGATTCCAGAAGTATAGATGAAGAAAATAGAAGGAAGATAGCAGACAGAAGCTTAATTGAGAAAGCGAATTTATAGAAGTAAATAAGAAAATAAGTGTTAAAACAAGTTTTTATGATTAGTGTGACCAGTCCTTATCAAGTAAAATGTGGAAGTACCACTACCCAGAGAAATAAATAATTGATGAATTTGCCTACAAGAGAGAGAGAGAGAGTGGAGTAGGAAAACAGCAATTACCATTAACCGAATAACAGGTCTATAACCAAATGGAAATAAAAAAATATTATGAGTAAAAGGATAACCTTATCAGGGATGAACTATAAGTTTATTTTTACTAAACTACATTGAGCCAAAATAAACTTCTTTCGAAGGGGGAGTGTTATGTAACGTAACAGAGTTGAGGCCCCCGACGTTACATAAAAAACTATGTAAATATTATTTAAAACAATGCCCAAAGCCTGTTATAATTAAATACAAGAGGGCCCATCTCACCTGAAGAATGCATTAGAGGTACATAGTAAGGTTACTAAGTAATTAAAACGTCAAAAGTGTACCTAAATCTAAAATATGTATTGAATAATATGAGATGTAAAACATAAAAATTGTGTCTAATGGGAGGAGTTTAATGTGTAGAAGTTGAGTATAAAATACTGTTCAAATTAATATTTAATGTGTTATAAAATGTACTTGGTGTTGTGCTGTAGCATGATATAGGGTTTACAGGATATTTATTTTATGTTTGTGGATAGTAAGAGTGGAGTTGTTGCTTTAAAGAAGTACTTAGTCAGGGGTACTCCTTTTATTTATGTTAAAATTGTATTTAAATAATTAAGTATAAGTACCTGTATTAAGTATGATATTATGTTAAATGTATTTACTTTAATTGATTAATGAAGATGTTTAAAATAATGTTTGTAAACTTGGCCAGGAAGTCAATATGTGTTAATAAGTTGGCAAGTAGTTCTTATAGTTATGTTAAAAAACAATGAAGGGTTCAATGACGAACTAAATAATAATAATGAATTGAAACCAGGAAATTAAAATTGATGTAAGTGGCCGTAAGCCAGTGACATTTGTACAGTAGGTCAGGTAAAGAAAAATTAAGTTAAAAACAAAACTAAATTATAACAGGTGTAAGAAAACCAACAGGCCTAAAGTTAATATTTGTAAAAAGAAATTAATACCTGTTTTAATAATCCTGTGTATTTTTTAATAATTTTTAATATCCTGTGAAAGAAGAGATGAATAATCAAGACAACTTTTTAATAAGTCCAGTCAAATGAAATTATAGTAAAATGTATACGGTTTAATAAGGCAGATTAAGTGAGAGTTTTATGTAATTTGGTGTAATTCCAAGCATGGAGTATTTTATTAAAAAAGAGTAGTAATATTTTCTAATTCTGGCTCTAGGATATCAAATATTATCCAATGACAGAAAGTAATGGTTGTTAGGGTAACTAAAATGCAAGAAATCTTGTTGATTTCATGTTTCGATTGTTAGATGTGAATGGGTTAAGTTAAATTAATACTAATCCAGAAAAGAATTTATAAAAAACCTATATTATTCGATTGTTATATGCTATTGTGAACACTTAAGTAGACAAATTTTAACGAAAAAATAAAATAAAATAAAATGAATTAACTAACCTTAACAAAATTAAAGTATTAAAACCAAACCCTTCAAACAAAACTGATGAATAATTACTGAACTAGATTTCGGGAAATATACTTATACACCTCCAAAAGGTAGCGGAATTACTAATTCCTTCTTCAAATTAATTCCATTGGAAATAACGATGAACCCGATTTACCATTGAACCAGGATATTTATTGAATGAACAAGAAGTCTGAATTAATGAAATTATAAACCAAATATACACAAGAACCTTTGGTACTGGAGACATAAACCTCACTTCCAAGAGGGAAGAAATTGTAATACTACACCAATTCCACTGGGACCGACAACCACAAGGATCGTGAAGAAGAACGAATAGAAGAATTCCTGTTACACTCCGGGACATCACCTCTCCACTTTTATTGATAATCTGGACACATTTTCTGGACAAAAGTAACCTCATCAGTAAGTCTTCAAGCGTTTGTAAACAGACACGGCTATCTTGAGTATCATATTGCACGGTAACAAACCTGCTTATATTTAATTTTATACATTAAGAATTAATAACAATTTGTAATACTTAGTAACCTTAATTTTGCATTACCTGGCCTTACTAATCGTTAAAAGAATCACACGTACCCTGGGATAAGAGATAAACAAAAATTGTATTTAAATTGTATTAGACAGGACATAGTCCATTAACAAATCGATTCAGCATTGTACGATCGATATTACTATCACATAAACTGTGAACACTGTTGGAAATTAAAAAGTAATATAAATAAAGAATCCTTCTTGTATGTAATGATGTTCTGTATTATTGTAGAATAGGTATTGTATTTTGATGGGGGAGTAATTTACAGATAAAGAAGGTGATTAACTATCAAGTGAAACAAACTAACCTATACGGGTGAGTCAATTACGAATAGCAGCGTTGGCTGTAGACAGCTGGTGGAACGTCAGATTGCCGAACTAACGTATTCTCTGCGCAACACTTGAATTAATTTAAATAATACGGACTGAATAGGGTTGGAGAGAATTACCGAATTATTAACTAAAATACATGTAATATAGAGTTATTATCTGGTAAACATTTAGTAATTGATTAACACAGGGCTATGTTCAACATAAAAGTTGCAGCAATGATATAATAAATAAAATTTTTTATTAATATTGAGTTGCAAGAGGTCACCTCTACAATAACATAATAAACATTTTTCTTAAACAGATCGAATTAGTTAATTTAAATTTTTTTAAATTAACTATAAACAGAATTAAACCCCGAATACACAACATTTTGGAATATTTGTTACAAATTGGCGCATACCAACGTGGAGCTTGATTAAACTTCGAAACCTAAATAAATCTTATTGATTTTATTGGTTACAATATATATATATATATTTATAAAAAATATTAGATGTAGGAGAATAGATAACTATGTAAACATACATAAACTTAAAAAGATAGGATTAAATTGTGTCATTTAGCAATTTTTGTTATAAATATAATTAAACACCCAATAGGCCACATTATTTTGAAATTTTTCACATTTATTGTATGATTGTCTGATCTACAATTATTATTTCACTAAAAGAAAAGTAACTGAGGTATTTGGATTTTTTCTGATAATTGAACAATTTTTCTAATATTGAAATTTACTTAATAATAATAAATCTATTTCATTCAAAATACAGAGTGAATCCTGCAGATTAGAGAGCTTAATAGTTCATCCTATACATAGATGGCTTGTTAAAAAAAAATGAAAAAAGGCTGCACTTGAGCCATCCAGGTAAATGCTAGTATAAATTTAAATACATTATTACATATTATAGATGACCAGGTAATTTTACAAGAGCCATAAATTTGGTATAAAGTTGTATACTTTGTCAGAGCCCAATGGGGTTAATATAATATTGATCACATGCAGTGGACGTGATGATATCCTTAACATTTCTGGTAAAGACCATACTGTAAAAGTGGTTTTACACCTCATAGTCCTATATGGTCGAATTTTGTGAATGGCCGGACTTTTGTACACAAATTGTGTCGCGGTAAAACATTTCAGAAACATAAAAACAACACAACGTGATAATGGAATATACACTAGCAGTGAAAAGGTTACTAAAAAGTGTTATAATGTAAGATAAGTAACTTTAGTCGGGCAGATACACTCCCCAGGAGCGGATGGTATGCCAGCGGGCCATAGAAAATGACGTCACATTTTCACTAAAATAATTTTTGGAAACTATTATTGACATCACCAATGGATAGTCAAGGCAAAAAAGTAAGTGTATCAACAACAAACATTTTTAGCTCTTCTACACAAGTTTAATTTAGGGTCCCGCAGTGAAAGTGTTACCATTAATTATGTTAATTTAAAATATTTGATTAATGAAAGTAAAAAACAAATCTACAGATGTTAAAGCACTGTGATTATATTTCTGCAAATAAGGTTATTATCAATCTGGCCATTACAATCCATTTGCTGAAATTTTTCAGTCATTCCACATTTATCTGTGAAAGATAGTAACACTATAAGCTTGCAAACAGTGACATTTAAAACCTATAAAAATAAAAAGTTCATATTTTTAATAGAATTTCCTACCAATGTTCAAAAATTATTTTACAAAATTTTTCATTATTAGATGTTTTTGTAATTAGAATAAAATCACTTCAAGATAAAGAAGTCCATATAATACTCACAATGGAAGTTGACAATATCATAAAATTGATTATCTAGCTGAGAAAGTCAATGTCAATTACGGACAATTACTTAAAATACCATAAGAAATGTTACTAGAGGCAAAAAAAACAGAATGGCAGAAATGAATAAAAGCAGAAATAAATGGTGGAAATAAAGGCAGAATGGTTGAACCCATATATTTGTCAATTATTGAACTCATAGCACAAATTATGAAAATACAAAACTATTATTATATAGTTATGTGCAGGATAAATGGAAAGAAAATTTAAGAGACACAAGAAAAGGAAAAAAGAATCACTGAAAAATAAATTCAAAAACACGGATAATAATGTGAATGTAGAGATATTATGAATCACTAATTTGGTGAAAATATCTAAGAATCCCAACTACTGCAATATCCTCAGTAGAAATGAGTCACCCTTTATGCTACATCATAGAATGTGTGAAACACATGGTACTACATCCTAGTACCAATAACACATGGCTGTCAAACAAAAAAAGTGTTGTTATTTAAAGTTCTGACCACAAAAGCGTAGGAATGAAAGTGACTAATCAATTAACAGCAGAAACTAGAAGGTAGTTGAAACAATATATGTAAAAGTGTCTACAGTTGTGAGAAATTTGTATCCTCAATTACTCAAACCTGATGTACAAATGATGAGAATGACTTGGGATCTTGTATAATAAGAGACATGCATGGACAAAGTTTGAATGGTTTGCAGAATGGAAACATTTCTGGGAGTGATGGACATCCTTGCAAACTTATATATGATAGAAAAGGAAAATATAGGCAAAAAGAACAACTGTAACAGTTTTAAAGAGGTAGTTATAAAATAGAAATATAATATAAAATAAAATAGAAACAGAGAAAAAGAATATCATGCCTTAATTACAAACCTAAGCATCCAAAATTGAACAAATTATACATGACGGAATATACATACAAATAATAATTTTGAAAAGATCTGTTTAGTTTTCGTAAGAAAGGAGCATATACTGGGACTGCATATGGTTAATGAAAAAATTAAATACTTAAGAAGCCACTGACAGCAGTTTCAGTGGACTTAAGAGAAGGTATTTGAGAATGTGACTTGGAACAAACGTTTTGATGATTGTTAAAGACATCTGACTTCACTTCAAATACGAAAATGATATACGAGTTCAATAGAAGGTAAATATAAGATAAATGTGCTAATAAAATATACGATCATGTCTGGAGCAAAAGCCAGATAAAAAGGGGAAAATAATTTTAGCAAAGAAAAAAAGAGAATGACACAATCTCAGATCTTTTGGCTGAAGCCTTTTGAGAGTGATCTGCAGTAAAGTCTGTTTATTACAAAGAACAGACTTAATATGAAGGTAAACAGAAATAACACTAGTTCAAGGACAACAAATATTCAACTAGAGAATGTAAAGTTAAAATAGGTAACAAATTCTGATTACACAAGTAGAAGAGTTTCATTGGCAAGAAGACTGACTGGAGACATTAAATCTTAGAGCATCACTGACAAAACTAGAGTTTGTGAAAAACAAAATCTTGCTAATATCAAGAATCACAGGCATCAAAAGAAAGAAAAATCTCAAATGACTTTTGTTAGTAACATACTTCTAAATCACAGACCATAGAGGAAAAGATAAGAATGACTCGAGGTTTCTGAAACAATTAACTGAAAAGAAACATAGTGGTTTTGTATAGGAATGCATTGAGTAATTTTGAAGTACTTCCAAGGAGACATGACAAATACTTGTTAAAAAGCGCCCAGAATCTAGAATCACCCAGAATGTAATATAAATTGCTTAGTAATTATATGGTATTAGTAGAAAAAGTTGATAGAAAAAAGCTAAAAAAAAATGATAAGAGCTTTATCAATGAGATGTATTTTGATCATGTGGCTGCACAAATGAAACTGGAGATCAGATGCTTAACAGAATACCTCTTGCAAATGAAGCTACATGAGAAATATGAGAAACGAGCCTACACAGTATAAATAATAAATACATATATTTACCTTATTTTCCTGTCTCATGACCACAATATAACGCAATGAATTATAATTGACGCGTTTCGAGACTATGTCTCATCATCAGAATATTAAAATTTATCACTCATTGAGATCGTTAAAAATTTTTAAACATTAAAATACAAAATCGAAACCAAATCATATAAGCATTATGTGAAGCGAGTGCGCACTCGATGAAAGCCGGCCGGACACTGAATGTTATCAGTTACAGATAAATTTTAATGCTGTGTCATACAATGGATTCGACTTGAAATGTAAGTGGTCGTTTAATATGAATTTACGGTAGTATTTGTCATTATGTGCTTTATATATTTCAAATTCTTCACGTGCATTTAAATAAGCGCCTTTACCACAGACATGTATGGGTTTCAAATTGGTGTCAAAACTTGTATAATTATGGTTCTCCTGTATAAGATGACGAGCATAGTTAGACTTTATATAAGATTGTGTTGTCAAGTCTTTTACATTATGCTTAGGAGTGTGCTCAACGAACCGAATATAAAAACCTCTCCCTGTCTGACCAATATAAAAGCATTCGCAGTCATTACAAGAAAGCTTATAAACACCTGTTTTCATTTCCAAAGGTGTACTGGTTCTATTACAAAGCCTATTAAACAGATTGTTACTGGTTTTAAATGTTACAGTTCTATTGTTACTATTTAATACTTTTGATAAAATTTTGGGCATAATACTGGTGTAGGTTGTTGAAATAAAGGTTGGTTCCTTATCTTGTATCACTCGTGGTTTTGACAATTTACGCTTATGCTTTTTAAGGAGGTTATCAACCATGGAAGATGTGTAACCATTGGCAACAGCAATGTGTTTTATAATATTTAATTCACTTCTAAAATCATTTTCATTAAGAGGTGTTGTTAACAATCTGTGTATGAAATAATTATAAGCCGCCATTTTCTGCGAGAATGGGTGGTGTGAGTCAGCCGGTATGGTTACATCTGTGGTAGTAGGTTTCCTATATATACTGTATTTCAATTTATCATCACATTTGGTGATGGTCAAGTCAAGAAAATTCAGTTTATCTATTTCAGTTTCATGTGTAAATTGAATGTGTTTGTTGATATTATTTAAATGATTTTTAAAGTTTTCTATTTGACGTAATGTGCCCTTGTATATTATGAAAGTATCATCCACATATCGTGCGTAGAACATGATGTTTTTCTTATGAATATTGTTAGAAAACAAGTGTGTGTTTTCGTAATGATTTAAATAAATATCTGCCAAAAGGCCTGACAGCGGTAAGCCCATTGCCAAACCATCGCATTGACTGTAAAATCTGTTGTCAAATTCAAAATAATTTTGGTTTAAAATAACTTTAAGTAGGTTTATTAATTCATCTATTGCTTGAGTGTTTAATTTGTTGCATTTCATCAGATTGTCCCTTAAAATATTAAGTGTATCATTTATTGGGATATTTGTGTACAAATTAACAATATCGAGGGACACTAATTTATAATTAGGTAATAATTTGATATTATTAACTTTATGTATAAAATCAGTTATATTTTTGACAGTGTGGCTATTTTTTATAATTAAACTATCCTTAATGATTTTTACTAATTTCTTAGCTGTACGGAACCCTGGCACTGTAGTGAAATTAACTAAAGGTCTAATTGGCATATCAATTTTGTGCATTTTTGGCAATCCAGTTAATATAGGGGCTTTAGCGTTACAAGGTTTTAAGTAACGGCGAGTACGTTGATCAAATAAACTTGTACTTTTATTAATCTGTGTATTAAGATTTTTGACATACCGGTGTGTTGGGTCCGATGCCAGGTTTATAATATTATTGTTTGAAATGAAGTTATGAACTTTATTCGTGTATGTTATATTATCGATTATTACCAGAGTGCTGCCTTTATCTGTCTTACAAATGATCGCATTATTATCAAGTAATTTGGTTTTTATCTGTTTCAATATTTTATAGCTTTCTCTGGAACTATTGTTATTAATTAAATGACTAGACGAGTTAGGCGACATGTGTGTGTTCATGAATCTCTTAAACCGGTTGTTTATCAGATGACGTGCCTCGTCTTGCATTTTTGGATCAGCAATCGCTTTTACTGCTGTTTCAGCACTGATAAGCTCATGGGCAATATGATAATTATTAAAAACCGGCGGAATACAATAATTTATGCCTTTATTCAATAAGTTTAACTCATCATTAGAAGTTAAGTTAGAAATGCGTGGGTAGAAAACATGATTACATTGTATGTCCTCGTTTTGGCTGTGTTTATGATTCAATTTAAGATTGTTTAATTTCCGTGACTGCTTTGTGTATATCTTATACATCATGTTATTCACATATTTATGTACTGTATCAAATACATTATTTATAATAGCAGGATGAATACTATTTAGAATCTTTAGGTGTGAGTTAAGTAATTGTTTGTTTAGGGCAGATTTTTTGTTATATAATGACTTAATTTCTTCTTTAATGTATAGGAGTTCGGCACGTTTAATTGTCATTTTAGCTGATTTAGAAGACGAATTTATCCTTATGACAGCGTACTTTGGAGTTAAACAATGCATTAAACAAAATTTATTAAATTTAATATGTAAATTTGTTTTCAATAATTGGATCTTAATATTTTGATATTTAAATACCGATTTACACAGTTTACTTTTATTTGTGTGTGAATTTTTACTTTTATATGTGTATGTGTACTTTTGTGCGTACGTTTATGTGTCTTTCATGTGTAAGTATATCTAGTGGCTCCACAGAGAGTTAAGAAAAATTTCACTTTGAAAAGTCTTAAAAAACATGTTTCCTACTGTTATAAAATTATCTAAACAACAGATTTACATCCAGTGCCCAAACAACATTGTTAAAATGTACTCGAGCAGACAGCACTCCTGGTGTCCATTCTCTGAAGAAGCTCATAAACTGGCTCAGACCCAATAAAAATTTTTTGGTCTTTTACCAACAAATATAGTCCTCTGAAATTAGAAGTGTATGAAAACACGGACACATCATGTATTAATAAAACAACAATAGATAAAAAATTATTCCCACCCTAGAAAATTCTCTCTCCTAAAATTCCTCTCTGAGTATTGTAGTGACCGAATAAGTAAATAGATTAGAATAGGTCTAAAAGTGAAATGCAGCTTAGCATCCTGTGTTGCATGTTACGTGAAACAAAGAATATATGTTTAAGTTTTATTCAAAGTAGCACTCATGTTTCAGCTGCCTAGCAGTGTCGCTGACTATGATGTGTGGGCGCATCGGATCAATGGCTGGTACTAATCTGTTTAGTATTTTGATTAGACATGATTGCAGTGTAATTCTGGGATTGTCAAGTGTACTAAACTTCAGTAAGCAAATCTTTACTACACCTGTATGTCTGAATGCCTATTGTATACTTGAACATATTGAGTATTTCATTGTTTGACAACAGATAGTGCACACTATACGTTATTAATACTTTGAATTAAAAATTTTATAATCTGCTTTAAAAAAGCATCTTAGGCACTGCTGTTGTAATACAAAATATATGTTAATTCTAGAAAACACTGAGAACACATTCATAGTATACAATTTACTTTTAACATCTTCACTCCTGTCTTCGTACTGTACAATACCTTTGGAAATCAACAGTATTATTTTTTAATATTTTATTTGGAGTTTACTTAGATATCAATTTGTACAAAACAATTCGTTTAGGTCAAAATTATACATGATGCATATGTCCATCATGACAATTTTATTGCAATGGAAATGGTGCAAATGGCATATCATGCCTCCGTGCAAGGATTTGTCAAACATTTATGAAATAAAAACTCCCTGAACAAATATGTTTATTGTATCATATAAAATACAAAAAAAAAGAAAGTCATTAGCCTTAAAAAATAAAAAACAAACAAACAAGGCAGATTCATTAGGGACAAAGGGGCACACACTTTTAACTAGAGCTTGATACCGACTGGCTGATGTGGTAGGTCACAATATCAATTATGAAAGATGTATGAAGACATTAGAAACAGTTTAATTTCTGTAAGTTCCTGAATATAAAAACTTCCAAAAGTTAGTGACATCTTTGTGTTGCAGTAACTGTATTCAACTACATTTACAGCCCTATTACTGATTAGTCATATGAATAGTGATACTGTGTCTTGGTTGGTTATGCTGCATTCTCGTTACATTTACTCTACTCACTTGTGACATGTTTCTGTTACAGCATGCTTTGTTCTGGCTACATTTTTTGAAATCGGCAAACAGCAACATGTACTGACAACATGAAAACAGCAAATGCTTGATGGATGTTATTGTTTATGTCTCGTTTATGTACTGTCTATATTAATGTGGTGTACTATGTACATAGTAGCGTCAGTACAATAAAGTGATGTGACTGTAGTTACCAACTTTCTTAATACAAAAACAAAAGTGGATTTATTGTATGTGTTAATGGAAACGGTTTGTGTTTTAGAGTGAACTGTCGATAAATCTGGGTACACAAGTAAACAGGTTATTTCAGCAAGTCTGTAACTAACTGTCATTATAATTATCTTCCTAACATTAAATCAAAATGCATATGTTGTTAACCGATCTGAAATTAATACTCAATTCGAAAAACAAGCCACAGGATTGTGAGGGTTTTCTTGGAGTTAATAATACAAAAATTTATAAGCCTTATAATGTTTATATGAATCTAATACTTTCACAAATACAAATAAATATGAGTATCTGTTACCATTTAATGCACAAATATATATTTACAAATCATAAGTAACTATTAGCAGAAAAATTGATATCCTAATATATGTTGTTAGAAATGTCATCATTTTCGTTTTGTTCTTTGGATAAATACTTTTATTTATAATTGGATAAAAAATAAACAAATAAAAATGGAAACATACAAATATATAAGAAGGCTTCACATAGAAAAAAACATGGTCAAACAAAAAATCAAGAAATACCTTTAAAATTCACAATACATACTAATAAGTAAATTTCACTTCCAACTCAGACCCTCAGACAAATATAAATACACAAGCAGTTTGCCAACTGGTGAAATTATCATAAGATCACTTTCTTTTCACTGTTACAATATGAAGGTAAACGTGAGGACTAAGTAACAGAGAACCCTTACACACACTTTTTCTGGTGTGTTTCAAGCAAGAAGTGTTCGAATACGTTGGAAAGTGATTGGCGTAACATTACGTTATTGGTCAAAATACCAAGTCCACAAGTCTACACAATTTATCCATAAGTAATATGATAATTATCATTTATAAAGAGGTAAATTAATGGGTATCAAAACTTAGTATTCCAGGTAGATGGAGAAAGGCTCGATCTACAGAGCTCCAGTGCTCCAAGCAAACTTTTAAAGTACACCTGCTCCAAGATGAAAGTATAAGATACCTGTATCAGATCCGGTTGAGTCAGTTTGCACAACAAAGACCTGCCAGTAGCAATATAAGTCAAGAATGGGGTAACATCAGGGACATCATATCACAAGCAGCATTTGAAGCATTGGGGATGAGACGTAAAAAGTATGGAACCCGAGGCCTACAGGTATGGAATGGCGATATTAGACAAATAGTAGGTGCTAAAAAGCAGGCATACCTGAAACATCTAGCCTTAAACACTGCTCAGACAAGGTGTGAATATAAGCGCTGCTGTGCCATTGGCAGACGAGAAGTCAGGTAAGTCAAGCGAAGTACACGGGATAAATATGTAAGTGATATAGAATACGATGTACATGGCAGGCAGGACAAAGCTTAGAAAATATAAAGCATTTAAATAAAACGGAAAGGGATAACCTGAAGGTCAGTAATATCTTAGAACAACAATGGCTTGAATACTATGAGCAGCTATGAACCCAGGATCAACTGGAAGAAACAACCTTTGCTGATATCAGTGATTGGGTGGACCCAATAACAATGGATGAATTGTTAACTGCTCTACACTGCTGTAAGAATAGAAAAGAACCAGGCACTGATGGGCTGATCGTGGAGCTTATAAAATGTGTACCAGCTTGCTGCAGTTCATTAATCTATGCTGGACCACTGGTCATGAACCTGATGACTGGTGAATTGCAAAGGTAATTCCCATACTCAAGAAAGGTGATCGTAATGACTGCAGGAACTACAGAGGAGTCAGCCTTCTTAATACTTCATATAAATTGTATGCAGCTATATTAAGAACATGGCTGAATACAATTACGGAGACCACGCTTTTAGAGGCTCAGAACAGTTTCAGGATGGGCAGATCATGTTTACATTGTATATTTTACAATAGCTCAGCTCATTTAAGAGCGTAGAGTATCAGCTTCTCACATACATAGCTTTCATCAGCTTCGAGAAGGCGTTTGCCAGAGTGAATCAGAGCAAACTATGGGCAGTAATGGCAAGGAAAGGGATTCCACAATATCTAATTAAAGCAATACAGAGTCTTTATGTGGAGAATAAAATCTTAATAGAAGCAGGGAAACTGAGAACAGCTCCTAGAGTTGGCCTGATCAATTGTGGAGTATGACAAGGTTGTCCGTTATGACCTTCTCTTTTTAATTTATATATTGATGATGTCACACAAAACTGGCAGATGTGTCTTCCAGAACATTTAAGATTGGTCACTCTACAATTGACATCTTGTTGTTTGCAGATGATCAGGCTATTCTGTAGGACTCTGAAAACAGATTGCAGATGGGTATACATTTGTTAAATAAAATCTGCAAAGACTCTGGGTTGCAAATATTCACACTTAAGACCAAGGTGATGGCTTTTCGTGGAACTGATCCTGTACGGGCAAAGACTGTTATAGATGGTACTGTCCTGGAACAAGTTAGAAATTTTGAATATCTGGGCTACAGTCTGTCTTATAATGCAAGCAATGGCATTGTCAATAAGTTGCATAAGTTCAACCTTATGTGCGGAACCCTAAAGTCAGCAAGTAAAGGACCATGCCTAAAATTCTACAAGATGATGGCTCTTCCTACACTTCTTTAAGGGTCTGAGAATTGTAAATTAACAAAAGGCCAGGCCAGTCACATCCAAGCGGCTGAAATGAGATTTCTCAGGCATGTGCCAGGATATACTCTCCATGATCATAGAAGAAACACAGATATACGGCAGGAACTGGATATTATGAGTATACTCAACAGGATCCCTCAGTATCGGCTGAATTGGTGAAAACAGCTTTGCCAAATGGGTGACTGCCGCATCCCCAAACAACTATGGAACTGTAAGCTGAGGGGATGGAGAGGGGTGGGACATCTGAGGTAGCACTGGAGTGACCAGCTCTAATCTTTGCCTATTTGAGACCGGAACAAACCATCCTTGGTTTAATCCTTGAAGATGATGATGATAAATTAATTGGTAAAAAATAATATTTACATATGCAGCATATTCAACTTTTTTTTTTAAATTTTTGCATCATTTCCTAAAATTTTAAGACTGGCCTTGCTTAATTACTGGGGAGCTACTAAACCAAACAACAAGGTAAATCCTTTTTGGAATCATTTTAGGCCATTGCTAAAGAAACAGTTAAAACTGTTAAGGCTTCATCCCGGTACTCTTTGGCGTTTCAATGAACTGAGTTGAGACTTGCACAAAAGCATCGGTCAGTCCTTTATACGACCAGCAGCTGAAATATAAGTCGAAAACCACTAGCACTAGCACTCGAAAGAAGTCGTGCTCATTCCTTATAAACCTAACAAGATCATAAAGTCGGGTAGGGGGGGTAAGCACTGATAATGCATGGCAGTCTTCACCTCATATGCCAGGAAAGATTGTTTGGCTTACTGTTCACTTGTTCATACTACAGCAACAGTCTATTTCTTAATATCTTCTTTGTCCTTATTTATCTTATGTCCTATCCACTTATTAGTCACTGCAGAACTATATTCATTTGTTTGTAATCCGGTATATGCTAAGCTAGTGCTGTGATAACTATAAGTGGTAACTATAAGTCTGGAATTATCTTGTTGTTGCATCCTCTTCGTTCACTTTATAAATTTAATAATATAAGTCTGGAATTGTATTTGTACCATGGCAGCTTTACAGTTACAATACTGGAGAGTTGCAGAACCACCAGTTTTGAAATAATAATAGTTATATTTATGTACTTACTATTCACGTATTTCAGTGCATTGGAATTAAATATGTTTAAGTCTTAGTAGTGAGTTGAAAAAAAAGCAGAGAAGCATGAAGAATTGCGAGCTGCTGCCAACCAGCCTATGGGCTGCTAACCTAGAAGAGAAAAAGAGAGACAAGTCTTAGTAGGTGAAGCTTTTATTTACATCAAAACTGCTATTTACTGAGGAAAAGTCGACATGTTAATGGTAGCACCCATCGCAAAACCTTCACGAGTCTTGTCTGTTTGTATTACACAGTCGTTTATTAATGTTGACAGCTGATAAAAATAACATGAGCTGCAGTGTTTGCATCTTGCAACTACCTCCCTTTTGCTCTTGTCAACCTCTAAGTGCACTGTGAAGGAGGGATGGAACCTCACAGTCAATCTAATTTCCTAGTGAACATAACCTTATATGTTAACCTTTATGACTGAAACTGTTATAAACTTATTTAAAGATAAAATATATAAGTAGCCTGTTCCAGTCTTAATGGAAGTCATCCAACCATCGCTTACGGGGTCTTCCCACACTTCTCTTCACCATAGGATGATAGTCTAGGGCTCTTCTTGAAAATCTAGTTGGATCCACTTTCAACGTATTGTATCAAGAGATTTTCTCATTTAAGCTTTCAGCTATGCCTAGCTCCATTCTAATATGATAATATCTGATACGATGTCCCCTGGTACAATCTTTACAGCCGTTATGATGAACCTTCTTTCCACTCCTTGTATTCTAGATAAATATCTTTGGCCTTTCTAATCCAAATCTCATTACTATACAGGGTTGAGGTACAGCCATTACATTATAATATTTCAATTGCGTCTCTTTTTATAAGTATCATAAAAAACTATTTCAAAACACAACAAAAAATAGTAAAGACTGGAAAATGTGAAAGAAACTTAATTTTAAAGATAGTATGATTTTTTATTATTAATTTAACTTTCTGCAAAAACTAATAATTTTGCCTGAGATATCTCCCTGACGTGTAGACTTGTAAGATCAAAATTTTTATTATGTTTACCTTATTATCTAAAAGTGTCACATACATACAATACAGTTTGGTGTTACTAATAGTATTATTAAAATTTGAGAGTCTATTAAATAATTACTCCTGTACGTCGGTATTGTAAACGTAGTTTGCTGATATATAAACCTAACAAATGTGGATGTTATTTCTGTTTTTATATAAACGCTTGGAAATACAATACTTTACAAACATTTAATAAATTTAGTATACTGTTTCATTAAAGTAAAGTCATCAAAGAGTTCATCATTAATTAGCAAGAGAATATTATTACATATGGCAACTACAAAATTTGACATAGTACTTATCTCAAGAAGCCAACAATACCTGAAAGAGGGTTTCTTGAGTCTAGAAGAGGTCGCAACATATTTATGTATAAAAGTATACACTTAAACACTGAAAAGACCAACCCTTGTTAACAGGCAGCAAAATACAAGAGAGAAGAGAGCCCCTGGTAATTGGAGGACACAAATTTCAATTTACTTTAGTGAAAAATTTAAATACCTGAGCTCACTAGTTACTGAGGACAACATTATGGCCAAAGAAATAAAGGAAACGATGTCTGCTGGAAACAGATGTTACTTGTCCTTGCAAGGAATATTTAAGTAAAAATAAATAAGCAGTGCAACCAAGATTCGTCTCTATAAAACAATTCTTAAGCCAGTGGTCATATACGGGTCCGAAACTTGGACAATGACAGTGACAGAGGAAGAGTGGTTGCCCAGGTGGGAAAAGAAAGTCCTCAGGAGGATATTGTGTGCAGTGAACGTCCAAGGAGCATGAAGAATAAGGATGAATGAAGAAATCCAGCAATTCTACGGTGAATCAGATATCATCACTGACATAAAAAAAGTAGACTCCGGTGGGCAGGTCATGTCTAGAAAATGTTAGAGACATCCATATTGAAGAAAAGTTGTACAGTGAGACCTAGTGGAAGAAGGAGGGATCGGCCCAGAAAACGATTTTGAGGACGACCTGTGCAGGCCCTGTGTAATAAGATGGAGACTGAGATCAGAGGATCGAGACGACTGGAGGCTGATTTTCCAGGAGGCCAAGGCCCTCCAAGAGCTGTAGCATCAATTAAGAAGAAGAAGAATACTAGAATTATAGATATTCCACATTGATGGCTTTAACCTACCACAAACTTTTGTTGTTCGCAATTGAATCGGTGAGAAGAAGAAGGAAAAAATTCCATATTTTGTCCAAATTTTACTGAAATAGCCATTTTGTTTAAAACTAAAAATACATCTGTTGGTGTATATAAACGAAACATTTCTTTATTTTTAATGTAGTTATCAATAGGATGAAAATTTGTGTGAGAGCAAAAAGGAAAACATTCCTGGAATGTGTTCCTTCTTACTCTCAATTGTACTTAGTGTACTGTATATTCCTTCAGAGGGTGCTGCTATTGTTTATATTATAGTCTTTGTGATTGGTCAGTTTTAAGGTTTGTTTCTTTGAAACAGATTTTATGTGTTAATTTTTATTTAAAATCAGTTTAAATTTTAACACCGGTTGTGAAAATGTCTGACTCTGAGTATAAAAGCCCTGTAAAGAAAGGAACAGGATGTGGTAATATAAAAGGACTGATGAAATCAGATAGGCTTAAAGGAGATTGGTTTGTTACTACTAAAGGGAGGTTAGTGGAGCAAAAGATTAAAAGTTTAATGGGCCTAAATGTGAGTTGAAAAGTGTACTGGGATGTTTACTTATAATAAAAGAGAAAATATTATTAATGCACAGTACACTGGTAGACCAAAATATGAACAACAAATGTATTTATACGTGGTCTAGCTATAAACGGTGGTTTCAAATAAAGCACCAATACTTTCCAATCTGCGGTCATAGCTTTCTTGCTTGTAACCAAAACTTTGCAGTTGTGAAAAGAGTTATTCATCGCCATGACTAGATTTACACACCACTTCAGTATGATGAAATGATGCGAAGTTATAAAACAACAGAGCCATTATTCAAAGTAAGATCAGTGGAAAGTCAACAAATATTAAATTTTAAAGAGTACTGGCCTAAATTTTTCAAAAGAAGTACTAAAAGCTTTCAGGGTAGAGATATGTTTAACGTAAGCAAATATCGACATTTTATCTACAAGGAAGAACAAAAGGGATTTGTGCTAGCACACGCATTTATTGATAGTATGCACAATGAAGTGTTCAAGCTTTACAGGGGGGGGGGTGGTGATATTTTACTTCCTGTTAGTAATGTTTATGATAGGAAAGTTTCTATAAATAACAGGAAGATACAAGATGTGGCTAAAATTCTACAGTATATACCAGATGAACATTAAGAATTTTATAGAAATATTATGTTGTAGCCTATGGTACATCAAATACACAAGAAGTTAATGAACTATTAAGTGATTAAATTGTTATTAATATTGAAAAGAAGAACATTAGTTACTTTTACTCCTTACATTTTTGTTATATTTATAATCATATTTGAAGTGATTAAAGTGTTCCTAACTGAGAATAGGAAGACGCTAGTTATTTTTAGTTTTTGTTAACACTTCTTTGTTATTTTCTATTATGCAAAACATAAAAGATTACTGTGAACCTAAAAAATTGTATAAACAACAGTAAAAGTAGATAAAATATTCAATTACTATCTTTTAGAAATGTTATTTGATATCGGTTGGAACTGAGATCAAAAAGGAAAAGATTCCACAAAGTTTACTATCATATAATGGTTTACTTGTTCAAATTATGCTAATATTGTAAATTGGGACCTTTAATCATTGTTTTATTGAATAACTTTATAATTGTAAGTTTTTCTATACAGTCATTCATTTAGCCACAAATCAGTTTTTTATTGTTTTCTAAAAATGATGATCTGTGGAATGTTTTTCTTCTTCTCAGCCGAAGAATTGTGCGTAGAGTAAATTATTCTCTTACATAAAAATCATACTATTACATCAGCTGTATGCTCTAAAATATTTGTGCATCAGTGTGCGGTTTGTTTACAACAATAATAAATTAACAAAACGAGTACATGAAAATATATTTGTATCTTGGCAACACATATGAAACTGTATTTATTTGAACTCAAAATTTATGGTGTTACAAGCAATGTGAAATTTGTGTCTCTCAAACTACACCCCATCTCATAGAGCGAATATGGCTTGAGGAGGTAATGCCTGATGAGTGGAACAATGGGGTGGTGTGTTTAATACATAAAAAGGGTGATCCACTCATATGTAAAAATTATAGGGGCATCTCTCTACTTAATACAGCATATAAGGTATTGTCCAACATCATATTTTCTAGGCTGCTTCCCTACGCTGAGGAAAACATAAAAGAATATCAGTGTGGATTCACTAGGAATAGGTCAACAACAGACCAAATATTTACACTAAGGCAAATCCTGGAAAAAACGTTGGAATATGGAGTGGCCACTCACCATCTCTTTGTGGATTTCCAGCCGGCATATGATTCAATCAACCGGAAAATGCTATATAGAGCTATGAAGGAGTTGAATATACCATCTAAGTTGGTGCGTATGGTTGGAGTAGTTATGTCCAATTCTAAGTGCCAAATCAGAATACAATCAAATCTATCTAACTCCTTAAAAACATTGAATGGGTTGACACAAGGAGATGCCTTAGCGTGTCTGTTGTTCAACATAGCTCTAGAAAAGGTCATCAGGGATTCAGGAATTCAAACTAGCGGACACATATTTCACAAGGAGGTACAGCTTCTGGCCTATGCCGATGACATTGACGTCATAAGTAGGTCTGAATCTGGCTTAAAGGAAGCCTTTCAGGAACTGGAGTTGTCCGCTAAGGCTATGGGCTTGGTTATAAACCAAAGCAAAACCAAATATATGGTTGTAGATGCCAACACTCGTGCCCTGTCCCTGCGCATTAATGATTATGAATTTGAAAAGGTTCAGGGTTTTCCATATCTCGGGTCATATGTGGACTCTGGAAATGACTCCTCTAGAGATATTGAAAAACGGATATTATCTGCTAATAGGTGTTACTACGGACTGGTGAAACATTTTAAGTCAAAGTTAATAAGTAAAGATACAAAAGCCACCCTATACAAGACCTTGATTAGACCAGTCCTGATGTATGGTTCGGAATGCTGGGTGTTAAAAAAACTAGATGAGCAGAAACTATCCGTTTTTGAGAGGAGGGTACTGAGGAGAATCTACGGCCCTGTGAGGGAGAACGACATTTGGAGGTGACTGCATAATCGAGAGTTGTAAGAAAGGTTTAAAGACCTTCCGATCGTGCAACTCATACAAATTAACAGATTGCGTTGGGCTGGTCATGTGCAGGGAATGGCGGAGGATAGAATTCCAAAAAGAGTGATGAATTATTTGCCGATGGGAAGGAGAAGGAAGGGAAGACCGCGTACAAGATGGCTGGACCAGGTTGGTAAGGTGGCAGTGAGGCTGGGTGCAGCAAACTGGTGGACATTGGCCGACCAATGGGGAAGATTTCTTTTGGAGGCCAGGGCCCGGACTAGGCTGTAGCGCCGAAGGATGTATGTATGTATGCAAACTACACCCCTTAAAATTTTCATTTTCTAGCCCTGTATTTTTAAATATCTTTGAAATATCAGAGAATGAAGATGAACAATTGAAATTAAAATTGGTTTACTAAAAAGTTATAACAAATGTTTACATTTTCAATACCTACCTGAAACTAGACTAACTGATGAAGAAAGAAAAAGGAAACATATGATAAGAAAATGAATGTAGCTGATTAAGAAACATGAAACAGTCAGAAAGTGTAGGCCTGTAAGATGATGTTTGCTGTGAATTAATCAGTTACTAGCACGACCATTGAGTGCAGCAGCTTCAGGTTGCCCGGCATCATATTATTGCCACTATTTTGGAAGAAGCAGGAGTTGAGTGGTTACTCGTAATTTACAGCATGGACTGGAGGGTATTATCAAGCACTGATGGCAATTTTAGCGTATAGTATACTTACTTTATTCTTATTTTCCTTTTAATTACTTACTTCTGTATTTTCAATATTTGTCAATTTTTTATATTCCTTACTAGTCTTAATTTTTTTTCTGATCTTTACTACATTCCTACTACCAATTACTTTTTCTTTTACTTACTTTTTATTCACATTATTTACTAAAATTCACATTTCTAATTTTTTCTTATTTTCTTTTTACTTTTTATTTTTTACTTCTCTAAAATGTTCTTATTGAACTTTATTTTTTTACGTTATTTTAATATTTTATTTTTTATTTTTTATCTGTCCAATTTTATTTTTTCACATATTTATTCTGTTGTTCTATTTTTCTTATTTTCATCTTCCTTGTTTCCTGTAAATATATTTGCTATTCCCTTTCACTCATTTACTTTTTTTATTTTTACGATTTTCTTGTTTTGCTTATTTCTGTCATTGTCTTTTTGTAATTTATTTCCTTATTTTCTTTTTATTTCTTAAATTTTACTTTATTCCTCTTTTACACTTATTTTTTCTATCACATGTTGGACTTAAAAATTTTTTCAACAGAAAATAAAATAATAATTAACAAAATAGAAAGCACGGAAATAAGAACTTAAAACTGAAATAAGAATAATAATAATAATAATAATAACGATTTTAAAATTCATCCCATAACTGCCATCAGTGACCAATAATAGTGCCTTATGGGTTGGCTTACCATACGTCCCGGTTTGACCTGATCACGGGGTCCTGGCCAGTTTGTCAATTGTCCCGTTTTGAAAAGTTATTCCATATAAAAAATTGAATTACCGCATAATAAATGGGACGGTCCGCTGGCCTCAGTGTTGCCAATTTGACTTTTTTGTGGCAACATGTAGATGTAGCCTAATAATTTGTCATCATCGTGGCCGTGACTTAACAGTTAAAGACTCTTCCACAAATTCGGTTGGCAACCATGACTGGCATCATTTGAATTCTAACGAACATTTTGTTGGTTGTATTTAGTGTTAGCTTGATGACATGATTACCATAACGTGATAGCGCTCACTGCTAGATTGTCTGATATAAATAGTTTCCAAGACAGTGTCATTTTAAGAACATCAAGATGCCGAAAAGGAACAGCACATTTACTGATGCTTTAAAGCAAGATTATCCATTTTTGAAAATAGTGTGTGGTTATGAGGACAGAGTAAAGTGTGAACATTGTTTGTCTGAATTTTCAGTTTCTCACAGCGGGCGTTCAGACATAAAAGAACATTTGAAAAGTACAAAGCATAAAGCTAGTTTAACTGCAATTGCTGGTTCCTCAACAATTTCGTCATTTTTTAAAAGTGCCGATCCCGTTGACAAAGATCTTTTAATTGCTGCTAAGGAAGCTACTTTTGCTTTCCACACTGCTGCTCACGATTTAAGTTTCAAAACTGCAGATTGTTCTTCAAAATTAATATCTAAGTTCTTTGAACCTAAGTTTGGTCTCGCCCGAACGAAATGTAAGGCTATCATTATAAACATGATTGCACCAATGGCAGTTAAAGAACTCAAAGACGATTTGAGTACATCAAATTTTGTGACACTAACAATCGATGCTTCTAACAGAAAAGCAATTAAGATTGTCCCCTGTATTGTGCAGTACTTTGTGCCAGAACAAGAAGTGAAAGTTAAGCTTCTAGAATTTCAGTCAGTTCCTGGTGAAACTTCTGAGATATTGGCAAACTATTTAGTGTCAGTTATAAAGAAAAATGATTTAGTACAGAAAGTCGTTGGATTTTGTGGTGATAATTGCAACATAAATTTTGGAGGTGTAAAATGCAAAGGAGTAAATAATGTTTATGTTCGACTGAAGAAAGAATTGGCAAGAAATATTGTGGGTATTGGTTGTGGTGCTCATATAGTCCACAACTGCCTGCAAACTGCAGTAGATGTGCTACCTATTGAAGTAGAAGCTCTTGTAGTAAAAATATACAAATATTTCTACATTTATACTGTGCGAGTGACTGAATTAAAAGAGTTCTGCGACTTTGTACACATTGAGTACAAAAACGTTCTACAACATGGTACCACCCGGTTCCTTTCCCTGCTTCCAGCTATTGAGAGATTACGTCTCATGTATGAAGGACTTAAGTCTTACTTTTTATACCAAGAACAGTGCCCGAAAATGATAAAAGAGTTCTTTGAGAGTGATAGTGGAGAAATGTATTTGTGGTTTGTTCGTGGACAGCTTACCTTGTTTAATAAAATATCTTGGCTATGGAGAAAACTGCAGCTAGTGCAACCGATATTGTGATTGAACTGGAAAATCGGAAACACAATCTTCAAGAAAGGTGCGACAATAAATTTGTACCACAAGAAGCTAAGAAACTATTAAAGAAACTTGAGGATGAGGATTGTGGTATCAATTCTGTTAATATAATAAGAGAGTTTACAGATTTTTATGACCGATGTCTCTCCTATATTGAGCTGTGGGAAAATAGTTTTGGTGGAGGAGAATCATTTACGTGGATAAACAACAATGCCATTACATGGCACGAAATTTAGATAGCTGGTGAAAAAATCAACGAAACGCTTGGAAAACCAGCCATAATAATGGATGAACTGTTTGATGAAGTGGTGGTTGCCAAAGCATTTTGGTCTTCAAACTGTGACAACTGGAAAACCAATAACTTGAACTGTCAAGATAAATGGGTTCAACTGTTCCGGCATTTCAAGAATCGAAATATTTCTGTGGATAATCTGAGTCGCGTTGTCGAGTACATTTTCTGCCTGCCAGGCTCTTCTACTCCTGTTGAAAGGGCATTTTCAATTATGAACAATATATGGTCTGAAGAAAGAGGTAAAATGGCAGAATCCACAGTGAAAGGTCTAATGATTTGTAAATTAAACATTGAACTCAGCTTTAGTGAATTTTATGACAAAATTAAGAATGAAAAACCGTTTCTAAAAAACGTCCACACCAGTAACAAATATGAATGGTTTCAACCAGCTGATAACTAGGTTTTTGCAGTAAGAACGTAAGGTAGTTTTGTTCCTCATATAGTAATATATATATATATTTTTTTTTTGTAATTGTAATTCTATGTGATTGTGAACGCACTTTTAGTGTTCTGTAATATGTACCCAAGTTGGCCTAATTGTGTAATTGAGGCGTAGAAAGCTTAAAGTCACGTAATAATTAAGACTTGATATTTTCAAAATTGCATGACAAATTATTTTACAAGTGTCCCGGTTTGAGAAGAAAAAATTATGGTAAGCCTACTTATGGGCCAATCTATGAAGTACGGGTGATCGCTTACAATTGTCGTGCTACCAAGATAATGGGGACATTACGATGTCGGACAAGCTTGCTCAAAGTTGTTGTATTCAATTGCCGGGTTCGCATCTGGTTTTCTCGCAGTTGGTGTTGCTAAGGAAAGCATGAGACAATAATTAGAAAATGAATAAAAATCAAGGCCTCAGAGGGAAAGTCTGTCTGCATATACAAAATGAAGAGAACGGTTGTTTACTTAAACAATGATGTGAGGCGTGACGACTATTAAACAGCACATGCAGTGGAATCCGACCAGAGGACAAGGAGGACATGAAGAATCCAACCAGAGGACCAGGAGGACACGACAAGAGGACCAGAAGGACACTGAGGACCAAAGGAAGACGTACGGATGATTAACCACGACAAACAAGGTGATGAAAAACCAATGTAATTAAAGACATTTGAAAGACACTAATTAAAGTTAGAATGGAAGACATTCAACCCATATTAAAATAACTAAATTGTACATAAATGTAAAAGCAGAGTAAAATTTGGAATAATATCTCTTGTATAAAATTTAGTAATTGAGAGTAACGTAAATGATAAGAGAAATATTTGATTTTTGAGTTAACGTAATTAATAAAGTCTTTGTTGATAAAGGAGAATGCATATGCAGTAGAAAGTTTTAAAACCAATTAATATTAAAGAAATTTGAATACAGCAAAGATTTGATTGAAGCAAAGTAATCAGCAATTGCAAAAGATGACCACACAATGAGTAAGCCGAGAGCAAAATATTTTTAATTAATTAAAATTAGATAATAAGATTTATGTATAACCTGTTGTATGTAATTTGTTAGCTATAAGATGTGTACGAAAGTGTCGTACATACGATACAATAATGAGTACTATTTCAATATGCGAAATGAAAGATTTTGTTTAATAACAAAATAAATAATGGAACAATTTTAAACTTAAATAACGCATCATCTTCTTATTACAATTACACCCATGAATTCAATACATTATATAATTTGTGTTATGTTTTATAAATTGTCGCCCTCAACGTGTGGCATGATCCCGACCATTTGACTATTTAAATTTGTTTTGTAGCTAAATGGTTGCTCTAAAAGTAAATGTGTGTTAAATGAAAAATATATTAAACATTATTTGTATGTTATGTTAATTGTTGTGTATTATAATGACACAACTGGTGCTCAACAAATAAATATTATATAAAGGTGTAATTGCAATAAGAAAGATAATAATAATTAATAAATATAATACTTTAAATAAAAAAAATTAGTAACTCGGTTCCATAATAATAATATTTTAAAACATAATAAGGAATAAATAAATACAAAATATTCAATATGGCAGAACCAGGAAGTTTGAATCAAGAGGATATAGAATGAACAGTAGACACGGCCTGGATCGATGAAATATTTAATAGTAAACCAAAGGAGCTAGAATATACAGAAGATATGGCCTGGATCCATGAAATATTTGATAGCAAACAAGAGACTGTAAAAATTACAGAAAATTTAAATGAAGTAAACCCAATAAAAGAGGAGTTAAAACAAAGTACAGCTGATAGTAATAAACTGTAAGTAGAAAAAATTAACGACACTGATACGCACATAGCGGCAGTAGAAAATACAATCGAAACAAAGCTATGTGAACAAACCATAATAATTTAAAGTAAGAAAGAACAGACGTTCATAATTAATGATGATAATTTTAGTGAGATAATTAACACTAAGGAAGAATGTAAAGTAGAATATAAGCAATCATACCTGGTAAACGATAATATCCAAATCGCTGTGCAAACTCACAGTAAAGCAATTAAAACAGTAACATAATTAACACACAGCATTTGCAACGAGGATACGCACTATAATTATCGACCGAATGGTAATTATAACAATAATTATAACTGTAATGAAAACTACAGAGATTATCATAAACGACGCGCGAAGAAGCGAACAGCTGTTTACGTAGGCCGCATACAACAAACTGCTAGTATGGAACGAGTGGAGAGAAGAGAGAGAGAGAGAGAATTGAAGAGAAAATTCATCTGGTCAGCTCATCGAATAAAATTCTCACTGTATGAACAAGTGAATTACACGGTGAGTACAGACGTTAACGCAGAGATTGAAAAGCGGAAGTTGTTAGGTGTTGGCGGCTATACTACAAGGAAACAACGCCCGGCATCTAGTCGAACAATACAAAGCATTGTGTAGTCAGAACTAGAGTGAGTTAGAGACACTCAACACTCTAATGTAAATAATTATTTTAAACGAAAATATATTACAGTGTTAATTATTAATAAGATAAGGAATTGAATAATATATGAAAAATAATAATATGTTAAGAATAAGAGGTAAATAGGTAGAAAATTGCAATCTCTAAGGAGATATAATATAAAGAAGGCTTATATAATAACATGAGATTTTAGCAAAAATGCGTAAGAAAGAAGATCTACAAATGAGTAGAATTAAGATCAATTACCAGCAATAGTAAATACACAACAATATGCTCTTCAGACTGGTAAAGCATGATTGGAAGGTAATATTATGTAGTGAAATGTTGCTTAAATAAAGTAATAAAACCCATACTTGAAAGCGTAGAATATGCATCAGCTTTGAAAATGTTATTTATGTCTGTGAGAAGGTTTCAACTATTGATAATATGTTTAATAAGGTTAGACGTTATGTTTAAGGAAATGTTATGATTGGAAAAATGTTAAAGAAATGTTAAGGAATGTTATGTTTAAGGAAATGTAAGAAATGTTAAGGAATGTTATGTTTAAAGAAATTTAAGAAATGTTAAGGAATGTTAATGTTAAGGAAAGGTTAAGGAATGTAAGGAATGTTATGATTAAGGAAATGTAAAATTCCAGAGTGAAGGATGGCATAAAGCATTAAGAGAAGATGGAATTCAACCCATACTCACAGATATATAACGCTGCAAGAAGGAGAGAAGTTCATTAAGGAAATTTTATTCATGAATAACTGGGTCACTAGAACAACTGAAGTAGCAACAACTGAAGCGGATATACTAGAACAGCTGCATCAACTCTACTCGCATAGAGGGGGGAATATTTGCTCAAACCCTCCAAATAAGGGTAAAATTGAAAAATCGCATACTCATTATTAGTCGCACATAAAATAAATAAATGTGTCGGTAAATAAAAACAATACCATATTATTTGTCTAATAAAAAGGCAGAAAAAAAATTTTAATTTGGTATTAAACAAATTTTTTTTTCTCCAAGCAGGGAAATAACGCAACAGTACAACCATTAACGGTACTGGTGCATTGCCAAAATAAATTAAATAAATAATAAAAATGAATAAATACGGATTAATAAACATGATTCAGTTTGCAAAAGCTAAATCGTAGTTAAAAATAGGGAGCACAAAATTCATGCATGGACACGCATTCCTGGCACATCTGTCGCTAGCGTTGTGTACACGTGTATTGTTTGTGTGTGTGAAGTCTGTCCGTTCCTGAAATGTAACCAACCTTTTCAAGTAGAATAGTTTTTGTTTTATTTTAATTATAAGAAAAATGTGTATGATATGGGAAAACAAAAGACACCAAAGTGTATAGAAATTAAAGGTGAACAGAGGGTTAAAAGACTGTACCAATGTGATGAAAAGTGCAATTACTATATGTAAAAAGTGAACAGCTCTTTTTGTAATTATAATAAAGAAGTGTAATTTACGTATAGTAAAAATATAAAAATTAGTCATTGATTGAGCATCGAGTGGTGTGAAACAGACTTCATAATTCGCGAAGATAGGTGAAATTTATGAATTGATCCAGAGTGGGGGTAATGACGCTTCGACAAAATCTGACAAGTTGAAAATTGTTCAGACCTGAGTTTTTGCATGACCTGACTATAAATACCAGGTCGCGCTAATAAAGCTTCTTCTTCTCGATTCAACTGTTGCCACAGGAGGCTATGTCAGTCTACAACGCTAATTTAAATCTATAGTAAGAGTCACAGGACAAACTAGAAGTCGAACCAGAGCAGCAGAGTACATACGAGGAGGTCTATGGACACACCTGCAGCATATGATGTGAGGCATGACGTCTATTAAACAGCACATGCAGTGGAATCCGACCACAGGACCAGGAGGACAAGGAGAATCCAACCAGAGGACCAGGAGGACACAACAAAAGGACCAGAAGGACACGGACTGAGGACCAAAGGAGGACGTACGGATGATTAACCACGACAAATGAGGTGATGAAAAACCAATTTAATTACAGACATTTGAAAGACACTAATTAAAGTTAGAATGAAAGACATTCAACCAGTATTAAAATAACTAAGTTGTACATAAATGTAAACGCAGAGTAAAATTTAGAATAATATCTCTTGTATAAAATTTAGTAATTGAGAGTAACGTAAATGATAAGAGAAATATTTGATTTCTGAGTTAACGTCTCACGAATTAATAAAGTCTTTGTTGATAAAGGAGAATGCATATGCAGTAGAAAGTTTTAAAACCAATTAATATTAAAGAGATTTGAATACAAGTAAATTCATTATTGAAGCAAAATAATCAGCAATTGCAAAAGATGCCCACACAATGAGTAAGCCGAGAGCAAAAAATATTTAATTAATTAAAATTAGATAATAAGATTTATATATTGTTGTGCCCAGCACACTCCACATTATGACGCTGTGATTTTATTGTAAATGAGGATTCTACTCATACTCAAATTATTCAATGTATTATTTTATTTTATCTTAAGAATTATTTTAAGGAACAAACTGTGCGATTGTGAGGAACTGTGCTCCCATTTTTTATCATGGCACGTGTAGTGAGTTATCAACCAGGGAAGCTAAAAATAGTTTACTTGTCAGTGTTCGTGAACGAGTTCCGCTTTGGTTCACAAAAATCAATGTCAAATTCTCCTCTCGTGTGACCTGATAAGTTTCGAGACACGTGCAGAGTCCAGTTCTGATTGGCTGTATTTTGGACGTTAACTCATAGAGACTTTTTGCGTCACACAGGGTATAAAACTGACGAGAGCACTGGGAAGTACACACTCTTTTTTCACTTGTTCACTTTTTGGCGTCCTTGTGCACTCTCCATACATCCTCTGTCTACGATGGAGCCACATCAAAAGCGTAATTACAACTTTGTTTTGTTTCCTTTGTTCAAACTTAAAGCATTAATCGATTTTGGATAATGAATTATTTATACTCAGAAGTGCTCAGTAGTGTTCTAACTTTGTTAAGGAATATGTATAATTGACATCTAAATCATTTATGCCTAATTTAAAGTGGTAACGTACCAAATTCAGAAATATAGTTAGTAAAGCTTTTATAATGTTTTAATAAAGAATAGTCAGTATATAAAGAATGTTTTTTTTATATAATATTATGTCTTAATGAAAACACTCAACAGAATTATTGTAACTAGAGTATGTCACTTCAATTATTGTTATTTTGCAGAAGGCTGTGGTTTCAGCAGGGTAATTTTTGGAGGACTCGAATTCTAGTCGAACATCGACCGGTGAAGACTTGAGCGACTCGTCCTGTCTGCTACAATCGAAGACGAATAGCGGTGCTTTATCTCTGAACTCGTCCGGTGATAGAAGTACGTTGGATTGAGTCCTATGGTAGTAGTATTTTTGAAAACGAGAATACATGTCGTACAGCAGTGCGTAGCGTCCGTTAGCGATATCCAAGTTCAGGTTATCGTACGGGTAGTACTTGTCGTTCAGAAAGTATCACATTGGTCACCTTGCAGTGATCGAATTCGTCAGCGTGTTTTTTCAGATCGTTCTTTCTTCCGGTCTGGAAGGTCAGTATCACGAAACGCGGTTTTTCCAGTTGCGATGATGTCTTGATCATCCATGTCTGCCTGCTGGTCGTCGGTAATGCCGTGTATTCGTGTAGTTCCCAACTGCGAAACAGTATGGACAGCGGTGGGTCCTTCCGGATTAGGTCTAACAGCTCCAACCGCGTATCGTTGTTCACGTGTACCTACGGAACCATCCACGAGATTTTAGTCAGTTCGAGATCGGCGTTAGCGTCTGTAGCCGTAGTCGCGTTATAGCGTTTAAATCGGTGGACGTGCGTAACAGTATCAGTTCTTGTTTCATGTTTAAAATGATCCGCGTAAAGTCTTCGGCGAATCCCACCAGCATCCTCAGCGGTACGCAATAGTTGAATTCACTGTTGCTCCCCTTCGATGTTATCTCGTTAGTCGTTGGTGCCACCCATCCGGCGTTTTTCATCGCATCAACGTCCGGTTTACCGACGGATAGCATGGTTTTAAACGTGAACGTGATGCCGACGTTCTTGGTCCGATTGACTTCCACGCCGGCCAAATCTTAACTGATTATTCTTCGAAGAAAAACGCGATCGCGTTGTTCACCAGTTTCCCGTTCACTTCGTCAGTAGCACTCACTCCGGTCTTCTTGCTCAACTTCTCTTCGACGTACAAGAAACTTTCCATCATGAGAGTGAAGACGTCCTGCTGCAGCATGGGTATACGTATTTCATCGTTGTTACCGTACCGCGACGACACGTACGGTGCGTGACTGTGGTACTCGTAATGCGTGATGATGTCGTCGAAGAGCGGACCTCGATCGACCGCAAAGATACCGCTAACCGCCATGTTACTTGTTTTTCTTGACTTTGAAGCCCAGTGAAATCAGATAGCGTCGGTTCGCCGGTGTTAACCGCTTCAACGTCGACTGATGGGTTTCCCGAACGTTCGCTCCTCTTTTATCTTCACAAGTCTTGCGCGGGACGATGATGATGACGATGACGGTGCAACAGAAAAAAACTATCTTTGAAGTAAAAACCCATCGTTACATCCGTTTTAGGTAAATTCGCACGGTGATGACTTCACCGCGAAAATTGACGAGACCACCGTCTTGATCGTGTACGGACACGGTAATGTTGCGTAAACTTTGCACGTTCACCGGAAGGTATATGACGTTTCTGGGTAAAACCCAGCATAGCACCGATCCCGTGTTGTGTACTACCGAAATCTATCTCGTAAGAACAATAAAGTTCACATTTCAACGTCTTATTATTACGACGTAGAACGAATCTTCTGTCGTCTAACGCTTTCCTCAAGTACGTTTCGATATCGCCGATTTCATACGCGCCGGTCGGTTATTCGATGAGTTCTAATGTGTTACGCGCACCCTCCAGTACGAGAAAGACGTGTTACTGCCGCTTTCCACGTTCGGTATAAGTTGTATGTGGTGAAGTCCAACATTCCCGCATACCATTCACCGTCCATCAGTTCGAGAGGTGGAAAAAAGTCACAAACGAGACCGCTCGGATCTGTACCCGCGACGGTGACCGTAAGCGCAGACATCTCGTCGTTTACTGATCGTTCGACGACAAAAACTCTAAACATAAATGTCCGCAGACGACAGTGTCCGGCGGTTGTTTACACGCGTAATTGTAACGTACGTCGGTCACGTTCGATCCGAAATACCACAGCAGCTCGACCGGCGGACGTAAATTGCCGATCCTGTCGAAGTACATGACCCTGTCGCCTCGCTTCTTGTAGCATACGCAGTGCGTGCCCGGTCCGGTGGTATCGTCCAGATTCACGACGGCGCTTTCGTTCTCCCACGGCAGCGAGCGCGGTAAAGCGTCGCGCATGTATACGTGCTGCCTTTTTCCGCTTGACGACCGCTCCGCTGCGGCGACCACGACGTCGTTTACGTCCGCAGCACAGTCCGCCGCCTAACACCGATTTCGCTTTCATCGGTGCAGCTACCGCGGTCGCATACGCCCTTTCGCTGATACCCGAGTTCAAAGCCTTCACTCGTTCCCACGCCTTGCCGGCTAGCACGCGATCCGCTACGCGTCTGCGTTCGTTGTCCTTGTATTTGGCGTACGCGATGTCGTGTTCACGACAGGCTTCGTCCAACTCGTTGATTCCGCGTTCGCCGCGTGCCAATCTCTCCTCCAGTTTAGTTTCCGGTCCGCAGAACCTGTATCCGGGCAGATGCAGTTCCACCTGTAACACGTCCACTGCTCGATTGATTAGAGTCGGTACTGACTGTGAATTTTTTTAATTTTTTTTGTGTTATTTGAGAGGCCCATTGGTCCTCTAAGCTCCCTTCAGCCATGAGGATATGGAATTGTGGGTAGGTAGCGTACGCCAGCAATGACCGGGCGATGAGAAAGTGGTGTTACCAGCATATAGGGAGGATGTTGGTGTACAGGTGTGTGTAGCCTCTAGGAGAGGGAGTGGTGGGGTATTCAGTGCCAAACTTACGGACTGTAATGCCAGTGTCGTGCGCAGCAATTGACGCTAAAGTTGTTGAGAAGCGTCGTAGTGATGTCAAGGGCAGGGGCGGGTTCAGGAACAGGTTGTTGAGGTATACTTGGGCTACCAGTGGAGGGTTTTGTTTTTATTTATTTGTTCATAGCGACGTTGAAGAAGTAGAAAGATAAGATGCAGGACAGGTTTTTTTTTTAAATAGCAACGTTGAAGACGTAGGAAGATGTAGGAGGTCTGGTTGTTTATTTTTTATTTTTCATATTACTTTTTTATTTTATATTTTTCATATTGTTTTTATTTTTCACTTATGTTAGAGATGAACCCTAGACAGGTCCTGGGACCCTTCTGTTACGTGGTCTTCTACGTAGTATCCTGGGCGGGGGTTCACCCGCAAGAGTCAGAAGACGGTTTAGAAGGAAGTGTGATCGCCGGGCATTTTGGGCAGGTCTATTAGGGGGTGTGTGGAGGGTGTGTAATGTTGATCTAGTGTTTGCTGTCGTAGCGTACTTCCAGTTTAGTTTGTGGAGGAATGTGTCTAGGTCTGGGAAGTGTTTATTTAGGGCATATAAAGTCGTATTCGGGGTTTTAGTGATGGGAGGACGGCGGTAGATTAGGCGCAGGGCCCGCCGTTCTGTGATTCCGTATGAGTCGATTTTGTTGGTCTCAGTCGTCAGCAGGATCGGGTGTGCATATGTTATTATCGGCCTGATGCAAGTTGTGTAGATCCTGCTGAGTAGTTCACTGGAGCAGCGATCGTTGGTGCTAAGCGTGCGTAGTGCTCGGATACGGACTCGCGCTTGGTCATTGGTTTTCTTGATATGTTGGCGCCAGGTCAGTGTGGTTTCAAGGGTGACTCCACGGTATTTGTAGTCACGCTTCGGGATTATGTTTGATAGGCCAACACGGACTGGATTTTGAAAAAAGTGACTCATGTTTCGTCCTGTGCGGTTGAAAACGCAAAGTTGGGTCTTATCCGTGTTTACTGTGATTCTCCAAGTGTTGCAGTATTCAAAGAAAGACTGCAACATATCCTGCAGGTGTGTGATGGTTCGCTGGTGACGTTGATGGGAGACCCAGTATGCTGTATCATCTGCATACTGGGCCAGGCCTGCTGATGGGTATGTTAGCTGGGGCGGGGGGGAGGGGTGTCTTTGGTAAAGATGATGTATAGTAGTGGGCTAATGGCTGATCCCTGGGGAACACCAGCGTGTAGTTGGAAAGGTGCCGAGAGATGCTGGCTAACTCGGACTTGAGCTGTTCGGCCATCCAGGAACTGCGAAAGCCATTTTATGATGTTTGGGGAGAAGTGACATCCGAGGGTTTTAAATCTGAGGCCATTATGCCAGACGGAGTCAAAAGCTTTTCGGATGTCGAGAAGTGATATGATGGTTGGGTGTCTGAGGTAAGAGTTCTCCTGGATGGCGCTGATCACCCTGACCAGCTGGTCATAGATATTGTACCCAGGGCGAAAACCTCCCTGCATACTGGGTAGGACGTTGTGGATTTTCAGATGTTGATGGATCCTGATGCAAGTCTGGCGGATTTCGATGGTTTGGGAAACATCAGGACATGGGCATGTTTCCAAGCTTGGGGTATGTATCCTAGCTGTAAATTTATTGTATAAAGCTGGGATAGTGGGTCAAGTGCTATGTCAGAGAGAGCTTTCAATACTTTGTTTGGAATGCCGTTAGGGCCAGTCGCTGAGTTTCGGCATTGCGGGAGCTTGTATTTTATGTCGTCTGTTGTTATTGGCTGCTCCAGTGGATGTTCGTATGGTCCATTAAGTCTGTCGTCTGGTTTGAAGAGTTCTCTGTGGGTGTGTATGAAGGTGTTAATTGAGTGTTCGGCGACTGCGTCAAAGTCAGGGCTGGTCGGATAGCTATGAACCGACTAGAGTGTATCCCGGAAGGCGGCTGCCTTTTCGCTATCGCTAACGATCAGACTCACCCACCAGGATAGGAGTAGTTAGTTTTGGAGGGTTGTGGAAGCGCTAAACTTTCTTTCAGAACTGCGCGGGGTCGTATGGAATGTGTCTTGTACAGAGGTACAGAGGCTGTCGAGTCGCGTGGTCCGGTGTACTCTGATGGGGGTTTTCATCTCGTTCGAGAGTCTTCTGTATTCCGATTGGAGCAGCTCGTTTTGGCGGTCTTTATTTAAAAGACGGCGAATCCAAAGTTTCCTACGGATCAGTACAAGTATTGGAGGAGGTAGTCTTTGTAGGGAACTTTTGATGTGTTTCGTGGGGATTGCCATAGCTATCGCTGTCTTTATGGCAGTCGTTATTGTTGCGTTGTAATTGTCAGTTTCGTCTGGTGTGGAAGGGGGCAGGGAGCGGCGAGAGCAAAGAAGCAGCAGCGTGTGAAAAGAGTGGCCAATCTGCAGCATAGTAGTCTGTGACGGCCACTTGGCGGGGTTCTAGGGACTGGTATTGAACGTGGCCGTAGGCAACTGTAAACAGAAAGGGGACGTGATCGCAACCCACGTCTGGGCCTGGGCGAATCCCGTGAATTCTCCGGGTGATGTCGGCTGAGGTTATCAGCTTATCGGGACTGGTGGGTAAATGCGCCGGGTTTGATGGGTGGCGGGTGGGTGGGGTACGATGTAGCCGCAGACCAGATGTATTCAACAGCCTGTGTAACATAGTACCTTTGGCGTTTTTCCATCGGTCTCCGAATTTATGATGATGGGCATTGAAATCGGCAGCTAAGACCAGTCTGGGGTATGAGGTGGCCAGATGATGTAGGAGTCGACGTCTAGTGCAACAGTAGGCGGGCTGTAGTATGTTGCTATGAATATGGGTGGGGAGTTGCAGAAACTGAGCTTGACCAGAAGTGTGTTGGTCGGGTTGTTCGGTATGGTCTGTCTTTGGGCCCTGAGAGAGTTGCGGACAAGTATCGCAACTCCCCCAGAGTGCGGCGTGTTATCCTGCCGGAAGAGGGTATAGCCTGGAAAGTACAGGCGGTTGTTGGCAGTTAAAAATGTTTCGTTGAGGGTGGCGACGTCTGTCTGCAATTCCTGTAGAAGGTTGGTGAGCTCACCCTGCCTGGACCGAAGCCCGCGGCAGTTGAGATGGAGGTGGGTGAGATAATTTTTGTGGACTACGCTGGAGTCTCTGTCCATTGCTGTTTATCTTTGTGCTTTGGAATGAAGGATTGTTAGTCCTTCAGGGGTTCTATTAAACAGAGTGACTGTGTGAACGAAAGGTATCGCGCTTTTAACCACTTTTCTGATAAGACCATGCCCCCTTTTTTCATTTATAACACTATGACCACGTAATTCGTACATGATTACTATTTAACTGGATTCATAAACGGAACTCCAATCTGTTTTCTCCTTTACAGTCGTATCCAAGTCTTGTATTAATTCCTTGTCTCCGCCTCGTTAGCGAGTAGCAACTCTGCCTCTTCGGCGCTGAGTGATCTACGCGCTGTTTGCGTGTGCAATTTATAGATGTAGGATACTACTTTCTCCCAACGTTGTTGGAACACTTTTGCGAGTTTGTACATTTCACTCATCGCGTACTGCCTTGCGTCCTCCAATTGACGTAAGTTTACGGTGTCCATGACCCGAACGCCATCGCCGATATTTAAAAGTCTTTCCTTGCGCGTTGAAAAAGGTTCCATTTAACAAAGCGATCGTGTGCTCATTCAAAAATTCCAAGTTCACCGCGTCCTTGTTGTTTACGGGTGGCGCTAACTGCGTTATCCGCACGTTCCCCACCGCTAGGTTAGATTGTGCGTCCCGAGGTATAACCTTGGCGTCTACATATCCTTTGGTCGCAGCGTCTCTCGCACGAATCAGTTCGATGAGGGACTGTATGCGGTGGTCGCGCGCGTCGACAACGACGACGGCCTCGTTCTTCTTCGTATTCGGTGCCAGCGTTGTGAAACGCAAGCACTTGTAGTTTTCGTACTGCCTGTTGATGGCGTCCTTGAGATCAGCGGGAGCTCCGACGTTGGCGAGCTTACGACCTTTGACGTCTATTCTTGTGATGACACCACCACTGCCGCCGCCACCGCCGCTGGAATCTTGTGTCGGATCGTCGTCGACCAACAGACAGTGCTCTTGCACGAACTGCAGTGGAACGGCATCACTACCGTCGAGCGGTTCGCCCAAGTTTTGTATTTTATCTCCGCTACGTCGAAATGTCCGTCCTCCGTCATACCGATACCGATATCCTCCCACAGACTACGTTGCTTCTCCCTTCGCACTGTGACGGTGCTCTGGTGTCTGCCGAATTTATCTCATCGTGCCGAGATACGAATGAAATGTGTCAACTCTGTACGCTCGTTTATATACATATTATACGTAGTGGTATATCGGACTTATTTATACAACGATGTCGGCTTCACGCAGTTCTTGCACAATTGAGACGATATCGTTCGTGTGACCACTGTTGCCAGCGCGTTCGGATTGAATCAACAATCGCAGTCTGTCCACCAGTTCGTTCTGGTCGTCCCAATGCACGTAATCAATTTTATCATTTCCTCTTCTCCTTACTTCCATGTTGTAACAGTACATATGACACCACATCCACCTAAGTACTGAAAATTAAGTTAAAGGCCACCACTAATAAAAATACATTAAAAGGTCTAGAATACCACCAAGTATACTGAAGAAGAAAGTACCATAAGTTTAAATAAGTGAAGCATCATTGAAAGGAATTCACTAGTAAATGCACCAATAAAGAAGAAAAGAAGAATAAAGACGAGACGACTGACCTACTATACCCAATAGATCAGTGAGAAGGACACAAGACCACAAAGGAGGAAAGAAAAATCAGTGAGAAGGACACAAGAAAACAAAAGAAGAAAGAAGAATCAGGGAGAAGCATACAACAAGGACAACTTCAAGAAAGAAGAAGGAAGAAACAAGGTGAAGAAGACAAGTGAAAACCACATCATGTATAAAAATAAACAACAGTAAGAAGGAGATCAGTGAAGAAAGAAGAAGGAAGATAACCAGACCAAACACAAGAACAAGGGAAGGAAATTGAAGTATAACAAACTAACATAAACCTTTGAAAGAATAATTGTATTAAGAAGAAGGAAGAAATGTTAATTAATTACATGATATAAATCCCTAAGCTGTATAGTAAAGTCAACACTGACCACAACTCATTTAATGAATAGATTCATTGTCTCTGTGAAACACATTATTGTAAATAAGGACTAAATATTGTAAATAAAGAGTCACAAGCAAACTGAATGAGGACAAGATGAGTTTATGATAGCTAAATGATGTGTAGTTATAGAATAAACAGAGGAATAGGTCCCAAAATAGTGAATGACCAATTGTACAGTGGGAATGATGTTCATACAAACCCACTAATTATCAACAAATAAGATAATACAGGAGTAAACTAAATGTGAACTATTGATAACCAATAACCAATGTACAAACATGGAATGTAAACCAGTCGAATAGACTAATATAGAAATACACAGCCATCAACAACACATTACTGCTCACTGAACCTATAACATAACCTAATCTGGGCATCCAGTTTCCAGTAAAACTTGATGAAAACTAAATCAAAACAATGTTAAACCAAAATGTAATGAGCTAGGAAGTAAATAGAGCATATAAGGAACGTTTTGTACGTGATAGCTAATAGTATAACAGAATATAAAAGCTATATTTATGTAATACAAATATGACAAAATGCTTGTAATGGCAAAGAGACATTATGCAACCAAAATCATGTTATAAACACATTATACAAAGATAGTAACTCAACTAATGACCTGATGTCAGACAGAATACTGTTCATATGAGCAAATGCAACCAAAATAACCATCTAAATAGTCTATATAAATGTAATTACAACTAAACCATTGTGACAGTTAGCTGCAAGTAAAATTTACAGCCACCAAACCTAGATAATAACAGAATCAAATGCAGAGTGAACTACATCACAATAACGATAAGGTCATTGTGACTATTTCAATTATCAATTAGAAAATAATGCAAATAAAATGTGTAGGATACCAAGCATACAACCAGGTAACTCCATATAGGCATGATAAGCCTAATTAATAAGTGATAATTAAGGCACTAAACCAATAATGTAGGGAAAAAGAACACTACCAGTAGTGACTTAACCCATCGATATTTAATTACACCATGTTAAAATTCAATTAAATACTCTTATTGCTAGGGAATAAGAAAAACAAAAATGTATGACAATAGGTTTAAGTGCGAATCTATGAAAACGGACATAGTGCTAATATTAAGACATAGTTTTAAGGGAAAATTGTACAGTAATTTAAGAACGAGATATTACAATAGAAAATAGAGTAAAAACCATAAAATATTGATAATTAATGGATTAATGGACACTAAGTATAAATGCTAAGTGCTAAGTCAGCTAACCCTAATCAGAAATATATGATGAGGGGGTTCAAATTAATAGTCTTTAAAAATCATGAACAATGAGGGTAATCACAATATCATCAGTACAATTATAAGGAAGATATTGGACTTTTAAGAATAACTGTATTATGCTCAGCCCTTTCGCGTGGGTATGTGAACCATGATTTCTTAATCTTGTTCCCAAAGACTGACGCTGATGAGAGCGTCTGTTTTGACGAAGTCTACCGTAAATAAACGAATTAAAATAAACTGACCAATCAGAGCTTATAAAAAATCCGAAATTCATCATTCCGACAGAGGAACCAGGGACAGTCTTTCAACAACAACGAAGCGAGCTGCATGCTCGTCGACGCTCCAGAAAAACGTGCTTTTGACAGCAACCAAGCGTAAACAACATTAACCTCAAACTGAGATATAGGTTACATACACTGAAGAATCAGTGCAGTTTATTTACAAGTGTACTTTATTCGGAGTTAATGCGCATAGGAGTGGGTGCAGTGTAGTGATGAAATTTAAATAATTAATTAATAAATTTTAATTAATTAAAAAGTGTTAATAAAAATAAAAAAAAAAGTGTAACCCTTCAAACGACAAGAGACGCAAGTATTCATACCCACAAATATAATGTTATGATTAGATGATAAGAAAGATAACTGAACGCTAAAAGCGATTCCAATTGACCTATAGAAACAATTAAATTCCCTATTCTTAACAGATGAATACAAATGAACAATGTCGAAATTGGACGATTTGAGTAACGACAATTTCAACTATTTGTATACTATAAATATCTAGAATAAGTAAAGACATTGTAATATCAATGAAGAGTGTATGTGCTCTCATGCTATTAGCAGATAGGAGTATGAAATATTTTGTTACTAAATTCAATTAAGAGTTTCGCCAGAGAGTGATAACTACAATAAATGAGTTACCTTTACCTGAAATAGGAATATCCAATTTTACAGATGATCTTAGTACCTGACACTGGATTATCACAATTACTATTAATTATATTATATTTTTATATTATATTTTTATATATTATATTATTATATAATATTTTTATATTAACTAATAAAAAAAAAAAAAAAAGGTAGATAAGTTAAATAAGTTAATAAAAAAGAACAAAGTAAAAAAGGAACACCTCTCTAAGAATAACTATGAAAAAAGAGTAATAAACCTTACAGAGGTAAATTTCAATACAGAAGAAAAAGAAATGTTAGCAAAAGGTTTAAAATACGCACCGCCACCAGAATTAAATCAAGAAAAAACGATTATTGAATGCGAAAGCATAGTACAAAAACTAGGAAATGAAAATGATAAAAAAAGAATAAGGTGGGAAGTAGGGAATGTAGTAGATAAAATATTTAAGAGAAGTTTGTATAATTCAAAAAATGAACAAAAAATCAAATCAACTGTAACTAAACTAAAGAATAAAATAAAGAAGAATGATATTATAGTAACGAAGGCGGACAAAGGAAATACAATGGTACTACTGAGAAAGGACGAATACATAAAGAAAACGGAAGAATTTATAAGGGAAGGACCATACGAGGAAATAAAGTATGATTATACAAGTAAGTACCAGTCAAGGATAAAACAAATGATGAAACAGATAACATTTATAGAAGAAAATAAGAAAAAGTATTTATTGGAAAGTAATCCAACAGCACCAACTTTTAAAAGTCAGGTTAAGATACATAAAGAAGGAAAACCAATTAGACCGATTGTTTCTTTTATTAATGCACCTATTTATAAATTATCAAAGGAAGTTAGCAGAGTACTGAAAGAGAAATATGAATTTGGGACAAAATACAACATAGAGAATAATGTAAAATTGATAGAAAAATTAGAAAATATTAGGATTAATGTAAATACAAAATTGATATCACTGGATGTTAAGGACATGTTTACCAATATCACAGTAAATAAAGTTATTAAGTTAATAAGCGATAATAATATGGGAGAATACAGGTATAAAAAGCAGTTGATGAAAGTAATTAAAGAATGTGTAAATCAGAACTATTTTAGGTTTAATAACAAGTTTTATATACAGAAAAAAGGTTTACCTATGGGGTCTTCATTATCCCCTATTCTTGCTGAAATATACATGAATGATTTTGAAAAGCAATTAATAACTTCCACTAAGTATAAAAACAATATAAAATTATGGTCTAGATACGTTGATGATGTATTAGTAATTTGGGAAGGAAGCATAGAAGAAGTGCATGAGTTTATAAATGAGGTAAATAGTAAGGATAAAAACTTACAATTTAAAGAAGAGATAGGAGGTAAGAAAATAAATTACTTAGATTTAAACATAGAAATTAAAGATAATGAGAAACTACAGTTTGGGATATTTAGGAAAGAGTCGTATTCTGATATAATTATACCAAGAGAGTCTTACCACCCATATAGATATAAAATGGCGGCAATCAATTCATTTTGTTACAGAGCTCAGAAGTGTTTAAAAGAGACCGAGTCAAAAGATAGGGAGTTAAGAACGATAAAGGGAATTGTAAGGAATAATAATTATAACACCAACATAGTGGATAAAGTTATGAAAAGGGTTAACATACAAAAAGATAAAATAGAACCAGAACAAAAGAATTATGCAGGGTCATTGACATACATAGGTTCACATACTAGAAAAATTATAAAATGTTTTAATAAATATGGAGTAGATATAGCTATTAAAAAATGTGAAACGGTATTTGATAAGATAAGGAATAAGAATATAGAAAAAATTCCAGTATTACAGAAAAGCGGAATTTATAAATTAAAATGTAAAGACTGCAACAAGGTGTACCTAGGAGAGACAGGACGGAAATTCGTATGCAGGTTGTCTGACCACAAACGTGGAGAAGGTAATAGAACAACCAATTCGTTATATGCAAGACATTTCATAGAAGACAACCATAAGTTTGTTAATCCTTTGGAAGAATACGAAATTGTAAAAGTAGTGAATAACACAGTTGAAAGGAAGCTTAGAGAGGAGTTAGAAATATTGAAAGAGAGAGAAAAAGGGTTAGACAATTTAATTAATATTAAAATTAAATTTGATAATGAAGAAATATTTTATAACATGATTAAGAAGTAAATGATAGAGGACAGATAGATAATATTAAGAATTATTTTGCATAGTACTATTTGGATGTTTTAAAATAAGGGTGTTGACTGACCCACGTGTGTGGAGAGGAAGTGGGTAGTTTAAAAGGATGCACACACACACACACAACACTGAAACACAAGGAATTTGCTAGAAAAAATATGTAACTCTACAGATGGTGTGACAGGGTTTAGGGGGTGGGGAAGGGTCATTCATATTATAGCTTGTTGTGTGTGAGCATGGTGGGGGAGAGGGGTGAAGGGGTTGTTTCCACTTATTTTGTGTCTATTCCAATCTGACGATGGGCTGTGAAGCTTGAAAGCGCTAATTGGGATAATTTTTACATAGTGGTGTGCAACTGTGATCATTCTGATTGTGATTTCATCCACTAACACAAATTTCTTCATTAAACGTCTGTTAAGATGTGCAATCGACTACAGGTAATGGACAACAACAATGAGGTAATAAACGACAACAATAAGGTAAGTAAAGTATTTAAATATCTTAAGTTAAAAGTTAAATTGAAGAGGGTTTTAAGTAAAATATGGTTTAATAAACAATGTCTGGATAATAATGTCATCCCAAAGTACGCTCAAGTTAAAATTAAAAATAAGAACAGTGTAGCCAAAAAAGTAAAAGAACAAAGCGAGAAGTTGTGGATAAAACTGGAAATAAGGTCACTATACGGCTTAATCAATAGATATAATAGGGAATTATATGACAGACACATAGAATTGTTAAGAATATACTCGTATGTAGAGTTAGAAGAAATATTATATAATTTTGGTTTGGGGTACGTAGAAAAGAAATTGGAAAAGAAAAATAAAAAAATGGTAGATAAGTTAAATAAGTTAATAAAAAAGAACAAAGTAAAAAAGGAACACCTCTCTAAGAATAACTATGAAAAAAGAGTAATAAACCTTACAGAGGTAAATTTCAATACAGAAGAAAAAGAAATGTTAGCAAAAGGTTTAAAATACGCACCGCCACCAGAATTAAATCAAGAAAAAACGATTATTGAATGCGAAAGCATAGTACAAAAACTAGGAAATGAAAATGATAAAAAAAGAATAAGGTGGGAAGTAGGGAATGTAGTAGATAAAATATTTAAGAGAAGTTTGTATAATTCAAAAAATGAACAAAAAATCAAATCAACTGTAACTAAACTAAAGAATAAAATAAAGAAGAATGATATTATAGTAACGAAGGCGGACAAAGGAAATACAATGGTACTACTGAGAAAGGACGAATACATAAAGAAAACGGAAGAATTTATAAGGGAAGGACCATACGAGGAAATAAAGTATGATTATACAAGTAAGTACCAGTCAAGGATAAAACAAATGATGAAACAGATAACATTTATAGAAGAAAATAAGAAAAAGTATTTATTGGAAAGTAATCCAACAGCACCAACTTTTAAAAGTCAGGTTAAGATACATAAAGAAGGAAAACCAATTAGACCGATTGTTTCTTTTATTAATGCACCTATTTATAAATTATCAAAGGAAGTTAGCAGAGTACTGAAAGAGAAATATGAATTTGGGACAAAATACAACATAGAGAATAATGTAAAATTGATAGAAAAATTAGAAAATATTAGGATTAATGTAAATACAAAATTGATATCACTGGATGTTAAGGACATGTTTACCAATATCACAGTAAATAAAGTTATTAAGTTAATAAGCGATAATAATATGGGAGAATACAGGTATAAAAAGCAGTTGATGAAAGTAATTAAAGAATGTGTAAATCAGAACTATTTTAGGTTTAATAACAAGTTTTATATACAGAAAAAAGGTTTACCTATGGGGTCTTCATTATCCCCTATTCTTGCTGAAATATACATGAATGATTTTGAAAAGCAATTAATAACTTCCACTAAGTATAAAAACAATATAAAATTATGGTCTAGATACGTTGATGATGTATTAGTAATTTGGGAAGGAAGCATAGAAGAAGTGCATGAGTTTATAAATGAGGTAAATAGTAAGGATAAAAACTTACAATTTAAAGAAGAGATAGGAGGTAAGAAAATAAATTACTTAGATTTAAACATAGAAATTAAAGATAATGAGAAACTACAGTTTGGGATATTTAGGAAAAAGTCGTATTCTGATATAATTATACCAAGAGAGTCTTACCACCCATATAGATATAAAATGGCGGCAATCAATTCATTTTGTTACAGAGCTCAGAAGTGTTTAAAAGAGACCGAGTCAAAAGATAGGGAGTTAAGAACGATAAAGGGAATTGTAAGGAATAATAATTATAACACCAACATAGTGGATAAAGTTATGAAAAGGGTTAACATACAAAAAGATAAAATAGAACCAGAACAAAAGAATTATGCAGGGTCATTGACATACATAGGTTCACATACTAGAAAAATTATAAAATGTTTTAATAAATATGGAGTAGATATAGCTATTAAAAAATGTGAAACGGTATTTGATAAGATAAGGAATAAGAATATAGAAAAAATTCCAGTATTACACAAAAGCGGAATTTATAAATTAAAATGTAAAGACTGCAACAAGGTGTACCTAGGAGAGACAGGACGGAAATTCGTATGCAGGTTGTCTGACCACAAACGTGGAGAAGGTAATAGAACAACCAATTCGTTATATGCAAGACATTTCATAGAAGACAACCATAAGTTTGTTAATCCTTTGGAAGAATACGAAATTGTAAAAGTAGTGAATAACACAGTTGAAAGGAAGCTTAGAGAGGAGTTAGAAATATTGAAAGAGAGATAAAAAGGGTTAGACAATTTAATTAATATTAAAATTAAATTTGATAATGAAGAAATATTTTATAACATGATTAAGAAGTAAATGATAGAGGACAGATAGATAATATTAAGAATTATTTTGCATAGTACTATTTGGATGTTTTAAAATAAGGGTGTTGACTGACCCACGTGTGTGGAGAGGAAGTGGGTAGTTTAAAAGGATGCACACACACACACACAACACTGAAACACAAGGAATTTGCTAGAAAAAATATGTAACTCTACAGATGGTGTGACAGGGTTTAGGGGGTGGGGAAGGGTCATTCATATTATAGCTTGTTGTGTGTGAGCATGGTGGGGGAGAGGGGTGAAGGGGTTGTTTCCACTTATTTTGTGTCTATTCCAATCTGACGATGGGCTGTGAAGCTTGAAAGCGCTAATTGGGATAATTTTTACATAGTGGTGTGCAACTGTGATCATTCTGATTGTGATTTCATCCACTAACACAAATTTCTTCATTAAACGTCTGTTAAGATGTGCAATCGACTACAGGTAATGGACAACAACAATGAGGTAATAAACGACAACAATAAGGTAAGTAAAGTATTTAAATATCTTAAGTTAAAAGTTAAATTGAAGAGGGTTTTAAGTAAAATATGGTTTAATAAACAATGTCTGGATAATAATGTCATCCCAAAGTACGCTCAAGTTAAAATTAAAAATAAGAACAGTGTAGCCAAAAAAGTAAAAGAACAAAGCGAGAAGTTGTGGATAAAACTGGAAATAAGGTCACTATACGGCTTAATCAATAGATATAATAGGGAATTATATGACAGACACATAGAATTGTTAAGAATATACTCGTATGTAGAGTTAGAAGAAATATTATATAATTTTGGTTTGGGGTACGTAGAAAAGAAATTGGAAAAGAAAAATAAAAAAATGGTAGATAAGTTAAATAAGTTAATAAAAAAGAACAAAGTAAAAAAGGAACACCTCTCTAAGAATAACTATGAAAAAAGAGTAATAAACCTTACAGAGGTAAATTTCAATACAGAAGAAAAAGAAATGTTAGCAAAAGGTTTAAAATACGCACCGCCACCAGAATTAAATCAAGAAAAAACGATTATTGAATGCGAAAGCATAGTACAAAAACTAGGAAATGAAAATGATAAAAAAAGAATAAGGTGGGAAGTAGGGAATGTAGTAGATAAAATATTTAAGAGAAGTTTGTATAATTCAAAAAATGAACAAAAAATCAAATCAACTGTAACTAAACTAAAGAATAAAATAAAGAAGAATGATATTATAGTAACGAAGGCGGACAAAGGAAATACAATGGTACTACTGAGAAAGGACGAATACATAAAGAAAACGGAAGAATTTATAAGGGAAGGACCATACGAGGAAATAAAGTATGATTATACAAGTAAGTACCAGTCAAGGATAAAACAAATGATGAAACAGATAACATTTATAGAAGAAAATAAGAAAAAGTATTTATTGGAAAGTAATCCAACAGCACCAACTTTTAAAAGTCAGGTTAAGATACATAAAGAAGGAAAACCAATTAGACCGATTGTTTCTTTTATTAATGCACCTATTTATAAATTATCAAAGGAAGTTAGCAGAGTACTGAAAGAGAAATATGAATTTGGGACAAAATACAACATAGAGAATAATGTAAAATTGATAGAAAAATTAGAAAATATTAGGATTAATGTAAATACAAAATTGATATCACTGGATGTTAAGGACATGTTTACCAATATCACAGTAAATAAAGTTATTAAGTTAATAAGCGATAATAATATGGGAGAATACAGGTATAAAAAGCAGTTGATGAAAGTAATTAAAGAATGTGTAAATCAGAACTATTTTAGGTTTAATAACAAGTTTTATATACAGAAAAAAGGTTTACCTATGGGGTCTTCATTATCCCCTATTCTTGCTGAAATATACATGAATGATTTTGAAAAGCAATTAATAACTTCCACTAAGTATAAAAACAATATAAAATTATGGTCTAGATACGTTGATGATGTATTAGTAATTTGGGAAGGAAGCATAGAAGAAGTGCATGAGTTTATAAATGAGGTAAATAGTAAGGATAAAAACTTACAATTTAAAGAAGAGATAGGAGGTAAGAAAATAAATTACTTAGATTTAAACATAGAAATTAAAGGTAATGAGAAACTACAGTTTGGGATATTTAGGAAAGAGTCGTATTCTGATATAATTATACCAAGAGAGTCTTACCACCCATATAGATATAAAATGGCGGCAATCAATTCATTTTGTTACAGAGCTCAGAAGTGTTTAAAAGAGACCGAGTCAAAAGATAGGGAGTTAAGAACGATAAAGGGAATTGTAAGGAATAATAATTATAACACCAACATAGTGGATAAAGTTATGAAAAGGGTTAACATACAAAAAGATAAAATAGAACCAGAACAAAAGAATTATGCAGGGTCATTGACATACATAGGTTCACATACTAGAAAAATTATAAAATGTTTTAATAAATATGGAGTAGATATAGCTATTAAAAAATGTGAAACGGTATTTGATAAGATAAGGAATAAGAATATAGAAAAAATTCCAGTATTACAGAAAAGCGGAATTTATAAATTAAAATGTAAAGACTGCAACAAGGTGTACCTAGGAGAGACAGGACGGAAATTCGTATGCAGGTTGTCTAACCACAAACGTGGAGAAGGTAATAGAACAACCAATTCGTTATATGCAAGACATTTCATAGAAGACAACCATAAGTTTGTTAATCCTTTGGAAGAATACGAAATTGTAAAAGTAGTGAATAACACAGTTGAAAGGAAGCTTAGAGAGGAGTTAGAAATATTGAAAGAGAGAGAAAAAGGGTTAGACAATTTAATTAATATTAAAATTAAATTTGATAATGAAGAAATATTTTATAACATGATTAAGAAGTAAATGATAGAGGACAGATAGATAATATTAAGAATTATTTTGCATAGTACTATTTGGATGTTTTAAAATAAGGGTGTTGACTGACCCACGTGTGTGGAGAGGAAGTGGGTAGTTTAAAAGGATGCACACACACACACACAACACTGAAACACAAGGAATTTGCTAGAAAAAATATGTAACTCTACAGATGGTGTGACAGGGTTTAGGGGGTGGGGAAGGGTCATTCATATTATAGCTTGTTGTGTGTGAGCATGGTGGGGGAGAGGGGTGAAGGGGTTGTTTCCACTTATTTTGTGTCTATTCCAATCTGACGATGGGCTGTGAAGCTTGAAAGCGCTAATTGGGATAATTTTTACATAGTGGTGTGCAACTGTGATCATTCTGATTGTGATTTCATCCACTAACACAAATTTCTTCATTAAACGTCTGTTAAGATGTGCAATCGACTACAGGTAATGGACAACAACAATGAGGTAATAAACGACAACAATAAGGTAAGTAAAGTATTTAAATATCTTAAGTTAAAAGTTAAATTGAAGAGGGTTTTAAGTAAAATATGGTTTAATAAACAATGTCTGGATAATAATGTCATCCCAAAGTACGCTCAAGTTAAAATTAAAAATAAGAACAGTGTAGCCAAAAAAGTAAAAGAACAAAGCGAGAAGTTGTGGATAAAACTGGAAATAAGGTCACTATACGGCTTAATCAATAGATATAATAGGGAATTATATGACAGACACATAGAATTGTTAAGAATATACTCGTATGTAGAGTTAGAAGAAATATTATATAATTTTGGTTTGGGGTACGTAGAAAAGAAATTGGAAAAGAAAAATAAAAAAATGGTAGATAAGTTAAATAAGTTAATAAAAAAGAACAAAGTAAAAAAGGAACACCTCTCTAAGAATAACTATGAAAAAAGAGTAATAAACCTTACAGAGGTAAATTTCAATACAGAAGAAAAAGAAATGTTAGCAAAAGGTTTAAAATACGCACCGCCACCAGAATTAAATCAAGAAAAAACGATTATTGAATGCGAAAGCATAGTACAAAAACTAGGAAATGAAAATGATAAAAAAAGAATAAGGTGGGAAGTAGGGAATGTAGTAGATAAAATATTTAAGAGAAGTTTGTATAATTCAAAAAATGAACAAAAAATCAAATCAACTGTAACTAAACTAAAGAATAAAATAAAGAAGAATGATATTATAGTAACGAAGGCGGACAAAGGAAATACAATGGTACTACTGAGAAAGGACGAATACATAAAGAAAACGGAAGAATTTGTAAGGGAAGGACCATACGAGGAAATAAAGTATGATTATACAAGTAAGTACCAGTCAAGGATAAAACAAATGATGAAACAGATAACATTTATAGAAGAAAATAAGAAAAAGTATTTATTGGAAAGTAATCCAACAGCACCAACTTTTAAAAGTCAGGTTAAGATACATAAAGAAGGAAAACCAATTAGACCGATTGTTTCTTTTATTAATGCACCTATTTATAAATTATCAAAGGAAGTTAGCAGAGTACTGAAAGAGAAATATGAATTTGGGACAAAATACAACATAGAGAATAATGTAAAATTGATAGAAAAATTAGAAAATATTAGGATTAATGTAAATACAAAATTGATATCACTGGATGTTAAGGACATGTTTACCAATATCACAGTAAATAAAGTTATTAAGTTAATAAGCGATAATAATATGGGAGAATACAGGTATAAAAAGCAGTTGATGAAAGTAATTAAAGAATGTGTAAATCAGAACTATTTTAGGTTTAATAACAAGTTTTATATACAGAAAAAAGGTTTACCTATGGGGTCTTCATTATCCCCTATTCTTGCTGAAATATACATGAATGATTTTGAAAAGCAATTAATAACTTCCACTAAGTATAAAAACAATATAAAATTATGGTCTAGATACGTTGATGATGTATTAGTAATTTGGGAAGGAAGCATAGAAGAAGTGCATGAGTTTATAAATGAGGTAAATAGTAAGGATAAAAACTTACAATTTAAAGAAGAGATAGGAGGTAAGAAAATAAATTACTTAGATTTAAACATAGAAATTAAAGATAATGAGAAACTACAGTTTGGGATATTTAGGAAAGAGTCGTATTCTGATATAATTATACCAAGAGAGTCTTACCACCCATATAGATATAAAATGGCGGCAATCAATTCATTTTGTTACAGAGCTCAGAAGTGTTTAAAAGAGACCGAGTCAAAAGATAGGGAGTTAAGAACGATAAAGGGAATTGTAAGGAATAATAATTATAACACCAACATAGTGGATAAAGTTATGAAAAGGGTTAACATACAAAAAGATAAAATAGAACCAGAACAAAAGAATTATGCAGGGTCATTGACATACATAGGTTCACATACTAGAAAAATTATAAAATGTTTTAATAAATATGGAGTAGATATAGCTATTAAAAAATGTGAAACGGTATTTGATAAGATAAGGAATAAGAATATAGAAAAAATTCCAGTATTACAGAAAAGCGGAATTTATAAATTAAAATGTAAAGACTGCAACAAGGTGTACCTAGGAGAGACAGGACGGAAATTCGTATGCAGGTTGTCTAACCACAAACGTGGAGAAGGTAATAGAACAACCAATTCGTTATATGCAAGACATTTCATAGAAGACAACCATAAGTTTGTTAATCCTTTGGAAGAATACGAAATTGTAAAAGTAGTGAATAACACAGTTGAAAGGAAGCTTAGAGAGGAGTTAGAAATATTGAAAGAGAGAGAAAAAGGGTTAGACAATTTAATTAATATTAAAATTAAATTTGATAATGAAGAAATATTTTATAACATGATTAAGAAGTAAATGATAGAGGACAGATAGATAATATTAAGAATTATTTTGCATAGTACTATTTGGATGTTTTAAAATAAGGGTGTTGACTGACCCACGTGTGTGGAGAGGAAGTGGGTAGTTTAAAAGGATGCACACACACACACACAACACTGAAACACAAGGAATTTGCTAGAAAAAATATGTAACTCTACAGATGGTGTGACAGGGTTTAGGGGGTGGGGAAGGGTCATTCATATTATAGCTTGTTGTGTGTGAGCATGGTGGGGGAGAGGGGTGAAGGGGTTGTTTCCACTTATTTTGTGTCTATTCCAATCTGACGATGGGCTGTGAAGCTTGAAAGCGCTAATTGGGATAATTTTTACATAGTGGTGTGCAACTGTGATCATTCTGATTGTGATTTCATCCACTAACACAAATTTCTTCATTAAACGTCTGTTAAGATGTGCAATCGACTACAGGTAATGGACAACAACAATGAGGTAATAAACGACAACAATAAGGTAAGTAAAGTATTTAAATATCTTAAGTTAAAAGTTAAATTGAAGAGGGTTTTAAGTAAAATATGGTTTAATAAACAATGTCTGGATAATAATGTCATCCCAAAGTACGCTCAAGTTAAAATTAAAAATAAGAACAGTGTAGCCAAAAAAGTAAAAGAACAAAGCGAGAAGTTGTGGTTAAAACTGGAAATAAGGTCACTATACGGCTTAATCAATAGATATAATAGGGAATTATATGACAGACACATAGAATTGTTAAGAATATACTCGTATGTAGAGTTAGAAGAAATATTATATAATTTTGGTTTGGGGTACGTAGAAAAGAAATTGGAAAAGAAAAATAAAAAAATGGTAGATAAGTTAAATAAGTTAATAAAAAAGAACAAAGTAAAAAAGGAACACCTCTCTAAGAATAACTATGAAAAAAGAGTAATAAACCTTACAGAGGTAAATTTCAATACAGAAGAAAAAGAAATGTTAGCAAAAGGTTTAAAATACGCACCGCCACCAGAATTAAATCAAGAAAAAACGATTATTGAATGCGAAAGCATAGTACAAAAACTAGGAAATGAAAATGATAAAAAAAGAATAAGGTGGGAAGTAGGGAATGTAGTAGATAAAATATTTAAGAGAAGTTTGTATAATTCAAAAAATGAACAAAAAATCAAATCAACTGTAACTAAACTAAAGAATAAAATAAAGAAGAATGATATTATAGTAACGAAGGCGGACAAAGGAAATACAATGGTACTACTGAGAAAGGACGAATACATAAAGAAAACGGAAGAATTTATAAGGGAAGGACCATACGAGGAAATAAAGTATGATTATACAAGTAAGTACCAGTCAAGGATAAAACAAATGATGAAACAGATAACATTTATAGAAGAAAATAAGAAAAAGTATTTATTGGAAAGTAATCCAACAGCACCAACTTTTAAAAGTCAGGTTAAGATACATAAAGAAGGAAAACCAATTAGACCGATTGTTTCTTTTATTAATGCACCTATTTATAAATTATCAAAGGAAGTTAGCAGAGTACTGAAAGAGAAATATGAATTTGGGACAAAATACAACATAGAGAATAATGTAAAATTGATAGAAAAATTAGAAAATATTAGGATTAATGTAAATACAAAATTGATATCACTGGATGTTAAGGACATGTTTACCAATATCACAGTAAATAAAGTTATTAAGTTAATAAGCGATAATAATATGGGAGAATACAGGTATAAAAAGCAGTTGATGAAAGTAATTAAAGAATGTGTAAATCAGAACTATTTTAGGTTTAATAACAAGTTTTATATACAGAAAAAAGGTTTACCTATGGGGTCTTCATTATCCCCTATTCTTGCTGAAATATACATGAATGATTTTGAAAAGCAATTAATAACTTCCACTAAGTATAAAAACAATATAAAATTATGGTCTAGATACGTTGATGATGTATTAGTAATTTGGGAAGGAAGCATAGAAGAAGTGCATGAGTTTATAAATGAGGTAAATAGTAAGGATAAAAACTTACAATTTAAAGAAGAGATAGGAGGTAAGAAAATAAATTACTTAGATTTAAACATAGAAATTAAAGATAATGAGAAACTACAGTTTGGGATATTTAGGAAAGAGTCGTATTCTGATATAATTATACCAAGAGAGTCTTACCACCCATATAGATATAAAATGGCGGCAATCAATTCATTTTGTTACAGAGCTCAGAAGTGTTTAAAAGAGACCGAGTCAAAAGATAGGGAGTTAAGAACGATAAAGGGAATTGTAAGGAATAATAATTATAACACCAACATAGTGGATAAAGTTATGAAAAGGGTTAACATACAAAAAGATAAAATAGAACCAGAACAAAAGAATTATGCAGGGTCATTGACATACATAGGTTCACATACTAGAAAAATTATAAAATGTTTTAATAAATATGGAGTAGATATAGCTATTAAAAAATGTGAAACGGTATTTGATAAGATAAGGAATAAGAATATAGAAAAAATTCCAGTATTACAGAAAAGCGGAATTTATAAATTAAAATGTAAAGACTGCAACAAGGTGTACCTAGGAGAGACAGGACAGAAATTCGTATGCAGGTTGTCTAACCACAAACGTGGAGAAGGTAATAGAACAACCAATTCGTTATATGCAAGACATTTCATAGAAGACAACCATAAGTTTGTTAATCCTTTGGAAGAATACGAAATTGTAAAAGTAGTGAATAACACAGTTGAAAGGAAGCTTAGAGAGGAGTTAGAAATATTGAAAGAGAGAGAAAAAGGGTTAGACAATTTAATTAATATTAAAATTAAATTTGATAATGAAGAAATATTTTATAACATGATTAAGAAGTAAATGATAGAGGACAGATAGATAATATTAAGAATTATTTTGCATAGTACTATTTGGATGTTTTAAAATAAGGGTGTTGACTGACCCACGTGTGTGGAGAGGAAGTGGGTAGTTTAAAAGGATGCACACACACACACACAACACTGAAACACAAGGAATTTGCTAGAAAAAATATGTAACTCTACAGATGGTGTGACAGGGTTTAGGGGGTGGGGAAGGGTCATTCATATTATAGCTTGTTGTGTGTGAGCATGGTGGGGGAGAGGGGTGAAGGGGTTGTTTCCACTTATTTTGTGTCTATTCCAATCTGACGATGGGCTGTGAAGCTTGAAAGCGCTAATTGGGATAATTTTTACATAGTGGTGTGCAACTGTGATCATTCTGATTGTGATTTCATCCACTAACACAAATTTCTTCATTAAACGTCTGTTAAGATGTGCAATCGACTACAGGTAATGGACAACAACAATGAGGTAATAAACGACAACAATAAGGTAAGTAAAGTATTTAAATATCTTAAGTTAAAAGTTAAATTGAAGAGGGTTTTAAGTAAAATATGGTTTAATAAACAATGTCTGGATAATAATGTCATCCCAAAGTACGCTCAAGTTAAAATTAAAAATAAGAACAGTGTAGCCAAAAAAGTAAAAGAACAAAGCGAGAAGTTGTGGATAAAACTGGAAATAAGGTCACTATACGGCTTAATCAATAGATATAATAGGGAATTATATGACAGACACATAGAATTGTTAAGAATATACTCGTATGTAGAGTTAGAAGAAATATTATATAATTTTGGTTTGGGGTACGTAGAAAAGAAATTGGAAAAGAAAAATAAAAAAATGGTAGATAAGTTAAATAAGTTAATAAAAAAGAACAAAGTAAAAAAGGAACACCTCTCTAAGAATAACTATGAAAAAAGAGTAATAAACCTTACAGAGGTAAATTTCAATACAGAAGAAAAAGAAATGTTAGCAAAAGGTTTAAAATACGCACCGCCACCAGAATTAAATCAAGAAAAAACGATTATTGAATGCGAAAGCATAGTACAAAAACTAGGAAATGAAAATGATAAAAAAAGAATAAGGTGGGAAGTAGGGAATGTAGTAGATAAAATATTTAAGAGAAGTTTGTATAATTCAAAAAATGAACAAAAAATCAAATCAACTGTAACTAAACTAAAGAATAAAATAAAGAAGAATGATATTATAGTAACGAAGGCGGACAAAGGAAATACAATGGTACTACTGAGAAAGGACGAATACATAAAGAAAACGGAAGAATTTATAAGGGAAGGACCATACGAGGAAATAAAGTATGATTATACAAGTAAGTACCAGTCAAGGATAAAACAAATGATGAAACAGATAACATTTATAGAAGAAAATAAGAAAAAGTATTTATTGGAAAGTAATCCAACAGCACCAACTTTTAAAAGTCAGGTTAAGATACATAAAGAAGGAAAACCAATTAGACCGATTGTTTCTTTTATTAATGCACCTATTTATAAATTATCAAAGGAAGTTAGCAGAGTACTGAAAGAGAAATATGAATTTGGGACAAAATACAACATAGAGAATAATGTAAAATTGATAGAAAAATTAGAAAATATTAGGATTAATGTAAATACAAAATTGATATCACTGGATGTTAAGGACATGTTTACCAATATCACAGTAAATAAAGTTATTAAGTTAATAAGCGATAATAATATGGGAGAATACAGGTATAAAAAGCAGTTGATGAAAGTAATTAAAGAATGTGTAAATCAGAACTATTTTAGGTTTAATAACAAGTTTTATATACAGAAAAAAGGTTTACCTATGGGGTCTTCATTATCCCCTATTCTTGCTGAAATATACATGAATGATTTTGAAAAGCAATTAATAACTTCCACTAAGTATAAAAACAATATAAAATTATGGTCTAGATACGTTGATGATGTATTAGTAATTTGGGAAGGAAGCATAGAAGAAGTGCATGAGTTTATAAATGAGGTAAATAGTAAGGATAAAAACTTACAATTTAAAGAAGAGATAGGAGGTAAGAAAATAAATTACTTAGATTTAAACATAGAAATTAAAGGTAATGAGAAACTACAGTTTGGGATATTTAGGAAAGAGTCGTATTCTGATATAATTATACCAAGAGAGTCTTACCACCCATATAGATATAAAATGGCGGCAATCAATTCATTTTGTTACAGAGCTCAGAAGTGTTTAAAAGAGACCGAGTCAAAAGATAGGGAGTTAAGAACGATAAAGGGAATTGTAAGGAATAATAATTATAACACCAACATAGTGGATAAAGTTATGAAAAGGGTTAACATACAAAAAGATAAAATAGAACCAGAACAAAAGAATTATGCAGGGTCATTGACATACATAGGTTCACATACTAGAAAAATTATAAAATGTTTTAATAAATATGGAGTAGATATAGCTATTAAAAAATGTGAAACGGTATTTGATAAGATAAGGAATAAGAATATAGAAAAAATTCCAGTATTACAGAAAAGCGGAATTTATAAATTAAAATGTAAAGACTGCAACAAGGTGTACCTAGGAGAGACAGGACGGAAATTCGTATGCAGGTTGTCTAACCACAAACGTGGAGAAGGTAATAGAACAACCAATTCGTTATATGCAAGACATTTCATAGAAGACAACCATAAGTTTGTTAATCCTTTGGAAGAATACGAAATTGTAAAAGTAGTGAATAACACAGTTGAAAGGAAGCTTAGAGAGGAGTTAGAAATATTGAAAGAGAGAGAAAAAGGGTTAGACAATTTAATTAATATTAAAATTAAATTTGATAATGAAGAAATATTTTATAACATGATTAAGAAGTAAATGATAGAGGACAGATAGATAATATTAAGAATTATTTTGCATAGTACTATTTGGATGTTTTAAAATAAGGGTGTTGACTGACCCACGTGTGTGGAGAGGAAGTGGGTAGTTTAAAAGGATGCACACACACACACACAACACTGAAACACAAGGAATTTGCTAGAAAAAATATGTAACTCTACAGATGGTGTGACAGGGTTTAGGGGGTGGGGAAGGGTCATTCATATTATAGCTTGTTGTGTGTGAGCATGGTGGGGGAGAGGGGTGAAGGGGTTGTTTCCACTTATTTTGTGTCTATTCCAATCTGACGATGGGCTGTGAAGCTTGAAAGCGCTAATTGGGATAATTTTTACATAGTGGTGTGCAACTGTGATCATTCTGATTGTGATTTCATCCACTAACACAAATTTCTTCATTAAACGTCTGTTAAGATGTGCAATCGACTACAGGTAATGGACAACAACAATGAGGTAATAAACGACAACAATAAGGTAAGTAAAGTATTTAAATATCTTAAGTTAAAAGTTAAATTGAAGAGGGTTTTAAGTAAAATATGGTTTAATAAACAATGTCTGGATAATAATGTCATCCCAAAGTACGCTCAAGTTAAAATTAAAAATAAGAACAGTGTAGCCAAAAAAGTAAAAGAACAAAGCGAGAAGTTGTGGATAAAACTGGAAATAAGGTCACTATACGGCTTAATCAATAGATATAATAGGGAATTATATGACAGACACATAGAATTGTTAAGAATATACTCGTATGTAGAGTTAGAAGAAATATTATATAATTTTGGTTTGGGGTACGTAGAAAAGAAATTGGAAAATAAAAATAAAAAAATGGTAGATAAGTTAAATAAGTTAATAAAAAAGAACAAAGTAAAAAAGGAACACCTCTCTAAGAATAACTATGAAAAAAGAGTAATAAACCTTACAGAGGTAAATTTCAATACAGAAGAAAAAGAAATGTTAGCAAAAGGTTTAAAATACGCACCGCCACCAGAATTAAATCAAGAAAAAACGATTATTGAATGCGAAAGCATAGTACAAAAACTAGGAAATGAAAATGATAAAAAAAGAATAAGGTGGGAAGTAGGGAATGTAGTAGATAAAATATTTAAGAGAAGTTTGTATAATTCAAAAAATGAACAAAAAATCAAATCAACTGTAACTAAACTAAAGAATAAAATAAAGAAGAATGATATTATAGTAACGAAGGCGGACAAAGGAAATACAATGGTACTACTGAGAAAGGACGAATACATAAAGAAAACGGAAGAATTTATAAGGGAAGGACCATACGAGGAAATAAAGTATGATTATACAAGTAAGTACCAGTCAAGGATAAAACAAATGATGAAACAGATAACATTTATAGAAGAAAATAAGAAAAAGTATTTATTGGAAAGTAATCCAACAGCACCAACTTTTAAAAGTCAGGTTAAGATACATAAAGAAGGAAAACCAATTAGACCGATTGTTTCTTTTATTAATGCACCTATTTATAAATTATCAAAGGAAGTTAGCAGAGTACTGAAAGAGAAATATGAATTTGGGACAAAATACAACATAGAGAATAATGTAAAATTGATAGAAAAATTAGAAAATATTAGGATTAATGTAAATACAAAATTGATATCACTGGATGTTAAGGACATGTTTACCAATATCACAGTAAATAAAGTTATTAAGTTAATAAGCGATAATAATATGGGAGAATACAGGTATAAAAAGCAGTTGATGAAAGTAATTAAAGAATGTGTAAATCAGAACTATTTTAGGTTTAATAACAAGTTTTATATACAGAAAAAAGGTTTACCTATGGGGTCTTCATTATCCCCTATTCTTGCTGAAATATACATGAATGATTTTGAAAAGCAATTAATAACTTCCACTAAGTATAAAAACAATATAAAATTATGGTCTAGATACGTTGATGATGTATTAGTAATTTGGGAAGGAAGCATAGAAGAAGTGCATGAGTTTATAAATGAGGTAAATAGTAAGGATAAAAACTTACAATTTAAAGAAGAGATAGGAGGTAAGAAAATAAATTACTTAGATTTAAACATAGAAATTAAAGATAATGAGAAACTACAGTTTGGGATATTTAGGAAAGAGTCGTATTCTGATATAATTATACCAAGAGAGTCTTACCACCCATATAGATATAAAATGGCGGCAATCAATTCATTTTGTTACAGAGCTCAGAAGTGTTTAAAAGAGACCGAGTCAAAAGATAGGGAGTTAAGAACGATAAAGGGAATTGTAAGGAATAATAATTATAACACCAACATAGTGGATAAAGTTATGAAAAGGGTTAACATACAAAAAGATAAAATAGAACCAGAACAAAAGAATTATGCAGGGTCATTGACATACATAGGTTCACATACTAGAAAAATTATAAAATGTTTTAATAAATATGGAGTAGATATAGCTATTAAAAAATGTGAAACGGTATTTGATAAGATAAGGAATAAGAATATAGAAAAAATTCCAGTATTACAGAAAAGCGGAATTTATAAATTAAAATGTAAAGACTGCAACAAGGTGTACCTAGGAGAGACAGGACAGAAATTCGTATGCAGGTTGTCTAACCACAAACGTGGAGAAGGTAATAGAACAACCAATTCGTTATATGCAAGACATTTCATAGAAGACAACCATAAGTTTGTTAATCCTTTGGAAGAATACGAAATTGTAAAAGTAGTGAATAACACAGTTGAAAGGAAGCTTAGAGAGGAGTTAGAAATATTGAAAGAGAGAGAAAAAGGGTTAGACAATTTAATTAATATTAAAATTAAATTTGATAATGAAGAAATATTTTATAACATGATTAAGAAGTAAATGATAGAGGACAGATAGATAATATTAAGAATTATTTTGCATAGTACTATTTGGATGTTTTAAAATAAGGGTGTTGACTGACCCACGTGTGTGGAGAGGAAGTGGGTAGTTTAAAAGGATGCACACACACACACACAACACTGAAACACAAGGAATTTGCTAGAAAAAATATGTAACTCTACAGATGGTGTGACAGGGTTTAGGGGGTGGGGAAGGGTCATTCATATTATAGCTTGTTGTGTGTGAGCATGGTGGGGGAGAGGGGTGAAGGGGTTGTTTCCACTTATTTTGTGTCTATTCCAATCTGACGATGGGCTGTGAAGCTTGAAAGCGCTAATTGGGATAATTTTTACATAGTGGTGTGCAACTGTGATCATTCTGATTGTGATTTCATCCACTAACACAAATTTCTTCATTAAACGTCTGTTAAGATGTGCAATCGACTACAGGTAATGGACAACAACAATGAGGTAATAAACGACAACAATAAGGTAAGTAAAGTATTTAAATATCTTAAGTTAAAAGTTAAATTGAAGAGGGTTTTAAGTAAAATATGGTTTAATAAACAATGTCTGGATAATAATGTCATCCCAAAGTACGCTCAAGTTAAAATTAAAAATAAGAACAGTGTAGCCAAAAAAGTAAAAGAACAAAGCGAGAAGTTGTGGATAAAACTGGAAATAAGGTCACTATACGGCTTAATCAATAGATATAATAGGGAATTATATGACAGACACATAGAATTGTTAAGAATATACTCGTATGTAGAGTTAGAAGAAATATTATATAATTTTGGTTTGGGGTACGTAGAAAAGAAATTGGAAAAGAAAAAGAAAAAAATGGTAGATAAGTTAAATAAGTTAATAAAAAAGAACAAAGTAAAAAAGGAACACCTCTCTAAGAATAACTATGAAAAAAGAGTAATAAACCTTACAGAGGTAAATTTCAATACAGAAGAAAAAGAAATGTTAGCAAAAGGTTTAAAATACGCACCGCCACCAGAATTAAATCAAGAAAAAACGATTATTGAATGCGAAAGCATAGTACAAAAACTAGGAAATGAAAATGATAAAAAAAGAATAAGGTGGGAAGTAGGGAATGTAGTAGATAAAATATTTAAGAGAAGTTTGTATAATTCAAAAAATGAACAAAAAATCAAATCAACTGTAACTAAACTAAAGAATAAAATAAAGAAGAATGATATTATAGTAACGAAGGCGGACAAAGGAAATACAATGGTACTACTGAGAAAGGACGAATACATAAAGAAAACGGAAGAATTTATAAGGGAAGGACCATACGAGGAAATAAAGTATGATTATACAAGTAAGTACCAGTCAAGGATAAAACAAATGATGAAACAGATAACATTTATAGAAGAAAATAAGAAAAAGTATTTATTGGAAAGTAATCCAACAGCACCAACTTTTAAAAGTCAGGTTAAGATACATAAAGAAGGAAAACCAATTAGACCGATTGTTTCTTTTATTAATGCACCTATTTATAAATTATCAAAGGAAGTTAGCAGAGTACTGAAAGAGAAATATGAATTTGGGACAAAATACAACATAGAGAATAATGTAAAATTGATAGAAAAATTAGAAAATATTAGGATTAATGTAAATACAAAATTGATATCACTGGATGTTAAGGACATGTTTACCAATATCACAGTAAATAAAGTTATTAAGTTAATAAGCGATAATAATATGGGAGAATACAGGTATAAAAAGCAGTTGATGAAAGTAATTAAAGAATGTGTAAATCAGAACTATTTTAGGTTTAATAACAAGTTTTATATACAGAAAAAAGGTTTACCTATGGGGTCTTCATTATCCCCTATTCTTGCTGAAATATACATGAATGATTTTGAAAAGCAATTAATAACTTCCACTAAGTATAAAAACAATATAAAATTATGGTCTAGATACGTTGATGATGTATTAGTAATTTGGGAAGGAAGCATAGAAGAAGTGCATGAGTTTATAAATGAGGTAAATAGTAAGGATAAAAACTTACAATTTAAAGAAGAGATAGGAGGTAAGAAAATAAATTACTTAGATTTAAACATAGAAATTAAAGATAATGAGAAACTACAGTTTGGGATATTTAGGAAAGAGTCGTATTCTGATATAATTATACCAAGAGAGTCTTACCACCCATATAGATATAAAATGGCGGCAATCAATTCATTTTGTTACAGAGCTCAGAAGTGTTTAAAAGAGACCGAGTCAAAAGATAGGGAGTTAAGAACGATAAAGGGAATTGTAAGGAATAATAATTATAACACCAACATAGTGGATAAAGTTACGAAAAGGGTTAACATACAAAAAGATAAAATAGAACCAGAACAAAAGAATTATGCAGGGTCATTGACATACATAGGTTCACATACTAGAAAAATTATAAAATGTTTTAATAAATATGGAGTAGATATAGCTATTAAAAAATGTGAAACGGTATTTGATAAGATAAGGAATAAGAATATAGAAAAAATTCCAGTATTACAGAAAAGCGGAATTTATAAATTAAAATGTAAAGACTGCAACAAGGTGTACCTAGGAGAGACAGGACGGAAATTCGTATGCAGGTTGTCTGACCACAAACGTGGAGAAGGTAATAGAACAACCAATTCGTTATATGCAAGACATTTCATAGAAGACAACCATAAGTTTGTTAATCCTTTGGAAGAATACGAAATTGTAAAAGTAGTGAATAACACAGTTGAAAGGAAGCTTAGAGAGGAGTTAGAAATATTGAAAGAGAGAGAAAAAGGGTTAGACAATTTAATTAATATTAAAATTAAATTTGATAATGAAGAAATATTTTATAACATGATTAAGAAGTAAATGATAGAGGACAGATAGATAATATTAAGAATTATTTTGCATAGTACTATTTGGATGTTTTAAAATAAGGGTGTTGACTGACCCACGTGTGTGGAGAGGAAGTGGGTAGTTTAAAAGGATGCACACACACACACACAACACTGAAACACAAGGAATTTGCTAGAAAAAATATGTAACTCTACAGATGGTGTGACAGGGTTTAGGGGGTGGGGAAGGGTCATTCATATTATAGCTTGTTGTGTGTGAGCATGGTGGGGGAGAGGGGTGAAGGGGTTGTTTCCACTTATTTTGTGTCTATTCCAATCTGACGATGGGCTGTGAAGCTTGAAAGCGCTAATTGGGATAATTTTTACATAGTGGTGTGCAACTGTGATCATTCTGATTGTGATTTCATCCACTAACACAAATTTCTTTATTAAACGTCTGTTAAGATGTGCAATCGACTACAGGTAATGGACAACAACAATGAGGTAATAAACGACAACAATAAGGTAAGTAAAGTATTTAAATATCTTAAGTTAAAAGTTAAATTGAAGAGGGTTTTAAGTAAAATATGGTTTAATAAACAATGTCTGGATAATAATGTCATCCCAAAGTACGCTCAAGTTAAAATTAAAAATAAGAACAGTGTAGCCAAAAAAGTAAAAGAACAAAGCGAGAAGTTGTGGATAAAACTGGAAATAAGGTCACTATACGGCTTAATCAATAGATATAATAGGGAATTATATGACAGACACATAGAATTGTTAAGAATATACTCGTATGTAGAGTTAGAAGAAATATTATATAATTTTGGTTTGGGGTACGTAGAAAAGAAATTGGAAAAGAAAAATAAAAAAATGGTAGATAAGTTAAATAAGTTAATAAAAAAGAACAAAGTAAAAAAGGAACACCTCTCTAAGAATAACTATGAAAAAAGAGTAATAACCCTTACAGAGGTAAATTTCAATACAGAAGAAAAAGAAATGTTAGCAAAAGGTTTAAAATACGCACCGCCACCAGAATTAAATCAAGAAAAAACGATTATTGAATGCGAAAGCATAGTACAAAAACTAGGAAATGAAAATGATAAAAAAAGAATAAGGTGGGAAGTAGGGAATGTAGTAGATAAAATATTTAAGAGAAGTTTGTATAATTCAAAAAATGAACAAAAAATCAAATCAACTGTAACTAAACTAAAGAATAAAATAAAGAAGAATGATATTATAGTAACGAAGGCGGACAAAGGAAATACAATGGTACTACTGAGAAAGGACGAATACATAAAGAAAACGGAAGAATTTATAAGGGAAGGACCATACGAGGAAATAAAGTATGATTATACAAGTAAGTACCAGTCAAGGATAAAACAAATGATGAAACAGATAACATTTATAGAAGAAAATAAGAAAAAGTATTTATTGGAAAGTAATCCAACAGCACCAACTTTTAAAAGTCAGGTTAAGATACATAAAGAAGGAAAACCAATTAGACCGATTGTTTCTTTTATTAATGCACCTATTTATAAATTATCAAAGGAAGTTAGCAGAGTACTGAAAGAGAAATATGAATTTGGGACAAAATACAACATAGAGAATAATGTAAAATTGATAGAAAAATTAGAAAATATTAGGATTAATGTAAATACAAAATTGATATCACTGGATGTTAAGGACATGTTTACCAATATCACAGTAAATAAAGTTATTAAGTTAATAAGCGATAATAATATGGGAGAATACAGGTATAAAAAGCAGTTGATGAAAGTAATTAAAGAATGTGTAAATCAGAACTATTTTAGGTTTAATAACAAGTTTTATATACAGAAAAAAGGTTTACCTATGGGGTCTTCATTATCCCCTATTCTTGCTGAAATATACATGAATGATTTTGAAAAGCAATTAATAACTTCCACTAAGTATAAAAACAATATAAAATTATGGTCTAGATACGTTGATGATGTATTAGTAATTTGGGAAGGAAGCATAGAAGAAGTGCATGAGTTTATAAATGAGGTAAATAGTAAGGATAAAAACTTACAATTTAAAGAAGAGATAGGAGGTAAGAAAATAAATTACTTAGATTTAAACATAGAAATTAAAGATAATGAGAAACTACAGTTTGGGATATTTAGGAAAGAGTCGTATTCTGATATAATTATACCAAGAGAGTCTTACCACCCATATAGATATAAAATGGCGGCAATCAATTCATTTTGTTACAGAGCTCAGAAGTGTTTAAAAGAGACCGAGTCAAAAGATAGGGAGTTAAGAACGATAAAGGGAATTGTAAGGAATAATAATTATAACACCAACATAGTGGATAAAGTTATGAAAAGGGTTAACATACAAAAAGATAAAATAGAACCAGAACAAAAGAATTATGCAGGGTCATTGACATACATAGGTTCACATACTAGAAAAATTATAAAATGTTTTAATAAATATGGAGTAGATATAGCTATTAAAAAATGTGAAACGGTATTTGATAAGATAAGGAATAAGAATATAGAAAAAATTCCAGTATTACAGAAAAGCGGAATTTATAAATTAAAATGTAAAGACTGCAACAAGGTGTACCTAGGAGAGACAGGACAGAAATTCGTATGCAGGTTGTCTAACCACAAACGTGGAGAAGGTAATAGAACAACCAATTCGTTATATGCAAGACATTTCATAGAAGACAACCATAAGTTTGTTAATCCTTTGGAAGAATACGAAATTGTAAAAGTAGTGAATAACACAGTTGAAAGGAAGCTTAGAGAGGAGTTAGAAATATTGAAAGAGAGAGAAAAAGGGTTAGACAATTTAATTAATATTAAAATTAAATTTGATAATGAAGAAATATTTTATAACATGATTAAGAAGTAAATGATAGAGGACAGATAGATAATATTAAGAATTATTTTGCATAGTACTATTTGGATGTTTTAAAATAAGGGTGTTGACTGACCCACGTGTGTGGAGAGGAAGTGGGTAGTTTAAAAGGATGCACACACACACACACAACACTGAAACACAAGGAATTTGCTAGAAAAAATATGTAACTCTACAGATGGTGTGACAGGGTTTAGGGGGTGGGGAAGGGTCATTCATATTATAGCTTGTTGTGTGTGAGCATGGTGGGGGAGAGGGGTGAAGGGGTTGTTTCCACTTATTTTGTGTCTATTCCAATCTGACGATGGGCTGTGAAGCTTGAAAGCGCTAATTGGGATAATTTTTACATAGTGGTGTGCAACTGTGATCATTCTGATTGTGATTTCATCCACTAACACAAATTTCTTCATTAAACGTCTGTTAAGATGTGCAATCGACTACAGGTAATGGACAACAACAATGAGGTAATAAACGACAACAATAAGGTAAGTAAAGTATTTAAATATCTTAAGTTAAAAGTTAAATTGAAGAGGGTTTTAAGTAAAATATGGTTTAATAAACAATGTCTGGATAATAATGTCATCCCAAAGTACGCTCAAGTTAAAATTAAAAATAAGAACAGTGTAGCCAAAAAAGTAAAAGAACAAAGCGAGAAGTTGTGGATAAAACTGGAAATAAGGTCACTATACGGCTTAATCAATAGATATAATAGGGAATTATATGACAGACACATAGAATTGTTAAGAATATACTCGTATGTAGAGTTAGAAGAAATATTATATAATTTTGGTTTGGGGTACGTAGAAAAGAAATTGGAAAAGAAAAAGAAAAAAATGGTAGATAAGTTAAATAAGTTAATAAAAAAGAACAAAGTAAAAAAGGAACACCTCTCTAAGAATAACTATGAAAAAAGAGTAATAAACCTTACAGAGGTAAATTTCAATACAGAAGAAAAAGAAATGTTAGCAAAAGGTTTAAAATACGCACCGCCACCAGAATTAAATCAAGAAAAAACGATTATTGAATGCGAAAGCATAGTACAAAAACTAGGAAATGAAAATGATAAAAAAAGAATAAGGTGGGAAGTAGGGAATGTAGTAGATAAAATATTTAAGAGAAGTTTGTATAATTCAAAAAATGAACAAAAAATCAAATCAACTGTAACTAAACTAAAGAATAAAATAAAGAAGAATGATATTATAGTAACGAAGGCGGACAAAGGAAATACAATGGTACTACTGAGAAAGGACGAATACATAAAGAAAACGGAAGAATTTATAAGGGAAGGACCATACGAGGAAATAAAGTATGATTATACAAGTAAGTACCAGTCAAGGATAAAACAAATGATGAAACAGATAACATTTATAGAAGAAAATAAGAAAAAGTATTTATTGGAAAGTAATCCAACAGCACCAACTTTTAAAAGTCAGGTTAAGATACATAAAGAAGGAAAACCAATTAGACCGATTGTTTCTTTTATTAATGCACCTATTTATAAATTATCAAAGGAAGTTAGCAGAGTACTGAAAGAGAAATATGAATTTGGGACAAAATACAACATAGAGAATAATGTAAAATTGATAGAAAAATTAGAAAATATTAGGATTAATGTAAATACAAAATTGATATCACTGGATGTTAAGGACATGTTTACCAATATCACAGTAAATAAAGTTATTAAGTTAATAAGCGATAATAATATGGGAGAATACAGGTATAAAAAGCAGTTGATGAAAGTAATTAAAGAATGTGTAAATCAGAACTATTTTAGGTTTAATAACAAGTTTTATATACAGAAAAAAGGTTTACCTATGGGGTCTTCATTATCCCCTATTCTTGCTGAAATATACATGAATGATTTTGAAAAGCAATTAATAACTTCCACTAAGTATAAAAACAATATAAAATTATGGTCTAGATACGTTGATGATGTATTAGTAATTTGGGAAGGAAGCATAGAAGAAGTGCATGAGTTTATAAATGAGGTAAATAGTAAGGATAAAAACTTACAATTTAAAGAAGAGATAGGAGGTAAGAAAATAAATTACTTAGATTTAAACATAGAAATTAAAGATAATGAGAAACTACAGTTTGGGATATTTAGGAAAGAGTCGTATTCTGATATAATTATACCAAGAGAGTCTTACCACCCATATAGATATAAAATGGCGGCAATCAATTCATTTTGTTACAGAGCTCAGAAGTGTTTAAAAGAGACCGAGTCAAAAGATAGGGAGTTAAGAACGATAAAGGGAATTGTAAGGAATAATAATTATAACACCAACATAGTGGATAAAGTTACGAAAAGGGTTAACATACAAAAAGATAAAATAGAACCAGAACAAAAGAATTATGCAGGGTCATTGACATACATAGGTTCACATACTAGAAAAATTATAAAATGTTTTAATAAATATGGAGTAGATATAGCTATTAAAAAATGTGAAACGGTATTTGATAAGATAAGGAATAAGAATATAGAAAAAATTCCAGTATTACAGAAAAGCGGAATTTATAAATTAAAATGTAAAGACTGCAACAAGGTGTACCTAGGAGAGACAGGACGGAAATTCGTATGCAGGTTGTCTGACCACAAACGTGGAGAAGGTAATAGAACAACCAATTCGTTATATGCAAGACATTTCATAGAAGACAACCATAAGTTTGTTAATCCTTTGGAAGAATACGAAATTGTAAAAGTAGTGAATAACACAGTTGAAAGGAAGCTTAGAGAGGAGTTAGAAATATTGAAAGAGAGAGAAAAAGGGTTAGACAATTTAATTAATATTAAAATTAAATTTGATAATGAAGAAATATTTTATAACATGATTAAGAAGTAAATGATAGAGGACAGATAGATAATATTAAGAATTATTTTGCATAGTACTATTTGGATGTTTTAAAATAAGGGTGTTGACTGACCCACGTGTGTGGAGAGGAAGTGGGTAGTTTAAAAGGATGCACACACACACACACAACACTGAAACACAAGGAATTTGCTAGAAAAAATATGTAACTCTACAGATGGTGTGACAGGGTTTAGGGGGTGGGGAAGGGTCATTCATATTATAGCTTGTTGTGTGTGAGCATGGTGGGGGAGAGGGGTGAAGGGGTTGTTTCCACTTATTTTGTGTCTATTCCAATCTGACGATGGGCTGTGAAGCTTGAAAGCGCTAATTGGGATAATTTTTACATAGTGGTGTGCAACTGTGATCATTCTGATTGTGATTTCATCCACTAACACAAATTTCTTTATTAAACGTCTGTTAAGATGTGCAATCGACTACAGGTAATGGACAACAACAATGAGGTAATAAACGACAACAATAAGGTAAGTAAAGTATTTAAATATCTTAAGTTAAAAGTTAAATTGAAGAGGGTTTTAAGTAAAATATGGTTTAATAAACAATGTCTGGATAATAATGTCATCCCAAAGTACGCTCAAGTTAAAATTAAAAATAAGAACAGTGTAGCCAAAAAAGTAAAAGAACAAAGCGAGAAGTTGTGGATAAAACTGGAAATAAGGTCACTATACGGCTTAATCAATAGATATAATAGGGAATTATATGACAGACACATAGAATTGTTAAGAATATACTCGTATGTAGAGTTAGAAGAAATATTATATAATTTTGGTTTGGGGTACGTAGAAAAGAAATTGGAAAAGAAAAATAAAAAAATGGTAGATAAGTTAAATAAGTTAATAAAAAAGAACAAAGTAAAAAAGGAACACCTCTCTAAGAATAACTATGAAAAAAGAGTAATAACCCTTACAGAGGTAAATTTCAATACAGAAGAAAAAGAAATGTTAGCAAAAGGTTTAAAATACGCACCGCCACCAGAATTAAATCAAGAAAAAACGATTATTGAATGCGAAAGCATAGTACAAAAACTAGGAAATGAAAATGATAAAAAAAGAATAAGGTGGGAAGTAGGGAATGTAGTAGATAAAATATTTAAGAGAAGTTTGTATAATTCAAAAAATGAACAAAAAATCAAATCAACTGTAACTAAACTAAAGAATAAAATAAAGAAGAATGATATTATAGTAACGAAGGCGGACAAAGGAAATACAATGGTACTACTGAGAAAGGACGAATACATAAAGAAAACGGAAGAATTTATAAGGGAAGGACCATACGAGGAAATAAAGTATGATTATACAAGTAAGTACCAGTCAAGGATAAAACAAATGATGAAACAGATAACATTTATAGAAGAAAATAAGAAAAAGTATTTATTGGAAAGTAATCCAACAGCACCAACTTTTAAAAGTCAGGTTAAGATACATAAAGAAGGAAAACCAATTAGACCGATTGTTTCTTTTATTAATGCACCTATTTATAAATTATCAAAGGAAGTTAGCAGAGTACTGAAAGAGAAATATGAATTTGGGACAAAATACAACATAGAGAATAATGTAAAATTGATAGAAAAATTAGAAAATATTAGGATTAATGTAAATACAAAATTGATATCACTGGATGTTAAGGACATGTTTACCAATATCACAGTAAATAAAGTTATTAAGTTAATAAGCGATAATAATATGGGAGAATACAGGTATAAAAAGCAGTTGATGAAAGTAATTAAAGAATGTGTAAATCAGAACTATTTTAGGTTTAATAACAAGTTTTATATACAGAAAAAAGGTTTACCTATGGGGTCTTCATTATCCCCTATTCTTGCTGAAATATACATGAATGATTTTGAAAAGCAATTAATAACTTCCACTAAGTATAAAAACAATATAAAATTATGGTCTAGATACGTTGATGATGTATTAGTAATTTGGGAAGGAAGCATAGAAGAAGTGCATGAGTTTATAAATGAGGTAAATAGTAAGGATAAAAACTTACAATTTAAAGAAGAGATAGGAGGTAAGAAAATAAATTACTTAGATTTAAACATAGAAATTAAAGATAATGAGAAACTACAGTTTGGGATATTTAGGAAAGAGTCGTATTCTGATATAATTATACCAAGAGAGTCTTACCACCCATATAGATATAAAATGGCGGCAATCAATTCATTTTGTTACAGAGCTCAGAAGTGTTTAAAAGAGACCGAGTCAAAAGATAGGGAGTTAAGAACGATAAAGGGAATTGTAAGGAATAATAATTATAACACCAACATAGTGGATAAAGTTACGAAAAGGGTTAACATACAAAAAGATAAAATAGAACCAGAACAAAAGAATTATGCAGGGTCATTGACATACATAGGTTCACATACTAGAAAAATTATAAAATGTTTTAATAAATATGGAGTAGATATAGCTATTAAAAAATGTGAAACGGTATTTGATAAGATAAGGAATAAGAATATAGAAAAAATTCCAGTATTACAGAAAAGCGGAATTTATAAATTAAAATGTAAAGACTGCAACAAGGTGTACCTAGGAGAGACAGGACGGAAATTCGTATGCAGGTTGTCTGACCACAAACGTGGAGAAGGTAATAGAACAACCAATTCGTTATATGCAAGACATTTCATAGAAGACAACCATAAGTTTGTTAATCCTTTGGAAGAATACGAAATTGTAAAAGTAGTGAATAACACAGTTGAAAGGAAGCTTAGAGAGGAGTTAGAAATATTGAAAGAGAGAGAAAAAGGGTTAGACAATTTAATTAATATTAAAATTAAATTTGATAATGAAGAAATATTTTATAACATGATTAAGAAGTAAATGATAGAGGACAGATAGATAATATTAAGAATTATTTTGCATAGTACTATTTGGATGTTTTAAAATAAGGGTGTTGACTGACCCACGTGTGTGGAGAGGAAGTGGGTAGTTTAAAAGGATGCACACACACACACACAACACTGAAACACAAGGAATTTGCTAGAAAAAATATGTAACTCTACAGATGGTGTGACAGGGTTTAGGGGGTGGGGAAGGGTCATTCATATTATAGCTTGTTGTGTGTGAGCATGGTGGGGGAGAGGGGTGAAGGGGTTGTTTCCACTTATTTTGTGTCTATTCCAATCTGACGATGGGCTGTGAAGCTTGAAAGCGCTAATTGGGATAATTTTTACATAGTGGTGTGCAACTGTGATCATTCTGATTGTGATTTCATCCACTAACACAAATTTCTTTATTAAACGTCTGTTAAGATGTGCAATCGACTACAGGTAATGGACAACAACAATGAGGTAATAAACGACAACAATAAGGTAAGTAAAGTATTTAAATATCTTAAGTTAAAAGTTAAATTGAAGAGGGTTTTAAGTAAAATATGGTTTAATAAACAATGTCTGGATAATAATGTCATCCCAAAGTACGCTCAAGTTAAAATTAAAAATAAGAACAGTGTAGCCAAAAAAGTAAAAGAACAAAGCGAGAAGTTGTGGATAAAACTGGAAATAAGGTCACTATACGGCTTAATCAATAGATATAATAGGGAATTATATGACAGACACATAGAATTGTTAAGAATATACTCGTATGTAGAGTTAGAAGAAATATTATATAATTTTGGTTTGGGGTACGTAGAAAAGAAATTGGAAAAGAAAAATAAAAAAATGGTAGATAAGTTAAATAAGTTAATAAAAAAGAACAAAGTAAAAAAGGAACACCTCTCTAAGAATAACTATGAAAAAAGAGTAATAACCCTTACAGAGGTAAATTTCAATACAGAAGAAAAAGAAATGTTAGCAAAAGGTTTAAAATACGCACCGCCACCAGAATTAAATCAAGAAAAAACGATTATTGAATGCGAAAGCATAGTACAAAAACTAGGAAATGAAAATGATAAAAAAAGAATAAGGTGGGAAGTAGGGAATGTAGTAGATAAAATATTTAAGAGAAGTTTGTATAATTCAAAAAATGAACAAAAAATCAAATCAACTGTAACTAAACTAAAGAATAAAATAAAGAAGAATGATATTATAGTAACGAAGGCGGACAAAGGAAATACAATGGTACTACTGAGAAAGGACGAATACATAAAGAAAACGGAAGAATTTATAAGGGAAGGACCATACGAGGAAATAAAGTATGATTATACAAGTAAGTACCAGTCAAGGATAAAACAAATGATGAAACAGATAACATTTATAGAAGAAAATAAGAAAAAGTATTTATTGGAAAGTAATCCAACAGCACCAACTTTTAAAAGTCAGGTTAAGATACATAAAGAAGGAAAACCAATTAGACCGATTGTTTCTTTTATTAATGCACCTATTTATAAATTATCAAAGGAAGTTAGCAGAGTACTGAAAGAGAAATATGAATTTGGGACAAAATACAACATAGAGAATAATGTAAAATTGATAGAAAAATTAGAAAATATTAGGATTAATGTAAATACAAAATTGATATCACTGGATGTTAAGGACATGTTTACCAATATCACAGTAAATAAAGTTATTAAGTTAATAAGCGATAATAATATGGGAGAATACAGGTATAAAAAGCAGTTGATGAAAGTAATTAAAGAATGTGTAAATCAGAACTATTTTAGGTTTAATAACAAGTTTTATATACAGAAAAAAGGTTTACCTATGGGGTCTTCATTATCCCCTATTCTTGCTGAAATATACATGAATGATTTTGAAAAGCAATTAATAACTTCCACTAAGTATAAAAACAATATAAAATTATGGTCTAGATACGTTGATGATGTATTAGTAATTTGGGAAGGAAGCATAGAAGAAGTGCATGAGTTTATAAATGAGGTAAATAGTAAGGATAAAAACTTACAATTTAAAGAAGAGATAGGAGGTAAGAAAATAAATTACTTAGATTTAAACATAGAAATTAAAGATAATGAGAAACTACAGTTTGGGATATTTAGGAAAGAGTCGTATTCTGATATAATTATACCAAGAGAGTCTTACCACCCATATAGATATAAAATGGCGGCAATCAATTCATTTTGTTACAGAGCTCAGAAGTGTTTAAAAGAGACCGAGTCAAAAGATAGGGAGTTAAGAACGATAAAGGGAATTGTAAGGAATAATAATTATAACACCAACATAGTGGATAAAGTTACGAAAAGGGTTAACATACAAAAAGATAAAATAGAACCAGAACAAAAGAATTATGCAGGGTCATTGACATACATAGGTTCACATACTAGAAAAATTATAAAATGTTTTAATAAATATGGAGTAGATATAGCTATTAAAAAATGTGAAACGGTATTTGATAAGATAAGGAATAAGAATATAGAAAAAATTCCAGTATTACAGAAAAGCGGAATTTATAAATTAAAATGTAAAGACTGCAACAAGGTGTACCTAGGAGAGACAGGACGGAAATTCGTATGCAGGTTGTCTGACCACAAACGTGGAGAAGGTAATAGAACAACCAATTCGTTATATGCAAGACATTTCATAGAAGACAACCATAAGTTTGTTAATCCTTTGGAAGAATACGAAATTGTAAAAGTAGTGAATAACACAGTTGAAAGGAAGCTTAGAGAGGAGTTAGAAATATTGAAAGAGAGAGAAAAAGGGTTAGACAATTTAATTAATATTAAAATTAAATTTGATAATGAAGAAATATTTTATAACATGATTAAGAAGTAAATGATAGAGGACAGATAGATAATATTAAGAATTATTTTGCATAGTACTATTTGGATGTTTTAAAATAAGGGTGTTGACTGACCCACGTGTGTGGAGAGGAAGTGGGTAGTTTAAAAGGATGCACACACACACACACAACACTGAAACACAAGGAATTTGCTAGAAAAAATATGTAACTCTACAGATGGTGTGACAGGGTTTAGGGGGTGGGGAAGGGTCATTCATATTATAGCTTGTTGTGTGTGAGCATGGTGGGGGAGAGGGGTGAAGGGGTTGTTTCCACTTATTTTGTGTCTATTCCAATCTGACGATGGGCTGTGAAGCTTGAAAGCGCTAATTGGGATAATTTTTACATAGTGGTGTGCAACTGTGATCATTCTGATTGTACTATTAATTAATAATAAATATTTAACCACTTTTAACCAAACAAGGTTGCACTAAATGATATTTAAAGCATATGCCTAACCATGAACAGTAGTTCATATTTTATCTTTTTTAATTAATAATCAATGAATTCTTATCTTATATGTTTGTTCTAGCCGTAGCAATTATTCCAAATAAGTGTATTTTGCAGTCTAAAAGAACCTACTACTTTTATTATTATAGTTATTAATAACATTTCAAGTCGAATAATACGACATAACCTATATGTTTGTCAACACACGTTTTATAACTAACCAGAGGCAGTCATGCCAACTTGAGCTTATCATTTGTTTTAGAGTCCATGTTCACTTTTAAAATATTAATTTTAACCAGAAAGAAGAGCAAAACGTATTATTGTATTGAATTTCACTGTGTTCGAATTGAATAAACAACCATTATTATTTCTACCAGTGAAAGAGTTGACCTTTATTGTATCAGTAAATACAGCGTAGAGGAGGAAAACGAGGCGGTTGGTACCGTGCTTAGAATGCGAATCATTCAAATTGAGTGATTCCATGTTTTGTTTACAACCGCACAGACCTATATGTTTATAATATTATAAAGTAATATTATACATGAGTTACTATGAATGTCATGTCCATATATGTGTATGTTAGTATATAGGAAGAAAACTACGGATCTCCTCACAACCGCTGATCAACAAAGAGTCGACGGAACTTCAAGTGGAATAATCCTAACAGTGAATATAATACTTAAAATTAAACCATTTAAACAGACAGCTAATACGACGAAAAGAGAGTAAGTAACCGGCTTATTCAATCCTGGATTCAACAATAGGTTGAATTGAGGGGAATAAGTCACTAAACAGTCAAATAATAATAAAATCCGATATTGAATAATAACAATTAGCCGAGTGCAAGACCCATTTTAAGTAAAAATAACCCTGAGACTACGACTTAATAATAAATCTAAATAATATTTTAAACACCGGCATTACTCCCATTACAAATTGGCGCACAACGTTCGAGCAAAATTAGGCGGAAAAATATTCAACCTAATTTACAAAATAATCATCAACCTAATTTTCGAGGCAGCTGCAATACACAGAACCGAAAATGCAACGGAGAGCAACCTCTAAGAAACGTGCGGCGGAGGTAGATAAAGAAATAAACATGGATGATAAGGAGGCAATGCCAGTCGAAGATTTGGAAGAGATATTACCTCCTATAGAACCCAGCCGACCTGTATAACAAAAGGAACAAATTGAGAAACCCACGCAAACGGGAGACGCCGACTTCTTGGAAATACTGAGGGCGATGAATAAAAATATTGAATTATTAAAAGAAGAATTGAAGGAAGACGGCCAGAAGAATATTGAATTATTAAAAGAAAATTTTAATGAGAAATTAAATAAGAATAATGAGTCTTTGGAATCGATGAATAAGAAGATGGAAGATAGCTAGAAGAAGATGGAAGAATCGCTAAATAAAAATATTGAGTCATTAACAAAAAATATGGAGTCGATTCATAAGAAGATGGATGACAATCAGAAAAATAATGAATTATTAACAAAAAATATCGAATCGTTAAAGGAGGATTTCAAAGGGGAATTAAACAAGAAGACGGAAGAGACAAATAAAATCATAGCTTCATTGAAGGAAGACACCCAACAGTTGAGCAAGAAGATTGATGACAGCATAGAAGATAGTAACAAGAAGATCGAAATTATCAGCCAGAGACTCGAAGACAGTCACGAAAAATTGAATACGAAAATAGGAGAGGAGATAACCGAAGTCAGACGGGAAGTTTCTGAAATCGACGAGAGGTGTGAATAGAACCAGCAAGAAATACAGAGAACGAAAGAGACACTTCAGACCCGATTAAATAACATCGAAGAATCCCATTTAAATAAATTTGAAGTCATGACAAAGAAACAAGAAGACTTGGGGATGAGATGTGAGGAAATCACCACCACCGTGAATGATGTTCGGGAGCAAGTACACACTGACAAGGAAAAGATGGCTGAACTTCAACGACGGGAACTCAATAATTTTAGGGAAGAAATTAATTCATTCCGAAGTCAACCAATCCAAGTGACTGGAATAACGAACGTAGAGAATCGTGAACTGATAAATTTCCAACATTATAAAAGGAATCCCATGGAGTTCATCGAAAGAGTGGAAGAAAACATCGCCCGAACTCGCGAAACTAGATGGTCTACTATCAGGAACATGTTAGACGAGTACTTTAAGGACGTGCGCGATAACTGGTGGACAGCTACCCGTCATGATATACAGAATTATGCGGAGTTCAAAGCGCTGTTTAAAACGAAATACTGGTCCGAATCGGCACAGAACATAGTGCGGGACGACATCTGCAACGGGAAGTATGACCGCAGTAAAGGGGCATCACTCACCGCATACTTCTTGGGCAAAGTGTGTATGGCCAGAAATCTTGAGCCGAAGATACCTGAAGAATGCCTCGTCACTAAATTGGCGTATCATTTCGAAGAGGGCGTGGCCAGAGCGAGACTGAACAGACAAATAAGAACAATCCAAACTATGTCCACGCTATTAGAAAACTATGAGCAGGAGAAGTATTATCGGAGGAGTCGGCAGGGACCAGACCCATACTTTGATAGAAACGGTCAGGCCGGATACCGAAATAATTATCGAGGTAATTATAATAACTCAAACCGAGATAATGCGGACTAGAATCCGAGGCCAAATAGTAACGGGAATAATCATCCGCCAGATAGGAATAGCACGAATTATAGGCCAAATTATAATAATAATTATAATCAGAATCCTCCTAATAACAACCACCGTCCTAATTATAACAGCGGAAATCAACATCGGCCAAATAATGGTAACCACCCCTACCGTCCAAATAACAACAATCGCCAGTACCGACCGAACAACGGGAACAACCACAACCCAAGCAATTTCAGGAGAGCTAATTACGTTCGTGCTGACGACAGAAACGGAGGGAGACACTTCTATCAGGGACATCGAAGCTTCAATGAAGATAATAACCTGTATAGTCAGGACGTAAGGAGTAGCGAATCCGGGTACGACACACGAAGGAGCCGCAGTAGCGAAGAGACAAACAGAAACCGCAATAGTGGACCTCGGTACAACAATACAAATAGACCCGAAGGAAGGGAGGATGCCGAAAATGTACGACGGATTCATCATATTGAAGGAGTCAGATCCGGAAGCGGAACCCAAGGACAGGACGATCCATCTACGAGGGTCCGGATGGCTTACAATCAACAGAACCCACCAGAACGCTGGCTTCCCTTAAGAGGCACTGGATACCAAACCAACGCACATCAGAGAGGGGGAGACGAAATAGATGAAGAAGAGGAAACGGCCGACCGATGGAACGCATAATCCAAAATAAACAAACCAAAATTTTTTACCAAATACAATATGAGTGTACCACAATAATAAATAAATGAAAATGAGACCAACGACTATTGGGTAAACGACAAATACCAAAGAAAAATATTTATCAAATAACCTTGTCTACTCCAAAAACCATAAACAAGAATTATAATCATCCAGAATAAAGGTTCAACCAACTAACCTTTGAAGGAGTAGAGAGGAAGAAAACCAAAGAGAGTAACATGAAAGAAGGATATTATTATGGAAAGAAGAGAGAGAGAAAAAATGTTTATTAAATGAACCATGTAACCCCAAGAATGTCTATAAAATCAGATGTTAATATGTTGTTATTATATTATCACATTGTATTGTAATTATCAAATATTGTATACCCCATAAACAAGAATTATAATCATCCAGAATAAGTGAAAACCACCATCATTTGAAGGAGTAGAGAGGAAGAAAACCAAAGAGAGTAATACGAAAGAAGGATATTATTATGGAAAGAAGAGAAAGAGAAAAATGTTTATTAAGTGAATATTGTATATAACAGAAGAAATTTTATTAATCAAATATTATATTAAATATTGAATGAAAAATGTTTATCCAATGAATGTTGTATGTAACACGAGAAAAAAAAGACTAGTATCTGATGACTAAACCATAACCAAAACAAGCAACTAGTGAACACACTTAAGATATTTTAAACAATGTTTACTATAACTTTGAGAAAAATTGTGTACTATCCAAAATAAAATGTTAAAAAATATGACATTTGCTAAAGGAGAAAGAAGACCATTAATGAGAATATTATGTAGAGAAGAAAGTGAGAAGGAGAATTGACCAAGAAAAAGAAGAAAAAACCAATCAATGTGAAGAACAATTTTGTCACGATAAGGAGAGAAGAAAAAATGAAGAATATTTACAAATGCTATTTGTCAACAACATTAACTAATGAAGATCTGCAGAAGTGAAGAAGGAATCCAGAAGATAATGTATAATAAAATATAAAGGGCAAGAAAGTGAATAACCCCAAGAGTGTTTATTATTATTAGTCGAAAGAGACTGCTTATGAGTATTATTATTTGATGATTTGACTATAGAAAAGTTCCAGCAATCATTTAACTGGGCAGGGATGAGGTACCCCTGATCTCAGAAAGAATATAGTTATGGACGACGGAGTTAGGTAAGCCATAGAGCCCACCCGAATCGATTTCAGCTACTAAGTTAGGGAAAAAATGTTAGGGAAATTAAATATTTAAGGGAAAAAACACGACAGCCAAGAATATAATTAAACAAGATTCCAATAGTATGAACAAGAAGGAGATGTAGAAAACAGAGTGAACTGAAGACAAGTGTAAGAGTAAATACAAGATATGAAAACATTATATGTGACAAGAGTGAAATAATAATTGATAATTTCTTCAATCATAAAACGAAGATATCAGAAATGATCAATTCTAATAAGGAGGCAATATGTAACAGTACATATGACACCACATCCACCTAAGTACTGAAAATTAAGTTAAAGGCCACCACTAATAAAAATACATTAAAAGGTCTAGAATACCACCAAGTATACTGAAGAAGAAAGTACCATAAGTTTAAATAAGTGAAGCATCATTGAAAGGAATTCACTAGTAAATGCACCAATAAAGAAGAAAAGAAGAATAAAGACGAGACGACTGACCTACTATACCCAATAGATCAGTGAGAAGGACACAAGACCACAAAGGAGGAAAGAAAAATCAGTGAGAAGGACACAAGGAAACAAAAGAAGAAAGAAGAATCAGGGAGAAGCATACAACAAGGACAACTTCAAGAAAGAAGAAGGAAGAAACAAGGTGAAGAAGACAAGTGAAAACCACATCATGTATAAAAATAAACAACAGTAAGAAGGAGATCAGTGAAGAAAGAAGAAGGAAGATAACCAGACCAAACACAAGAACAAGGGAAGGAAATTGAAGTATAACAAACTAACATAAACCTTTGAAAGAATAATTGTATTAAGAAGAAGGAAGAAATGTTAATTAATTACATGATATAAATCCCTAAGCTGTATAGTAAAGTCAACACTGACCACAACTCATTTAATGAATACATTCATTGTCTCTGTGAAACACATTATTGTAAATAAGGACTAAATATTGTAAATAAAGAGTCACAAGCAAACTGAATGAGGACAAGATGAGTTTATGATAGCTAAATGATGTGTAGTTATAGAATAAACAGAGGAATAGGTCCCAAAATAGTGAATGACCAATTGTACAGTGGGAATGATGTTCATACAAACCCACTAATTATCAACAAATAAGATAATACAGGAGTAAACTAAATGTGAACTATTGATAACCAATAACCAATGTACAAACATGGAATGTAAACCAGTCGAATAGACTAATATAGAAATACACAGCCATCAACAACACATTACTGCTCACTGAACCTATAACATAACCTAATCTGGGCATCCAGTTTCCAGTAAAACTTGATGAAAACTAAATCAAAACAATGTTAAACCAAAATGTAATGAGCTAGGAAGTAAATAGAGCATATAAGGAACGTTTTGTACGTGATAGCTAATAGTATAACAGAATATAAAAGCTATATTTATGTAATACAAATATGACAAAATGCTTGTAATGGCAAAGAGACATTATGCAACCAAAATCATGTTATAAACACATTATACAAAGATAGTAACTCAACTAATGACCTGATGTCAGACAGAATACTGTTCATATGAGCAAATGCAACCAAAATAACCATCTAAATAGTCTATATAAATGTAATTACAACTAAACCATTGTGACAGTTAGCTGCAAGTAAAATTTACAGCCACCAAACCTAGATAATAACAGAATCAAATGCAGAGTGAACTACATCACAATAACGATAAGGTCATTGTGACTATTTCAATTATCAATTAGAAAATAATGCAAATAAAATGTGTAGGATACCAAGCATACAACCAGGTAACTCCATATAGGCTGTGATGGTACAATCATGGTACATTTTATAATTACCTAAAATATGGTAACGAGATCATAAATATTGTATTTTTCTATTTTTTGACATACCCAACCCAACCTCAAACACCCGATATCGAATTTACAGTGAGTGGACTGTATCACAATATTTGCCAGGATTTGAACTAATTCGTAGCAGAATCTGTAAAATGTCATAAAAACAGTGTGCAGTTATTGCGATAAGCAAGCCAAGCCTTAATTACGTCAGAGGCTGAGAATGTGTTGACCACAACAAAACGGCGATGTCAACAAGTTAAACAAAGAAAATGTGACGTCAGTACACCCCACTTCCGCAGAATTCAACAAGGAATTGTCATCATTTCGCTGCAGCAACTGATCAGTGCCGGCCGGCAAAACCAATTCACTCCCGGGTGAATTTTAACTTTTTAGACCACTGTAGGTGGTTAATAAACAGTATAAACAGTATAATATCTACAATCAAAATGTATTAAGGAGAGTTATAGTTCGGCTTTGTGTAGGCGTCCTCGACCGATTAAATCGTCCGTAAAAGATCGACGTATAGAATCGGTCCCACGACGGTGGGTTACGTGGGTTGACACGAAAGTGCCCCGTCAAGCGCCGTAAAAATACACCGATTGTGCCGATGACAGGACGATACGAGTAGTACGAGGAGGCCAACACGAAATTGGTGAGAACGTTCCTTATACAATCCTGATTTCATAATTTCCCAATATCATTTTATTGTAGAAATTCATTTTATTTTAAAATTTCAATCTAATAAAAGGAGCTCCAAAATTTATAAAAGTTATAAAAGTTTGTACCATGAGGATGGAAGAGAGAGTGTTTGAGTGTGTGGGTTAAAATTTTTAAGTGTTGGGTTGTGCTGAAATTTACATTGAAATAATAAATGTATGTCTTATCCTATAACATGTATTAATGCAGCGTATATTCTTTGTATAATGTAATTTCATGTGGACAACGCCCATGGCGCAATATATCGATCAGAGATCTATATCTATGTAATACTTATCAATGTTTAATATTAATAAATACTTTCTATATGTTACTTGGTGTATGTCTTTATTTCAGGTAATTTGTTTCACTAACTGGTTCGTGTCACACGAAGTCTGGCCCTAAAAGTAAATTTCGATTATGTTACCTTTACTTTAACAAACATGGCGACCGAAATTATTTACGTATAGACAAAAATTACATTTTCACCATAAGTAATAAAAACAATCTATGTAAAAGATTACATTTGGCGCGTGCCGACCAGGGACTCAACATAAAATAAAATTATGTAGAGTACACCTACTGGTATGTGAAACAGTTACTTGAAGTAATAGCGTAATAGTTCGCAAAGCGTGTGAAAGTTAAGGTTAAATTTTAGGTTATAAATAAATACGTTTTAGTAACCTTAAATAATACAAAATGAGTACCAGTGACAATATTGTAATAGAAACCAGTACATCGGAGATAAATGTAATTAGTGAAATGGATGTACAAACACTTCAAACTAGTCAGACTGATGAGGCAAGTATGCCTGAGATAACTAAAGCTAACACATCCATTTCAACTAGTTTAGATAGTAAACCCGATGAAAATAATGCAATGATGCAATTACTATTAAAATTAGACAAAAAACTAGATGAACAGAAAATAGATTCTGATATTAAATTCAGTGAACTGAAAAATGAAATTCAATTAGGTCACAACAAACTTATTAAGAAATGTGACCAGCTTATTACAAAACTCGATAATTTAAATGTGGTAGAAAATCAAGTAGAATCTGAACCCAGAAAGTCAATAGCGGTACCCAGCAAAATAATAATTCCAATAATCCAAATAATACAAGTAGTAAGATTGTGGTGGTAGAAGAGGATAAACATGATAATGAAAATATAATGAATGATAATGAAATATTTGAATTTATGAAGTCAGAAAGAAAGTTGAGAGAAAGTATTTTAGTACAAGGAATGCAGGGGGTAGAATTTTCTTTTAATGTTGTATTAGGGGGTGAAGACAAGTCTTCATGTAATTGTTATAAGGATAAGAATGCCTTTAATTTATATTTGATAGACGATAGTTCTACAAATAAAGTTTCTTTATGTTTTTGTGTACCTAAGAAGAGGTGCAACAATTTTATGATAGGGACCCCTGCATATCTGGAGAGAGAGAGTGTGACTTGGTGTTATGATGAGGCATATTTTGAGAGAGATAGGTATGGTGATAGTAAGTTAGAGTTGTTTGAAGTTGGGAGAAATTATACAGAATTAAGAGAGAGAGTGAGTAGAGAGAGAATTAATAATTATTGTAAGTACCTACCCTATATTGAAGCTGATATAGCAGCAGGAGGAGATGATGTTATTAATGATGACTTTATAACTTACCTGGTTGTGACAGATGATACTAAAGGTGACAGGACCATAATCGATCGTGACAAATTATATGAGATAATGATATGGAGTGATCATATTGATTATAATAGTATTGTGGAAAATTATAAAAAATTGAATAACCTTTACATTTATAATAATAAGATAATGTATTTAATCAAAAATGATTTATATAGACCTAAGATTCGTTTGTTGTTTAATGATGGTGGATAGACTGTTATATTGTGAAATGAACATTAAATAATAATATGAAAAGTGGTATTGAATTGGACTGCTATGGACTGATTTCGATTAATGACACAATAATGAAGTTGGAGTGTATATTTTTATTGTATTAACTGTATTTATCCATGTATTTTGCTGTGTATTATGTATTACAGGTACCCCAGTGTGTATTATTATATATTTTATATATATAACATGTTTAATAATAATATTTTAATTAATTACTAATGAATAATAATGAATGTTTAAATAAATAATTATATTTGAATTTTGAAAAGAGGTATTGTTATAAGTAGGTAGGAGAGGAATTTTATAAGACAATGGTAAATGATTACAGTAAGTGTTTAAACAGGGATAGAGCCTGGGTATAGATAAATGCAGGTGAGTTGTGCAATTAATGTAAATGGAGTTAGAAAGATAAGAATTTTTAAGAAAATACAAAGAGAATTATTAGATATTTAGGGACACAGTAGTTAGTGATTATTTGTAGAGAAGGTGTTTAAGTAAAGGTATAAACATATAATTATTGTTGATGAATTCTGTAGTGGGGGTGAGGTGATAAAGAGTAGCCAACCAATAGTGTTGTGGCAGGTATTAGCGTAGTTTAAGGGAGTGTTTGCCGAATTATTTGGAAGGGCAAAATATTAGAGATGTATATAGCCAGTTAGGGAACACCCAACCCAGTGCAAAGACGAGCGGTGCCATATGATTTAAATGGAATTAGTAATGGAGTTTAAAATTGAGATATTGGTGTCATTGATAGGTAAATTTGGTGGTCAGTTAGAAGAAGGTGAGTAAGATTATAATAAAAAGTATAGTGAATATAGGAGTTATCCAGACTAAACAGTGATAGAAGGTGAAAGGTTAGGTAGTTAGGTAGGTAGAAAGTTCAGAGGAGAGAGGTAGTAGAAAATGAATAATGAAATAATAATGTAATATGAATAGTAACAATAAGTTCAAAATGTATTTTATTATTATAAAGAAATAAATTCGATGTTTAATTAATAACTGCAATGGTAAATTTTAATTTAAATACAACTTTTAAGTAAATTATACAAATGTTAATGCATATCTTAGATATGATTAATTATGATTGAGTATTTAAAATGTATTAACTGTATTATTAATATATCAGTGTTAATTATTAATGTATTATGTATTTATTTGAAAACTTTTTAACATGGTTTTATAATATGTGTAAATAATATTTATCAGCCAAATAATTACCTGTTAATAATAAGAATAATAATAATAATAACAATAATAATAATTTTTTTTGTTTTATCATGCACTAAAAGTATTCAATAAATAAATATATAGAGTTATTAATTCTTTTATAATTTGTTTTTCTCCAGATTTGGGAGATTATAATGTGTAATTTTCCTATTATATTTTCAATTATATTTTATTTAATTTTGGTAACTATATTATATTAATGTGCTTATGTTACAATTCTAGTAATTGTAAAAGAATGAAGATAAATATTATCGATAGGAATCGAAACCATTTTTCAACTCAGGGTAGAAGTATTTGTTAATATGAAGAAGAGATATTCTTTTTAATTCTTGAAGATTATAATATATAATCTTATAATTTTATTAAGCGTATTAAAATATATTAAGCCAACCCAGTGCTTATTGGCACAAACCAGCACTTAGCTAAGGGGAACTAGATCAGTTGAGGATGGAGTGATTTACTAAGCCACATTTTAATATTTATTATATATTGTTTCAGTGTTTGGTGGTATGACAGGGGTCCTGAGCTGGCCAACGCGTCAGAGCAGGGGCGTTAAGAGCCTAAGTGGCCTTATGGTGTTGGGATCTCGCAGGAGAAGTCCAGTAAGGTCATCTAGGTACGGTCATCATCACCAGACCAAGGGTGAGTTGTTGTTATTTTTTATGTAAATTTGTAAGGGGGTTGTGGCGACTTGTCCTGGCTGATCCCTTTAGGAAGTATGAAAGGGTCAATGAAAGTTTGTGTGCTTCGTCACACCATCTTTCATTGAGGGGGTTTTGTGATGGTACAATCATGGTACATTTTATAATTACCTAAAATATGGTAACGAGATCATAAATATTGTATTTTTCTATTTTTTGACATACCCAACCCAACCTCAAACACCCGATATCGAATTTACAGTGAGTGGACTGTATCACAATATTTGCCAGGATTTGAACTAATTCGTAGCAGAATCTGTAAAATGTCATAAAAACAGTGTGCAGTTATTGCAATAAGCAAGCCAAGCCTTAATTACGTCAGAGGCTGAGAATGTGTTGACCACGACAAAACGGCGATGTCAACAAGTTAAACAAAGAAAATGTGACGTCAGTACACCCCACTTCCGCAGAATTCAACAAGGAATTGTCATCATTTCGCTGCAGCAACTGATCAGTGCCGGCCGGCAAAACCAATTCACTCCCGGGTGAATTTTAACTTTTTAGACCACTGTAGGTGGTTAATAAACAGTATAAACAGTATAATATCTACAATCAAAATGTATTAAGGAGAGTTATAGTTCGGCTTTGTGTAGGCATCCTCGACCGATTAAATCGTCCGTAAAAGATCGACGTATAGAATCGGTCCCACGACGGTGGGTTACGTGGGTTGACACGAAAGTGCCCCGTCAAGCGCCGTAAAAATACACCGATTGTGCCGATGACAGGACGATACGAGTAGTACGAGGAGGCCAACACGAAATTGGTGAGAACGTTCCTTATACAATCCTGATTTCATAATTTCCCAATATCATTTTATTGTAGAAATTCATTTTATTTTAAAATTTCAATCTAATAAAAGGAGCTCCAAAATTTATAAAAGTTATAAAAGTTTGTACCATGAGGATGGAAGAGAGAGTGTTTGAGTGTGTGGGTTAAAATTTATAAGTGTTGGGTTGTGCTGAAATTTACATTGAAATAATAAATGTATGTCTTATCCTATAACATGTATTAATGCAGCGTATATTCTTTGTATAATGTAATTTCATGTGGACAACGCCCATGGCACAATATATCGATCAGAGATCTATATCTATGTAATACTTATCAATGTTTAATATTAATAAATACTTTCTATATGTTACTTGGTGTATGTCTTTATTTCAGGTAATTTGTTTCACTAACTGGTTCGTGTCACACGAAGTCTGGCCCTAAAAGTAAATTTCGATTATGTTACCTTTACTTTAACAAACATGGCGACCGAAATTATTTACGTATAGACAAAAATTACATTTTCACCATAAGTAATAAAAACAATCTATGTAAAAGATTACAAGGCATGATAAGCCTAATTAATAAGTGATAATTAAGGCACTAAACCAATAATGTAGGGAAAAAGAACACTGCCAGTAGTGACTTAACCAATCGATATTTAATTACACCATGTTACAATTCAATTAAATACTCTTATTGCTAGGGAATAAGAAAAACAAAAATGTATGACAATAGGTTTAAGTGCGAATCTATGAAAACGGACATAGTGCTAATATTAAGACATAGTTTTAAGGGAAAATTGTACAGTAATTTAAGAACGAGATATTACAATAGAAAATAGAGTAAAAACCATAAAATATTGATAATTAATGGCTTAATGGACACTAAGTATAAATGCTAAGTGCTAAGTCAGCTAACCCTAATCAGAAATATACGATGAGGGGGTTCAAATTAATCGTCTTTAAAAATCATGAACAATGAGGGTAATCACAATATCATCAGTACAATTATAAGGAAGATATTGGACTTTTAAGAATAATTGTATTATGCTCAGCCCTTTCGCGTGGGTATGTGAACAATGATTTCTTAATCTTGTTCCCAAAGACTGACGCAGATGAGAGCGTCTGTTTTGACGAAGTCTACCGTAAATAAACGAATTAAAATAAACTGACCAATCAGAGCTTATAAAAAATCCGAAATTCATCATTCCGACAGAGGAACCAGGGACAGTCTTTCAACAACAACGAAGCGAGCTGCATGCTCATCGACGCTCCAGAAACACCTCAAACTAGTCAGACTGATGAGGCAAGTATGCCTGAGATAACTAAAGCTAACACATCCATTTCAACTAGTTTAGATAGTAAACCCGATGAAAATAATGCAATGATGCAATTACTATTAAAATTAGACAAAAAACTAGATGAACAGAAAATAGATTCTGATATTAAATTCAGTGAACTGAAAAATGAAATTCAATTAGGTCACAACAAACTTATTAAGAAATGTGACCAGCTTATTACAAAACTCGATAATTTAAATGTGGTAGAAAATCAAGTAGAAACCCAGAAAGTCAATAGCGGTACCCAGCAAAATAATAATTCCAATAATCCAAATAAAACAAGTAGTAAGATTGTGGTGGTAGAAGAGGATAAACATGATAATGAAAATATAATGAATGATAATGAAATATTTGAATTTATGAAGTCAGAAAGAAAGTTGAGAGAAAGTATTTTAGTACAAGGAATGCAGGGGGTAGAATTTTCTTTTAATGTTGTATTAGGGGGTGAAGACAAGTCTTCATGTAATTGTTATAAGGATAAGAATGCCTTTAATTTATATTTGATAGACGATAGTTCTACAAATAAAGTTTCTTTATGTTTTTGTGTACCTAAGAAGAGGTGCAACAATTTTATGATAGGGACCCCTGCATATCTGGAGAGAGAGAGTGTGACTTGGTGTTATGATGAGGCATATTTTGAGAGAGATAGGTATGGTGATAGTAAGTTAGAGTTGTTTGAAGTTGGGAGAAATTATACAGAATTAAGAGAGAGAGTGAGTAGAGAGAGAATTAATAATTATTGTAAGTACCTACCCTATATTGAAGCTGATATAGCAGCAGGAGGAGATGATGTTATTAATGATGACTTTATAACTTACCTGGTTGTGACAGATGATACTAAAGGTGACAGGACCATAATCGATCGTGACAAATTATATGAGATAATGATATGGAGTGATCATATTGATTATAATAGTATTGTGGAAAATTATAAAAAATTGAATAACCTTTACATTTATAATAATAAGATAATGTATTTAATCAAAAATGATTTATATAGACCTAAGATTCGTTTGTTGTTTAATGATGGTGGATAGACTGTTATATTGTGAAATGAACATTAAATAATAATATGAAAAGTGGTATTGAATTGGACTGCTATGGACTGATTTCGATTAATGACACAATAATGAAGTTGGAGTGTATATTTTTATTGTATTAACTGTATTTATCCATGTATTTTGATGTGTATTATGTATTACAGGTACCCCAGTGTGTATTATTATATATTTTATATATATAACATGTTTAATAATAATATTTTAATTAATTACTAATGAATAATAATGAATGTTTAAATAAATAATTATATTTGAATTTTGAAAAGAGGTATTGTTATAAGTAGGTAGGAGAGGAATTTTATAAGACAATGGTAAGTGATTACAGTAAGTGTTTAAACAGGGATAGAGCCTGGGTATAGATAAATGCAGGTGAGTTGTGCAATTAATGTAAATGGAGTTAGAAAGATAAGAATTTTTAAGAAAATACAAAGAGAATTATTAGATATTTAGGGACACAGTAGTTAGTGATTATTTGTAGAGAAGGTGTTTAAGTAAAGGTATAAACATATAATTATTGTTGATGAATTCTGTAGTGGGGGTGAGGTGATAAAGAGTAGCCAACCAATAGTGTTGTGGCAGGTATTAGCGTAGTTTAAGGGAGTGTTTGCCGAATTATTTGGAAGGGCAAAATATTAGAGATGTATATAGCCAGTTAGGGAACACCCAACCCAGTGCAAAGACGAGCGGTGCCATATGATTTAAATGGAATTAGTAATGGAGTTTAAAATTGAGATATTGGTGTCATTGATAGGTAAATTTGGTGGTCAGTTAGAAGAAGGTGAGTAAGATTATAATAAAAAGTATAGTGAATATAGGAGTTATCCAGACTAAACAGTGATAGAAGGTGAAAGGTTAGGTAGTTAGGTAGGTAGAAAGTTCAGAGGAGAGAGGTAGTAGAAAATGAATAATGAAATAATAATGTAATATGAATAGTAACAATAAGTTCAAAATGTATTTTATTATTATAAAGAAATAAATTCGATGTTTAATTAATAACTGCAATGGTAAATTTTAATTTAAATACAACTTTTAAGTAAATTATACAAATGTTAATGCATATCTTAGATATGATTAAATATGATTGAGTATTTAAAATGTATTAACTGTATTATTAATATATCAGTGTTAATTATTAATGTATTATGTATTTATTTGAAAACTTTTTAACATGATTTTATAATATGTGTAAATAATATTTATCAGCCAAATAATTACCTGTTAATAATAAGAATAATAATAATAATAACAATAATAATAATTTTTTTTGTTTTATCATGCACTAAAAGTATTCAATAAATAAATATATAGAGTTATTAATTCTTTTATAATTTGTTTTTCTCCAGATTTGGGAGATTATAATGTGTAATTTTCCTATTATATTTTCAATTATATTTTATTTAATTTTGGTAACTATATTATATTAATGTGCTTATGTTACAATTCTAGTAATTGTAAAAGAATGAAGATAAATATTATCGATAGGAATCGAAACCATTTTTCAACTCAGGGTAGAAGTATTTGTTAATATGAAGAAGAGATATTCTTTTTAATTCTTGAAGATTATAATATATAATCTTATAATTTTATTAAGCGTATTAAAATATATTAAGCCAACCCAGTGCTTATTGGCACAAACCAGCACTTAGCTAAGGGGAACTAGATCAGTTGAGGATGGAGTGATTTACTAAGCCACATTTTAATATTTATTATATATTGTTTCAGTGTTTGGTGGTGTGACAGCGGTCCTGAGCTGGCCAACGCGTCAGAGCAGGGGCGTTAAGAGCCTAAGTGGCCTTATGGTGTTGGGATCTCGCAGGAGAAGTCCAGTAAGGTCATCTAGGTACGGTCATCATCACCAGACCAAGGGTGAGTTGTTGTTATTTTTTATGTAAATTTGTAAGGGGGTTGTGGCGACTTGTCCTGGCTGATCCCTTTAGGAAGTATGAAAGGGTCAATGAAAGTTTGTGTGCTTCGTCACACCATCTTTCATTGAGGGGGTTTTGTGATGGTACAATCATGGTACATTTTATAATTACCTAAAATATGGTAACGAGATCATAAATATTGTATTTTTCTATTTTTTGACATACCCAACCCAACCTCAAACACCCGATATCGAATTTACAGTGAGTGGACTATATCACAATATTTGCCAGGATTTGAACTAATTCGTAGCAGAATCTGTAAAATGTCATAAAAACAGTGTGCAGTTATTGCGATAAGCAAGCCAAGCCTTAATTACGTCAGAGGCTGAGAAAGTGTTGACCACGACAAAACGGCGATGTCAACAAGTTAAACAAAGAAAATGTGACGTCAGTACACCCCACTTCCGCAGAATTCAACAAGGAATTGTCATCATTTCGCTGCAGCAACTGATCAGTGCCGGCCGGCAAAACCAATTCACTCCCGGGTGAATTTTAACTTTTTAGACCACTGTAGGTGGTTAATAAACAGTATAAACAGTATAATATCTACAATCAAAATGTATTAAGGAGAGTTATAGTTCGGCTTTGTGTAGGCGTCCTCGACCGATTAAATCGTCCGTAAAAGATCGACGTATAGAATCGGTCCCACGACGGTGGGTTACGTGGGTTGACACGAAAGTGCCCCGTCAAGCGCCGTAAAAATACACCGATTGTGCCGATGACAGGACGATACGAGTAGTACGAGGAGGCCAACACGAAATTGGTGAGAACGTTCCTTATACAATCCTGATTTCATAATTTCCCAATATCATTTTATTGTAGAAATTCATTTTATTTTAAAATTTCAATCTAATAAAAGGAGCTCCAAAATTTATAAAAGTTATAAAAGTTTGTACCATGAGGATGGAAGAGAGAGTGTTTGAGTGTGTGGGTTAAAATTTATAAGTGTTGGGTTGTGCTGAAATTTACATTGAAATAATAAATGTATGTCTTATCCTATAACATGTATTAATGCAGCGTATATTCTTTGTATAATGTAATTTCATGTGGACAACGCCCATGGCACAATATATCGATCAGAGATCTATATCTATGTAATACTTATCAATGTTTAATATTAATAAATACTTTCTATATGTTACTTGGTGTATGTCTTTATTTCAGGTAATTTGTTTCACTAACTGGTTCGTGTCACACGAAGTCTGGCCCTAAAAGTAAATTTCGATTATGTTACCTTTACTTTAACAAACATGGCGACCGAAATTATTTACGTATAGACAAAAATTACATTTTCACCATAAGTAATAAAAACAATCTATGTAAAAGATTACAAGGCATGATAAGCCTAATTAATAAGTGATAATTAAGGCACTAAACCAATAATGTAGGGAAAAAGAACACTGCCAGTAGTGACTTAACCAATCGATATTTAATTACACCATGTTACAATTCAATTAAATACTCTTATTGCTAGGGAATAAGAAAAACAAAAATGTATGACAATAGGTTTAAGTGCGAATCTATGAAAACGGACATAGTGCTAATATTAAGACATAGTTTTAAGGGAAAATTGTACAGTAATTTAAGAACGAGATATTACAATAGAAAATAGAGTAAAAACCATAAAATATTGATAATTAATGGCTTAATGGACACTAAGTATAAATGCTAAGTGCTAAGTCAGCTAACCCTAATCAGAAATATACGATGAGGGGGTTCAAATTAATCGTCTTTAAAAATCATGAACAATGAGGGTAATCACAATATCATCAGTACAATTATAAGGAAGATATTGGACTTTTAAGAATAATTGTATTATGCTCAGCCCTTTCGCGTGGGTATGTGAACAATGATTTCTTAATCTTGTTCCCAAAGACTGACGCAGATGAGAGCGTCTGTTTTGACGAAGTCTACCGTAAATAAACGAATTAAAATAAACTGACCAATCAGAGCTTATAAAAAATCCGAAATTCATCATTCCGACAGAGGAACCAGGGACAGTCTTTCAACAACAACGAAGCGAGCTGCATGCTCATCGACGCTCCAGAAACACCTCAAACTAGTCAGACTGATGAGGCAAGTATGCCTGAGATAACTAAAGCTAACACATCCATTTCAACTAGTTTAGATAGTAAACCCGATGAAAATAATGCAATGATGCAATTACTATTAAAATTAGACAAAAAACTAGATGAACAGAAAATAGATTCTGATATTAAATTCAGTGAACTGAAAAATGAAATTCAATTAGGTCACAACAAACTTATTAAGAAATGTGACCAGCTTATTACAAAACTCGATAATTTAAATGTGGTAGAAAATCAAGTAGAAACCCAGAAAGTCAATAGCGGTACCCAGCAAAATAATAATTCCAATAATCCAAATAAAACAAGTAGTAAGATTGTGGTGGTAGAAGAGGATAAACATGATAATGAAAATATAATGAATGATAATGAAATATTTGAATTTATGAAGTCAGAAAGAAAGTTGAGAGAAAGTATTTTAGTACAAGGAATGCAGGGGGTAGAATTTTCTTTTAATGTTGTATTAGGGGGTGAAGACAAGTCTTCATGTAATTGTTATAAGGATAAGAATGCCTTTAATTTATATTTGATAGACGATAGTTCTACAAATAAAGTTTCTTTATGTTTTTGTGTACCTAAGAAGAGGTGCAACAATTTTATGATAGGGACCCCTGCATATCTGGAGAGAGAGAGTGTGACTTGGTGTTATGATGAGGCATATTTTGAGAGAGATAGGTATGGTGATAGTAAGTTAGAGTTGTTTGAAGTTGGGAGAAATTATACAGAATTAAGAGAGAGAGTGAGTAGAGAGAGAATTAATAATTATTGTAAGTACCTACCCTATATTGAAGCTGATATAGCAGCAGGAGGAGATGATGTTATTAATGATGACTTTATAACTTACCTGGTTGTGACAGATGATACTAAAGGTGACAGGACCATAATCGATCGTGACAAATTATATGAGATAATGATATGGAGTGATCATATTGATTATAATAGTATTGTGGAAAATTATAAAAAATTGAATAACCTTTACATTTATAATAATAAGATAATGTATTTAATCAAAAATGATTTATATAGACCTAAGATTCGTTTGTTGTTTAATGATGGTGGATAGACTGTTATATTGTGAAATGAACATTAAATAATAATATGAAAAGTGGTATTGAATTGGACTGCTATGGACTGATTTCGATTAATGACACAATAATGAAGTTGGAGTGTATATTTTTATTGTATTAACTGTATTTATCCATGTATTTTGATGTGTATTATGTATTACAGGTACCCCAGTGTGTATTATTATATATTTTATATATATAACATGTTTAATAATAATATTTTAATTAATTACTAATGAATAATAATGAATGTTTAAATAAATAATTATATTTGAATTTTGAAAAGAGGTATTGTTATAAGTAGGTAGGAGAGGAATTTTATAAGACAATGGTAAGTGATTACAGTAAGTGTTTAAACAGGGATAGAGCCTGGGTATAGATAAATGCAGGTGAGTTGTGCAATTAATGTAAATGGAGTTAGAAAGATAAGAATTTTTAAGAAAATACAAAGAGAATTATTAGATATTTAGGGACACAGTAGTTAGTGATTATTTGTAGAGAAGGTGTTTAAGTAAAGGTATAAACATATAATTATTGTTGATGAATTCTGTAGTGGGGGTGAGGTGATAAAGAGTAGCCAACCAATAGTGTTGTGGCAGGTATTAGCGTAGTTTAAGGGAGTGTTTGCCGAATTATTTGGAAGGGCAAAATATTAGAGATGTATATAGCCAGTTAGGGAACACCCAACCCAGTGCAAAGACGAGCGGTGCCATATGATTTAAATGGAATTAGTAATGGAGTTTAAAATTGAGATATTGGTGTCATTGATAGGTAAATTTGGTGGTCAGTTAGAAGAAGGTGAGTAAGATTATAATAAAAAGTATAGTGAATATAGGAGTTATCCAGACTAAACAGTGATAGAAGGTGAAAGGTTAGGTAGTTAGGTAGGTAGAAAGTTCAGAGGAGAGAGGTAGTAGAAAATGAATAATGAAATAATAATGTAATATGAATAGTAACAATAAGTTCAAAATGTATTTTATTATTATAAAGAAATAAATTCGATGTTTAATTAATAACTGCAATGGTAAATTTTAATTTAAATACAACTTTTAAGTAAATTATACAAATGTTAATGCATATCTTAGATATGATTAAATATGATTGAGTATTTAAAATGTATTAACTGTATTATTAATATATCAGTGTTAATTATTAATGTATTATGTATTTATTTGAAAACTTTTTAACATGATTTTATAATATGTGTAAATAATATTTATCAGCCAAATAATTACCTGTTAATAATAAGAATAATAATAATAATAACAATAATAATAATTTTTTTTGTTTTATCATGCACTAAAAGTATTCAATAAATAAATATATAGAGTTATTAATTCTTTTATAATTTGTTTTTCTCCAGATTTGGGAGATTATAATGTGTAATTTTCCTATTATATTTTCAATTATATTTTATTTAATTTTGGTAACTATATTATATTAATGTGCTTATGTTACAATTCTAGTAATTGTAAAAGAATGAAGATAAATATTATCGATAGGAATCGAAACCATTTTTCAACTCAGGGTAGAAGTATTTGTTAATATGAAGAAGAGATATTCTTTTTAATTCTTGAAGATTATAATATATAATCTTATAATTTTATTAAGCGTATTAAAATATATTAAGCCAACCCAGTGCTTATTGGCACAAACCAGCACTTAGCTAAGGGGAACTAGATCAGTTGAGGATGGAGTGATTTACTAAGCCACATTTTAATATTTATTATATATTGTTTCAGTGTTTGGTGGTGTGACAGCGGTCCTGAGCTGGCCAACGCGTCAGAGCAGGGGCGTTAAGAGCCTAAGTGGCCTTATGGTGTTGGGATCTCGCAGGAGAAGTCCAGTAAGGTCATCTAGGTACGGTCATCATCACCAGACCAAGGGTGAGTTGTTGTTATTTTTTATGTAAATTTGTAAGGGGGTTGTGGCGACTTGTCCTGGCTGATCCCTTTAGGAAGTATGAAAGGGTCAATGAAAGTTTGTGTGCTTCGTCACACCATCTTTCATTGAGGGGGTTTTGTGATGGTACAATCATGGTACATTTTATAATTACCTAAAATATGGTAACGAGATCATAAATATTGTATTTTTCTATTTTTTGACATACCCAACCCAACCTCAAACACCCGATATCGAATTTACAGTGAGTGGACTATATCACAATATTTGCCAGGATTTGAACTAATTCGTAGCAGAATCTGTAAAATGTCATAAAAACAGTGTGCAGTTATTGCGATAAGCAAGCCAAGCCTTAATTACGTCAGAGGCTGAGAAAGTGTTGACCACGACAAAACGGCGATGTCAACAAGTTAAACAAAGAAAATGTGACGTCAGTACACCCCACTTCCGCAGAATTCAACAAGGAATTGTCATCATTTCGCTGCAGCAACTGATCAGTGCCGGCCGGCAAAACCAATTCACTCCCGGGTGAATTTTAACTTTTTAGACCACTGTAGGTGGTTAATAAACAGTATAAACAGTATAATATCTACAATCAAAATGTATTAAGGAGAGTTATAGTTCGGCTTTGTGTAGGCGTCCTCGACCGATTAAATCGTCCGTAAAAGATCGACGTATAGAATCGGTCCCACGACGGTGGGTTACGTGGGTTGACACGAAAGTGCCCCGTCAAGCGCCGTAAAAATACACCGATTGTGCCGATGACAGGACGATACGAGTAGTACGAGGAGGCCAACACGAAATTGGTGAGAACGTTCCTTATACAATCCTGATTTCATAATTTCCCAATATCATTTTATTGTAGAAATTCATTTTATTTTAAAATTTCAATCTAATAAAAGGAGCTCCAAAATTTATAAAAGTTATAAAAGTTTGTACCATGAGGATGGAAGAGAGAGTGTTTGAGTGTGTGGGTTAAAATTTATAAGTGTTGGGTTGTGCTGAAATTTACATTGAAATAATAAATGTATGTCTTATCCTATAACATGTATTAATGCAGCGTATATTCTTTGTATAATGTAATTTCATGTGGACAACGCCCATGGCACAATATATCGATCAGAGATCTATATCTATGTAATACTTATCAATGTTTAATATTAATAAATACTTTCTATATGTTACTTGGTGTATGTCTTTATTTCAGGTAATTTGTTTCACTAACTGGTTCGTGTCACACGAAGTCTGGCCCTAAAAGTAAATTTCGATTATGTTACCTTTACTTTAACAAACATGGCGACCGAAATTATTTACGTATAGACAAAAATTACATTTTCACCATAAGTAATAAAAACAATCTATGTAAAAGATTACAAGGCATGATAAGCCTAATTAATAAGTGATAATTAAGGCACTAAACCAATAATGTAGGGAAAAAGAACACTGCCAGTAGTGACTTAACCAATCGATATTTAATTACACCATGTTACAATTCAATTAAATACTCTTATTGCTAGGGAATAAGAAAAACAAAAATGTATGACAATAGGTTTAAGTGCGAATCTATGAAAACGGACATAGTGCTAATATTAAGACATAGTTTTAAGGGAAAATTGTACAGTAATTTAAGAACGAGATATTACAATAGAAAATAGAGTAAAAACCATAAAATATTGATAATTAATGGCTTAATGGACACTAAGTATAAATGCTAAGTGCTAAGTCAGCTAACCCTAATCAGAAATATACGATGAGGGGGTTCAAATTAATCGTCTTTAAAAATCATGAACAATGAGGGTAATCACAATATCATCAGTACAATTATAAGGAAGATATTGGACTTTTAAGAATAATTGTATTATGCTCAGCCCTTTCGCGTGGGTATGTGAACAATGATTTCTTAATCTTGTTCCCAAAGACTGACGCAGATGAGAGCGTCTGTTTTGACGAAGTCTACCGTAAATAAACGAATTAAAATAAACTGACCAATCAGAGCTTATAAAAAATCCGAAATTCATCATTCCGACAGAGGAACCAGGGACAGTCTTTCAACAACAACGAAGCGAGCTGCATGCTCATCGACGCTCCAGAAACACCTCAAACTAGTCAGACTGATGAGGCAAGTATGCCTGAGATAACTAAAGCTAACACATCCATTTCAACTAGTTTAGATAGTAAACCCGATGAAAATAATGCAATGATGCAATTACTATTAAAATTAGACAAAAAACTAGATGAACAGAAAATAGATTCTGATATTAAATTCAGTGAACTGAAAAATGAAATTCAATTAGGTCACAACAAACTTATTAAGAAATGTGACCAGCTTATTACAAAACTCGATAATTTAAATGTGGTAGAAAATCAAGTAGAAACCCAGAAAGTCAATAGCGGTACCCAGCAAAATAATAATTCCAATAATCCAAATAAAACAAGTAGTAAGATTGTGGTGGTAGAAGAGGATAAACATGATAATGAAAATATAATGAATGATAATGAAATATTTGAATTTATGAAGTCAGAAAGAAAGTTGAGAGAAAGTATTTTAGTACAAGGAATGCAGGGGGTAGAATTTTCTTTTAATGTTGTATTAGGGGGTGAAGACAAGTCTTCATGTAATTGTTATAAGGATAAGAATGCCTTTAATTTATATTTGATAGACGATAGTTCTACAAATAAAGTTTCTTTATGTTTTTGTGTACCTAAGAAGAGGTGCAACAATTTTATGATAGGGACCCCTGCATATCTGGAGAGAGAGAGTGTGACTTGGTGTTATGATGAGGCATATTTTGAGAGAGATAGGTATGGTGATAGTAAGTTAGAGTTGTTTGAAGTTGGGAGAAATTATACAGAATTAAGAGAGAGAGTGAGTAGAGAGAGAATTAATAATTATTGTAAGTACCTACCCTATATTGAAGCTGATATAGCAGCAGGAGGAGATGATGTTATTAATGATGACTTTATAACTTACCTGGTTGTGACAGATGATACTAAAGGTGACAGGACCATAATCGATCGTGACAAATTATATGAGATAATGATATGGAGTGATCATATTGATTATAATAGTATTGTGGAAAATTATAAAAAATTGAATAACCTTTACATTTATAATAATAAGATAATGTATTTAATCAAAAATGATTTATATAGACCTAAGATTCGTTTGTTGTTTAATGATGGTGGATAGACTGTTATATTGTGAAATGAACATTAAATAATAATATGAAAAGTGGTATTGAATTGGACTGCTATGGACTGATTTCGATTAATGACACAATAATGAAGTTGGAGTGTATATTTTTATTGTATTAACTGTATTTATCCATGTATTTTGATGTGTATTATGTATTACAGGTACCCCAGTGTGTATTATTATATATTTTATATATATAACATGTTTAATAATAATATTTTAATTAATTACTAATGAATAATAATGAATGTTTAAATAAATAATTATATTTGAATTTTGAAAAGAGGTATTGTTATAAGTAGGTAGGAGAGGAATTTTATAAGACAATGGTAAGTGATTACAGTAAGTGTTTAAACAGGGATAGAGCCTGGGTATAGATAAATGCAGGTGAGTTGTGCAATTAATGTAAATGGAGTTAGAAAGATAAGAATTTTTAAGAAAATACAAAGAGAATTATTAGATATTTAGGGACACAGTAGTTAGTGATTATTTGTAGAGAAGGTGTTTAAGTAAAGGTATAAACATATAATTATTGTTGATGAATTCTGTAGTGGGGGTGAGGTGATAAAGAGTAGCCAACCAATAGTGTTGTGGCAGGTATTAGCGTAGTTTAAGGGAGTGTTTGCCGAATTATTTGGAAGGGCAAAATATTAGAGATGTATATAGCCAGTTAGGGAACACCCAACCCAGTGCAAAGACGAGCGGTGCCATATGATTTAAATGGAATTAGTAATGGAGTTTAAAATTGAGATATTGGTGTCATTGATAGGTAAATTTGGTGGTCAGTTAGAAGAAGGTGAGTAAGATTATAATAAAAAGTATAGTGAATATAGGAGTTATCCAGACTAAACAGTGATAGAAGGTGAAAGGTTAGGTAGTTAGGTAGGTAGAAAGTTCAGAGGAGAGAGGTAGTAGAAAATGAATAATGAAATAATAATGTAATATGAATAGTAACAATAAGTTCAAAATGTATTTTATTATTATAAAGAAATAAATTCGATGTTTAATTAATAACTGCAATGGTAAATTTTAATTTAAATACAACTTTTAAGTAAATTATACAAATGTTAATGCATATCTTAGATATGATTAAATATGATTGAGTATTTAAAATGTATTAACTGTATTATTAATATATCAGTGTTAATTATTAATGTATTATGTATTTATTTGAAAACTTTTTAACATGATTTTATAATATGTGTAAATAATATTTATCAGCCAAATAATTACCTGTTAATAATAAGAATAATAATAATAATAACAATAATAATAATTTTTTTTGTTTTATCATGCACTAAAAGTATTCAATAAATAAATATATAGAGTTATTAATTCTTTTATAATTTGTTTTTCTCCAGATTTGGGAGATTATAATGTGTAATTTTCCTATTATATTTTCAATTATATTTTATTTAATTTTGGTAACTATATTATATTAATGTGCTTATGTTACAATTCTAGTAATTGTAAAAGAATGAAGATAAATATTATCGATAGGAATCGAAACCATTTTTCAACTCAGGGTAGAAGTATTTGTTAATATGAAGAAGAGATATTCTTTTTAATTCTTGAAGATTATAATATATAATCTTATAATTTTATTAAGCGTATTAAAATATATTAAGCCAACCCAGTGCTTATTGGCACAAACCAGCACTTAGCTAAGGGGAACTAGATCAGTTGAGGATGGAGTGATTTACTAAGCCACATTTTAATATTTATTATATATTGTTTCAGTGTTTGGTGGTGTGACAGCGGTCCTGAGCTGGCCAACGCGTCAGAGCAGGGGCGTTAAGAGCCTAAGTGGCCTTATGGTGTTGGGATCTCGCAGGAGAAGTCCAGTAAGGTCATCTAGGTACGGTCATCATCACCAGACCAAGGGTGAGTTGTTGTTATTTTTTATGTAAATTTGTAAGGGGGTTGTGGCGACTTGTCCTGGCTGATCCCTTTAGGAAGTATGAAAGGGTCAATGAAAGTTTGTGTGCTTCGTCACACCATCTTTCATTGAGGGGGTTTTGTGATGGTACAATCATGGTACATTTTATAATTACCTAAAATATGGTAACGAGATCATAAATATTGTATTTTTCTATTTTTTGACATACCCAACCCAACCTCAAACACCCGATATCGAATTTACAGTGAGTGGACTATATCACAATATTTGCCAGGATTTGAACTAATTCGTAGCAGAATCTGTAAAATGTCATAAAAACAGTGTGCAGTTATTGCGATAAGCAAGCCAAGCCTTAATTACGTCAGAGGCTGAGAAAGTGTTGACCACGACAAAACGGCGATGTCAACAAGTTAAACAAAGAAAATGTGACGTCAGTACACCCCACTTCCGCAGAATTCAACAAGGAATTGTCATCATTTCGCTGCAGCAACTGATCAGTGCCGGCCGGCAAAACCAATTCACTCCCGGGTGAATTTTAACTTTTTAGACCACTGTAGGTGGTTAATAAACAGTATAAACAGTATAATATCTACAATCAAAATGTATTAAGGAGAGTTATAGTTCGGCTTTGTGTAGGCGTCCTCGACCGATTAAATCGTCCGTAAAAGATCGACGTATAGAATCGGTCCCACGACGGTGGGTTACGTGGGTTGACACGAAAGTGCCCCGTCAAGCGCCGTAAAAATACACCGATTGTGCCGATGACAGGACGATACGAGTAGTACGAGGAGGCCAACACGAAATTGGTGAGAACGTTCCTTATACAATCCTGATTTCATAATTTCCCAATATCATTTTATTGTAGAAATTCATTTTATTTTAAAATTTCAATCTAATAAAAGGAGCTCCAAAATTTATAAAAGTTATAAAAGTTTGTACCATGAGGATGGAAGAGAGAGTGTTTGAGTGTGTGGGTTAAAATTTATAAGTGTTGGGTTGTGCTGAAATTTACATTGAAATAATAAATGTATGTCTTATCCTATAACATGTATTAATGCAGCGTATATTCTTTGTATAATGTAATTTCATGTGGACAACGCCCATGGCACAATATATCGATCAGAGATCTATATCTATGTAATACTTATCAATGTTTAATATTAATAAATACTTTCTATATGTTACTTGGTGTATGTCTTTATTTCAGGTAATTTGTTTCACTAACTGGTTCGTGTCACACGAAGTCTGGCCCTAAAAGTAAATTTCGATTATGTTACCTTTACTTTAACAAACATGGCGACCGAAATTATTTACGTATAGACAAAAATTACATTTTCACCATAAGTAATAAAAACAATCTATGTAAAAGATTACAAGGCATGATAAGCCTAATTAATAAGTGATAATTAAGGCACTAAACCAATAATGTAGGGAAAAAGAACACTGCCAGTAGTGACTTAACCAATCGATATTTAATTACACCATGTTAAAATTCAATTAAATACTCTTATTGCTAGGGAATAAGAAAAACAAAAATGTATGACAATAGGTTTAAGTGCGAATCTATGAAAACGGACATAGTGCTAATATTAAGACATAGTTTTAAGGGAAAATTGTACAGTAATTTAAGAACGAGATATTACAATAGAAAATAGAGTAAAAACCATAAAATATTGATAATTAATGGCTTAATGGACACTAAGTATAAATGCTAAGTGCTAAGTCAGCTAACCCTAATCAGAAATATATGATGAGGGGGTTCAAATTAATCGTCTTTAAAAATCATGAACAATGAGGGTAATCACAATATCATCAGTACAATTATAAGGAAGATATTGGACTTTTAAGAATAATTGTATTATGCTCAGCCCTTTCGCGTGGGTATGTGAACAATGATTTCTTAATCTTGTTCCCAAAGACTGGCGCAGATGAGAGCGTCTGTTTTGACGAAGTCTACCGTAAATAAACGAATTAAAATAAACTGACCAATCAGAGCTTATAAAAAATCCGAAATTCATCATTCCGACAGAGGAACCAGGGACAGTCTTTCAACAACAACGAAGCGAGCTGCATGCTCATCGACGCTCCAGAAAAACGTGCTTTTGACAGCAACCAAGCGTAAACAACATTAACCTCAAACTGAGATATAAGTTACATACATTGAAGAATCAGTGCAGTTTATTTACAAGTGTACTTTATTCGGAGTTAATGCGCATAGGAGTGGGTGCAGTGTAGTGATGAAATTTAAATAATTAATTAATAAATTTTAATTAATTAGTGTTGATAAAAAAAAAAAAAGTGTAACCCTTCGAACGACAAGAGACGCAAGTATTCATACCCACAAATATAATGTTATGATTAGATGATAAGAAAGATAACTGAACACTAAAAGCGATTCCAATTGACCTATAGAAACAATTAAATTCCCTATTCTTAACAGAAGGGATCTGATGAATACAAATGAACAATGTCGAAATTGGACGATTTGAGTAACGACAATTTCAACTATTTGTATACTATAAATATCTAGAATAAGTAAAGACACTGTAATATCAATGAAAAGTGTATGTGCTCTCATGCTATTAGCAGATAGGAGTATGAAATATTTTGTTACTAAATTCAATTAAGAGTTTCGCCAGAGAGTGATAACTACAATAAATGAGTTACCTTTACCTGAAATAGGAATATCCAATTTTACAGATGATCTTAGTACCTGACACTGGATTATCACAATTACTATTAATTAATAATAAATATTTAACCACTTTTAACCAAACAAGGTTGCACTAAACGATATTTAAAGCATATGCCTAACCATGAACAGTAGTTCATATTTTATCTTTTTTAATTAATAATCAATGAATTCTTATCTTATGTTTGTTCTAGCCGTAGCAATTATTCCAAATAAGTGTATTTTGCAGTCTAAAAGAACCTACTACTTTTATTATTATAGTTATTAATAACATTTCAAGTCGAATAATACGACATAACCTATATGTTTGTCAACACACGTTTTATAACTAACCAGAGGCAGTCATGCCAACTTAAGCTTATCATTCGTTTTAGAGTCCATGTTCACTTTTAAAATATTAATTGTTAACCAGAAAGAAGAGCAAAACGTATTATTGTATTGAATTTCACTGTGTTCGAATTGAATAAACAACCATTATTATTTCTACCAGTGAAAGAGTTGACCTTTATTGTACCAGTAAATACAGCGTAGAGGAGGAAAACGAGGCGGTTGGTACCGTGCTTAGAATGCGAATCATTCAAATTGAGTGATTCCATGTTTTGTTTACAACCGCACAGACCTATATATTTATAATATTATAAAGTAATATTATACATGAGTTACTATGAATGTCATGTCCATGTATGTGTATGTTAGTATATAGGAAGAAAACTACGGATCTCCTCACAACCGCTGATCAACAAAGAGTCGACGGAACTTCAAGTGGAATAATCCTAACAGTGAATATAATACTTAAAATTAAACCATTTAAACAGACAGCTAATACGACGAAAAGAGAGTAAGTAACCGGCTTATTCAATCCTGGATTCAACAATAGGTTGAATTGAGGGGAATAAGTCACTAAACAGTCAAATAATAATAAAATCCGATATTGAATAATAACAATTAGCCGAGTGCAAGACCCATTTTAAGTAAAAATAACCCTGAGACTACGACTTAATAATAAATCTAAATAATATTTTAAACACCGGCATTAGTCCCATTACAATGTATATATCGTTTCCGTTTTGGATGTAGTTGTTGTTCACGTGTCCGCGTCCCGTACGTTTCGTTCGAAACAACGGACCTATTATCTTCGTATACTTTGGTCCTCTGTTCGTGTTTCTTCGCGCTGTCGGTAAATAGTGTTGTTTTGTGCGTTAGTCGCTTCCAGTATACTTTGTAATATTAAGTGATTACCTGTATGCGGTCCGCCATGTGACTTCTCAAACTTATTACGTTACGCGTTTCAAGGCGTATGCCTCATCATCAGACATTTAAAACCAAAAACACATATCACACAAAAAACTGCGTTTGTCAAAAAATAAATAAAATAGCAGAAACAAGCATATTATGTGCACGTGATGTAGGGTGCGCACCCGTTCAAGTGTTGTCTGCTACTGATTGGAATTCGTTGAGCAGTCTCAAAGCAGTATCATACAGGCGGTTAAATACAAAGTTCAATTGTTCATTCAGAACACAATCACGACTGCTATCATTATTATATGCATTATAAATTTCCAGCTCCTCCAAGGCATTCATAAAACGGCCCTTGTTGCATGTATGCAAAGGCATTAGATTGGACTTAAAATCTGTATAATTGTGATTGTGTTGGGTCAGATGACGAGTGTAATTAGATTTTATATCATTGTAATTGTGTGTCTTTTTTGGTAAGTGTTCACGGAAGCGTTTGTAAAAACCTCTTCCGGTCTGACCTATATAGAAGCTGTTACAATCATTGCAAACCAGTTTATAAATGCCTGTTTTTTCTTCAATACGTAAGGGCAGTTTAGGTCTAAGTATATTAATTAGTTTATTATTGGTTCTAAAAGACATAGTATAACCAATATTGTTCATCACTGAGGATAAAATTTTTGGCATGATGTATGTGTATTTTGCAGATATAAATTTTTTCGGTGTTTTATTAAGTGGACGGGGCTTAAGTTGAATGTTATTATGCTTCTTTAGCAATTTGTCAATAATGTGACTACTGTAACCATTGGAAACTGCAATAAATCTTATTGTATTTAGCTCAGTCTGGAAATCATTATTGTCAAGTGGGACTGTCAACAATCTATGGATTAGACTATTATATGCTGCCATTTTTTGAGAGTATGGATGGTGGGAATCTGCATGTATTGCATGGTTAGTGGCAGTAGGCTTCCTAAAAATATTGAATTTCAATGTGTCCATTCGTTTAGTGAGGGTCAGGTCTAGAAAGTTAATTGAGTTATTACGCTCGGTCTCTAAAGTAAATTGAATATTACTGTTGATTTCATTTAAAAGATTTTTAAAGGAGTCAACTTGTCTCAAAGTTCCGTCAAAAATAATAAACATGTCATCTACGTAACGTGAATAAAATTTTATCTTATTAGCGTATGTTATTATTTAATAAATAAGTGTTTTCGTAGAAATTTAAGTATATGTCAGCCAACAGGCCTGAGAGGGGTGAGCCCATAGCTAGACCTGATGGTCTAGACCCATAATATCATGATGGTCTAGCTATGGGCTCACCCCTCTCAGGCCTGTTGGCTGACATATACTTAAATTTCTACGAAAACACTTATTTATTAAATAATAACATATACGCTTATAAGATAAAATTTTATTCACGTTACGTAGATGACACGTTTATTATTTTTGACGGAACTTTGAGACAAGTTGACTCCTTTAAAAATCTTTTAAATGAAATCAACAATAATATTCAATTTACTTTAGAGACCGAGCGTAATAACTCAATTAACTTTCTAGACCTGACCCTCACTAAACGAATGGACACATTGAAATTCAATATTTTTAGGAAGCCTACTGCCACTAACCATACAATACATGCAGATTCCCACCATCCATACTCTCAAAAAATGGCAGCATATAATAGTCTAATCCATAGATTTTTGACAGTCCCACTTGACAATAATGATTTCCAGACTGAGCTAAATACAATAAGATTTATTGCAGTTTCCAATGGTTACAGTAGTCACATTATTGACAAATTGCTAAAGAAGCATAATAACATTCAACTTAAGCCCCGTCCACTTAATAAAACACCGAAAAAATTTATATCTGCAAAATACACATACATCATGCCAAAAATTTTATCCTCAGTGATGAACAATATTGGTTATACTATGTCTTTTAGAACCAATAATAAACTAATTAATATACTTAGACCTAAACTGCCCTTACCTATTGAAGAAAAAACAGGCATTTATAAACTGGTTTGCAATTATTGTAACAGCTTCTATATAGGTCAGACCGGAAGAGGTTTTTACAAACGCTTCCGTGAACACTTACCAAAAAAGACACACAGTTACAATGATATAAAATCTAATTACACTCGTCATCTGACCCAACACAATCACAATTATACAGATTTTAAGTCCAATCTAATGCCTTTGCATACATGCAACAAGGGCCGTTTTATGAATGCCTTGGAGGAGCTGGAAATTTATAATGCATATAATAATGATAGCAGTCGTGATTGTGTTCTGAATGAACAATTGAACTTTGTATTTAACCGCCTGTATGATACTGCTTTGAGACTGCTCAACGAATTCCAATCAGTAGCAGACAACACTTGAACGGGTGCGCACCCTACATCATGTGCACATAATATGCTTGTTTCTGCAATATTATTTATTTTTTGACAAACGCAGTTTTTTGTGTGATATGTGTTTTTGGTTTTAAACGTCTGATGATGAGGCATACGCCTTGAAACGCGTAACGTAATAAGTTTGAGAAGTCACACGGCGGCCCGCATACAGGTAATCACTTAATATTACATAAAAGAGACTTGGATACCATACGTAACATGAATGTTACACTCTTGTAAGTTGCAAGATCGTCCTTGTTGTAAAACCGTTATCCAGACGTTTTATGAACACCAGTTCGAAAAGTCCCGGCGTGCCTTTGTATTGTACACCATTGATAACAAAATTATAGTTACCATCGATTTCCACCAGTGAGTCGCCTATCATCCAATTACCGCCTTCGTGTCTTACACCGTACGTATAATCCATCTTTTGACCACGATCGGCCGATATGATCATGCTTATGTATTTGTACGCTAGTGAATTAGGTTCGTATTGACTCTGAAAATATTTACGTGCTTCACGTCTTCCTTCGGGTGTGTCAACAGTCTTTCGACTGTTAAACTAGGGTCGTCGTCGTCATCAACGTCTGTCATCTCGGCAACTACGAATGTGTCTAGGAAACGCGGTGAACCGTCATGTTTAAAGTCTACTAGCCGTTTATGCATATCTTCCTTCTCCTCCTCCTCCTCCTCCTCCTCCTCCTCTTGTTTCTTCTTCTTCTTCTTCTTCTTCTTCTTCTTCTTCTTCTTCTTCTTCTTCTTCTTCTTACTTTCCGTTAACATCACCATTGGCTTTTCAGTCATTTTACGTTTTTCAACCAACGCTTGCGAAATGGTTTTCAACGGTTCTAATATCGGTTTGTAACTTCTTGTTAGCTTTTCTTCCTCTTCTTGGATCCTGTATTTTAACGCACGGTATTTCTTCCATATGTTATTGCTGATCGTTTCGATATCGCGAATGACTTGTTTCTCCTTTTCGTCCATCTTCGCGTACGGAAGTAGATCGACTAACGAATAGACTTCGGAACACATGTATTTACGTACAATCTTAGTCGTATATATAAAACCGTTTATGGAAACGGTCAACGCCCGTTTACACAGTCTACATACACAGTTTGTTTACTCGTTCGGTACTACTACAATGAAACGATCGAAACCGGCTCTGTACCGACCGTTATCGATGGACAAGTCTTTGTTCACGACGAGAAAACCGTGGTGGTCTTTCCACGCTTCAGCGCACAAGTTCTTAAAAATGTCGTACTTCATGTCCGTGTTGACGTGATCGTTGTACGCGTGCTTCAAGTTGATATCGTCCTGTCTGAACAAGACTATGAGGTTGGCGTTGTCGCGAATCAGCTGTTTCGGTACCATAAAGGAAGCGGTGTCGACCTCGTCAGGATGTGGTTTCTCTTCGTTTCACTGTACGCATGATAACCCAGTCCGTCGTCAGCGAGCTGCGTCATCAGTTTCCAACATCCGGTATTTGGGTTGAAACAGTGATTTTGAAAACACGTACAAGTTTGCGAAACGTAACCCGTTCACATCGAACAACAGGTTGAACATCACGTTCGTCTTTCCACACGCGGACGGTCCGCAGATGATAGAATGTATAGAATCGGGCAGAAGAGGTCCGTGCTTACTCCTCGCTCCTCCTCCGACCCCCACCGCCGGGGTTTTTGTTGTCGTTGTTGTTGTTGTTGTTTTTCTTCTTCTTCTTCATCGTGCGTTGCATATTTGTGTCTTCTTACGAGTTCACCGAAAAGCGATTCACAGTAGTACAGTACAGGATAGAACATCAGGTTGTCGCTAAATTTTACTCTCCTCTTGCGTCGAGGTGTGTTACCTTCGCCTTCCATTGTGTCACTGTCTTGAAACTTCCCGTGTCTCGGACAGTTATACCACTGCTGAAAAGCTGAGCGTGATGTCATGTTCTGGTCAGAGTCAATCGTGAGTCAGTATTCTCTCTCCGTGTTGCGCTGTGTGGCTCAGTCGGTCCTCAGAGAGATGTTGCACCGTCAACGGTTGACGAGATACTGAGCTCCGTCCGCGCCGCGTCGCTCGTATTAAAGAGGTGGTAGCGGTGGTAGGCGGGGAAGGATCGAGGAGGAGGAGGAGGAGGAGGAACATCGTCGTTGGCTTCCCACTTGTAAACATCGCTGCTGCTACTACAGTTGTATTACTTCGTCCATTGATTTTCGGTCAGTCCTCGGTTCGGGCTCGGTCGGGTGCTTGGCTCGGTCCATACATATCATTGTGGTAATTACGTATAATTAAAACAACGGTATGTACTCTCGTCATTTCCAAGCGACCCAGGAGGTGAGACAAGATACGCTTCGCTTTTTTTTATAGTGGTTTCCCCGTTTCACGATCGAATTAAACAGGCCTACTCTAGAGTCACCTAACACCTAACACGCTAAGCGCTCAGAGCTGTTAACGTGTACAGTGTTAGGCAAAAAATCAAACGTACACTACACAATGCTGACTAAAGCTTATTTTTATACATTTTTTTAATTTTTTGTCTTCACTTAAACTAATAGTTCGGTATACGGTTGGAATATCGAGAAGCGACTTTTTCACGTATCACACACACACACACACACACACACACACACACACACACAAGGATTCTGTTAAATCGAGGCGAGTTTACAGGTGTTTCCACCGTGCCAGTGACTCGTCTCAGACAACTCGACTACGTTTATGAGTATCTCTACCGCGACAGTGACGTAACCGGTTACAATTGATCATCTCTCTCGCACATAACGTGAGCAAACTCAGACAACGCATCTCGATATCCTGTCCGATACACAAACGTATATACTTAACTACTGTACACATACTTATAATAAGCGACATAGCATTGTGTAGTGTAATGTCACACACACAAACACACATCACAATATATTGTTATACATTATGTTCATATATAGAGTACACCATACAGCACGTTGTTTTCTCGCGTTTACCATCCACTCGTTGCGTGTCTCGAACGGTTATACCATCTCAACAGAACGAATAAGAGTAACACGTTTTGTTTCTTGTGCATGCGCAGGAACGTCGGTACATGCGCTAAAGTGACTTTCTTTAACCCCGTCGCACACTATACCTGTTCCGTTGTAATACCGACATCTGAATTCGTTCGAATACTGAATCGCGCGCGCGCGTTAATCGCTTCCTCTCTCTATATATATCATCTTCTTCCTCCGCCTCTAACGCTCTACACGCGTACCGAACCACGCTTTCGCGGTTTGCGGTCCGTATCACGCTAGCCCGGTTCCTCTTGCATATCGCGAATTCTGTAATGACCGTAGGCTAGCGTTCTCTGCCCGTCGTCCACGACGTATTTCTTGTCGTCGTACGGCGACAAAGACAGTTTCACTATCTGGCGCGTGTAGAGTTGATGGTCTTCGCTGCGTATGATCTGCGCAGACATGTACGTTTGTCGGTTAGTCGACGTCGGTGACAGCAAACAGCGTTTGTAATCCGCGTGAGTCAAACGGTTTCGTATAGCCACTTGCGGCACCCCTTTCGCTACGCGCTTCTCCTTTTCATCGCCGTCGTCCTGCAACACCAGCAGCGAATACGATTTCGCGCGCAACCCGACGAATTCGACGATGGGTTTCGCGTGCGTCTCGTCCTTAAACGTTCCCAAGCGTTTTTTATTTACCACGGTATAGCAGGGATGTGTCGTGGGATATTCCGACGTATCGAAAAGACGTAGGTTCTCCTTAATGTCGTCGTACACGTTATCGGTCCGTATATCATACAACAAAGAGTCCGTATCGGTCATACACAATCGAACACGCGATCCGTACTTCGCAACTACGAAATCGTAGTGGAAGCTGTTCATCACGTATTTGCTAATGTCCAACAGGGTGAATCCCACGTACAGCGGACGGTTGAGGTACACAGTTCTCTTTTTCATCATCGCGCCTACCAAGTTTTCGTTATACACGTTTGCATGCACGAATCTCGGGCACGCACTCAGCTTTATCATTTCGCGTTCGTTGGATACTAAACGAAAATGTATACGTTTCCTAAAGTTTTCTAACGATTTGCCGTAAACCGCGTTGATCATTAGTTTAAAGAAGTCTTTTTCAAAATCGTCAGCCGCGGCTCTCCGTTTCTCCGTATTGAAGTGTATGAACGGCTTCATCCACGCGCTCTGACGAAACGCTAACACGCGATTGACGGCTTTCAATTCCATGCCGAGTTTGAGGTACATCTGCAACGTTCTGCAGTGTACGGTGTAGTTTTTCTTGTCCTCGAGGCTGGTGATCAGTTTTTCAACAGCGCCGGTGGAGGGCAGATGGAAGTCTCCAAATAGTTGAATCGTTTGCTGTACGCCGACAACTCGTGCTCGCCGACTTTTCTGCGTTCCGGCGCCAGCGAGTAGTCCGAATGTAAGTCGTGTAAACGGCGGGGATAACCTAGATCGATGTCGAGAATGTAACCAATTACGTCTTCCGCGCCTACCGTAGTCAAATCTAACGCGTCGATTTCTTCGCGTTCCAGCCATCGGAATCCGGAGTGAGGCAACGGCTGTCTCATCGCGGTGCCGTACAGGTTTGTACAATCCAGGTAGAGGAGGTAATTGTTTTTCCCTTCGCGATCGTAGTCCGGTATGTAAGGGTTGTTGGCCTTGGCGTATCTGTCGTGTACCATCGCGGTACCCCCTCTTACCCCCACTCTCTGCGAACACGTGAATGTCTATGTCCAGAAGGAGTTCGCGTCGAATTCCCGTCATCTTTATCATCGCGTTCCACGCGAGTCCCGGCGCGGAATAAACGTTACAGGGATCTATCTCGTAAAATTGCAGGCTCGTCTCGCGAAAGTTTTCGAACACGTCCGCCAACAGCAACACGTCGGTTTTCATATAGAGGTCATGATAGTCGCCTAACGTTCGCATCCCGAACGCCGTCCAAACATTTTGCGCCTCCGCATAATCTTCGTCCGACACGGGCGTCTCGGCTAAGCGGTTGTAAAAGTGTTCCGGCGCGGGCATAGAAGCGTCCTCGAACGTACTTCCGTCCGTCAGGTACTCGTATGGGTAGACCCCCTTCCTGATCAGGATTTCAACACGTTCCTCTTCTTCTTCTTCTTCTTCGTTTCCGTCCGGTCGCATGCACTGTCGTAATTTTTTAAAATTTTCTTTCTGCATGTTTCTCACCAGCTTCTCCTAAGACGTGTTCATAAACTGCGCGGAATCGACAAACCGTAGGGGACCGAAGCACACGGACACGTACCGCTCGCTGGTCGTAACTATACACTTGATTTCTTCATGTTTAAATTTCCCGAACGCTTGGATCAGATGGTGGCAATCGTAACCGCAGAGGTTGTGAAAGAACACGGGAACGTGCTGCAGCACGTTGTAGTTTAAATTACACGCGTTGTGCGCGGCTCCCAGGTACTCGCCCATCACGTGATCGTGGTTTCGCACTTTGCCCCCCCCCCACCCGTCACGCTCGATACTTTTCTTGCACAGATGACACGCGGTAGCGTTCTGAAACTCGCGTTCTTTGTCTTCTGTCATGCGGAGGGGTCTGTTGAAGTCGCGTTCGCGTCGGCTCACGTCTTCACGAAGAGTTCGGAGAAACGTCTCCACTCCGTCTTTGCCGCGGTACATGACGAGTTCTTTCACGGCTTTACCGGTCCAATCGACGATCACGTAACAGAAACTGCACGGTACGTGATGCGCGATGTCCTGCGAGTGCTATCTATCCTCTTCGCGTGTATAACCGGACACGGGGAGGAGAAAAGATTCAAAGTCCGCGTACACCGTGTACGGTACTCTGTGACATTTCGTGTAGTCTTTAAAATACATGTGAGTGTATTTTCCGGTCGGCAGTTCGACTTTTTGCGCTCCGTGCAGCGTGCAGAGCACCTCGTGATCCTCGACTCGTTTTCATGCCATTTCAGGATCCGTATTATCGCGAAATCGTTGCAAGCAGTAATTGCAGTAGAACGAAGACGACTTACTTTTAGTTGCAGTATTCAACAAACGGGACATGTTTCTAATAAGACAATAATGTTTGACCCCTTCATCGCTAACCAGTAATAGAAGATTTACGTGTGTCCTACCTTTGTGCTCGGTTATCCGTATAGGGTACACTTTGTTTTTTCTGTATCCGAACTCGTTATTTTCGCTTTCGTAACCGAACACGTTCACCGAAATGTTTACGTTTTGTTTTCCGAATTTTTTAATTTGATTCACCGGCACCGGATAGTCGATCCCCTCCATATTCAGCTCGTTTTCGTACTGTCTGTAGTGAGACATGCGGTGCGGGTTAGAAGCGATCGGATGTAACCCGGCTAGAACGGACCAGAGAAAGCATTTATCGTCGTATAGAGTCTGCACGTTCACTAACGCTTTCTTCCTTAATAATTTTGTCGGAGTGGGGATGTAACTGTATCCGGCCAGAGGACGATATTTTAACAAGTTCACTTCGACGGCTACGATCCCGTTTTCGACCCATCCGCTACCTTCGCGAGTAAACTTCGATACCGATTCCACGACTTTTTCAACACACTCCCCGTACTGTTCGTTCACGTCTTCCACGTCCGTCGCGAGTAAAACGGGTTGCGTACGCGAACGAACACTCCCGTCTGCTCCAGTTCGTGATCGGTTACTAGTTTTTTGAACAAGACGCGTACGGCCAAGTACCACTTGAGACTTTCTCCCATATCGTGCGATTCTGCGCGGACGTCTTCCGGAATAACGTCGGCCATTCTCTCCAACAACACGGATACCGCGTCCACTGTCTTCAAAGTCATTATATTTTATTGTCTTTACACTCCCGTTAAGAGCGACTGTACGTGTTGCATATACTGACATGTTTCTATACTATGACTTATACGCAATTAATTAGAATAAAGCACGCTTTTTTAGGTTAAACAAGCACTAGTTTTCATCAGTGTCTACGAGCACTTTGTAACAAACACAGTTAATAACAACAAATAACGTACCAGTGTTCAGCAGCGTGTCCACCTGGTAAATGAAGTGTAGGTAGTCACTCTACACAGTATATAGGGGCTAGCGTCGTTGCGTGCACAGCTGTTAGTGCGTTGAGATATTTAGAAATTATGGAAATTCAATAATTATGGGATATACAATATTTAGTGTACGATAATTATGGAGATACGATGACTTGCAAAAATTATGAAAACAATACTTTTAATACGATAATTATGGTGTGGGTCCTATAACGAAATGAAGAATATCGCAAGGGATAGAGTGACGTGGCTACAGCGACAAGGCATTGCCTTTAGGAGTTAATAATAAATTATGGTAACGTTATTACACAACCTTATACAAACACTTTGTAACAGACTAAAGTTTTGAATTCACTTTTTGCTCTCGCTACCTCTCTCTCTCTCTCGCTACGGGCATTACTAACGAAACTGACATAATTAAAAACTACCGTACTGCTTTACTAAAGATTGCTTCAATACGATTGTAAATTTTCTGTTTCTCACATCGCGTTGTCTAACTTGACAGCAACGGTCTGTCTGTGAAGTGTACCAGAACATCTCTTCACTCGCGGTGAAAGAAGGTCCTTCATAAATCCTTCTGAATTCGTCTGTTCACGTTGATAACAATGTGTGCGCTGTTCGCGCTCAGCGAGATTCGCTTGCGTTATACTGGTTCAGAGGGGTTAGTTTATTCCACCTTGTTCCCACGATGTGATAACCATCTGCTTCTCGGACATCAACAAGTGTCTGAATGTTTGTGGTACAGCACGACCCCGTTTGCTTTCAGTACGTTTGATTCCTTCAGAGAGTACGGTCGTGCTTGCAGTGTGTATTTTTATATATTGTGTTTTTTAGTACACAATGCTTTACTTTCTTACTTCAATTATTAGCGCGTGTGTTGTTACCCTACATTCTCGGCTTCTTGGGTTTCAATTATTGTTTTTCTTCTTATCACTTCTATGGGAGATTGACGAACAACAGTCGGATTCGCTAAGTCTTACTTGATGTATTTATAGCTATTCTAGAACACACACAACTCGCTGTTGTTACTTTTATTTAATTTGACACAATTTTATATTTCTTTTTTATAAATGATTTAAAGTAAGACAGACAATTTTATATTTATTTTCCATATATGATTTAAAGTAAGACTCAAATTATAGATTACATTTTTTGTGCAATCGCATATACTAAACGCATTGTGCATAAATTTTTATACCCGTGCGGCCTTTTAGTTTGTTCAGAATGCGTCCAAAGATTTCCAAGTTGGCCTTTTTATAGATGAAGAATTAAAAATTCCTTAAATAATTACGTATCGTTATTATTTTTTACATTTTGTATAGTATGTCGTATGTAAGTAGTATGTATGTAGTAGTAATAAATATACTGAATTTAGGCTAATATTAGTAACAATTGTTTCATGATTGGTAATGTATAACAAGTCAACTGTTATGTTTTCTTAATTTGTTTTCAGCCAATGTAGCGCGCGGTGTCTGAAATACAGAACACAACTCGAATACGCTACTCACGACCCTTGTTGTTAGTAAATAGACTCCCCTGGCACCCTCGCTCCGCTTACCACGCGTACCGCCCCCCTAACCCGACAGCTGCGAAGTTTTAAGTACCTCCTCGGTTGAGCCATAATAACTAGCTTGTCATGCGCGCGTTCCCCCCTTACCGCGCCTACTCTGACGCTCTCTCTTTCTCTGACCCGCAAACACACTGCCGTCTCTCACTCGTTCAGTCTAATCACCGCATTTAATTACTAGCATACAACAGGACCCGTTTTACCTACAGTACAAAGGACGAAAAAAAGATCGTCTAGCAAACATTACTATTTCCAAATTGTAAATATTGTATGTCTTTATTTTTGTAACATTTTTTTTATTTACTATTTTGTATTAATTGTTGGATGTTGGTATCAGGTAAGCATATTTCTCTCTCTCACTATCTCTGTCTTTCCAACCGGCATCCTATTATTTTACTGTCCGCCGCAGTAGTTCCGTTCCGCACGATTCGACTCCAATTACAAACGAAATGGGCAACACTACCTATAACGGCCGTCATAATTTTTATTAAAAAATAAAAAAACTTGAGTTTTCTTAACAAATACTCGTTTGTCGAGTAAAGTATGAACACAGCGATCTTGATATGTGGTCTATTTGCCGAGTTTTCAGTTCTTGCAAAAAACCGTTTATTTAAAATTATAACATTAGGTGAGTAGGCCTACCTCACTTTGACTCTCTCTCTGTCTGTCTGTTTGTCTCTCTCTCTCTCTCTCTCTCTCCCTTTCCAATCCACTCTTATTCTTCAGTACACTAGTTATTTCCATGCAACGTGTGGAATTCCACAGCACGCGTGGCAGATTTAACGGCTCCTCTCAAATAATTTTTATTATGAAAAAAATAAACCGTCTTTTATTATGCTTGATGAAGGGAGAACGTAAGGTTACACCGAAACGCCTTCCCGTAATCCGAAACAGTATTCTCAAAATATAAACTATTCTTGCATTAAGTTGCTGCATTCTCGCCGTCATCGTCTTCACAACACGGCGTAGGCAAGATGATGGCTCTTCCGCCTAACGATCTCTACCTGGATATACCCATATAGGCCTACCTGTACTATGCACTCCCTCTCTCGTGCTCTCTCGCTTGATCTTGTTTTAATTCCTTTTTCTTCTTCTTATTAGTTTACATGCATCACATGTTGTGTAGCGAAATGTTAAGTAGACGCGAGCGTCGAGGTCTGTCAAGGTCTCTTCTGTTCTGGTGAACCGCTGAGAGATTTACTGTTCTCTTGTATTTAAAATTATGACATTATCTCTCTCTTTCCTTCTCTCTCTCTCTACCATTTGATTGCACGCCGCACTAGTTCCATTCCGCACGATTCGAATCCAATTATAAACACAATAGACGACAGTAGCTATTAACGGCTGTTATAATTTTATTTTAAAAAAAAGTATACGAAAACTTGAGTTTGAGTAGTTGGTTGGAGAGAATATTGGAACAGTGGACGAGGGGGTGGTGGAGGATGACGTCACGACCGGAACGATGACGTTGGAATGGCAACGTCGTCACTGAAACAGGAGAGTGGCGTCACTGAAACAGCATGACGTCACTGAAACAGGAGAGTGACGTTATTGAAACAGCATGACGTCACAAAAACAGGAGAGTGACGTTACTGAAACAGCCAGTGACATCACTGAAACAGCATGATGTCACAAAAACAGGAGGTGACGTCACTGAAACAGCATGACGGCACCAAAACAGGAGAGTGACATCACTGAAACAGCATTACGTTACTGAAACAGCCAGTGTCATCACTGAAACAGCATGACGTCACTGAAACACCATTACCTCACTGACACAGTGATGTCACAAACAGCTGATTGTGACGTCGTGATGTCGAACGGGACTTACCAGTTTCGGTCGTCGTCGTCGTCCCTCCTCGAGCTCTCGTGCCATGTCTAAGAAGAGGTGTTGCTTCGTCGTCGTCCAACGAGAGACTGAGCGCCGTCCGCATTTCGTCGCGTTTTATAACGGCGGTAATGATGGAAGGGGAAGGGATCGTGGTGGGGTAAAATGGAAGGGGAAGGGATCGTGGTGAGGAAAAAAAATGAAGCGCGGAGACGTTGCACCTTCGACGTCCGACGAGACGCTGAGCGCTGTCCGCGCCTCGTCGCGTGTAGTAACGGCGGTAGTGATGGAACGGGAAGAAGTGTTGCTCTCGACCGTCGGTACAAGAATGAGCGGAATAACTAGCAACCTCGTTTATATACGCGAACGATTTCCTGTCGTAACATCGCGTGTGGCCTCACGACTTCCTGTTTCCCGTTCTGATACAACTCTTTCCTCGTTCTAACGATAATTTCCTGTATCCGGTCGATTATCCGGCCTCATAAGGAAAATAACGGGCACATTTTTTTCTTATTTCTAAGTATAATATTCGAAAATAATTTCCTGCCCACACTTACAGTTCCATTATAATATTATTTAATAAATAATTTACGTATAGTTAAAACTTCTAAACAAAATCGATGAACAGTCGTTGATCTGATTTCACGTGTAAATAAACTAATAATTATTGAATATGACCAATTGTAAGAAGTTTTTGAGAGGCGAATTTTCACGTATCAACACGCACACACACACACACACACACACAAAGACTCTGTTAAACCGATGCGAGTGTACCTCTTTTCGTGCGTGCACTTACAATTCCATTATAATATTATTAATAGCGAATGTAGACCTAAAAAAAAATAAACTATTAGACCCTAATTATTGAATATGACGAATTGTGAGAAGTTTAAAAATTGTATAAGCAAACATGAATAGATAATAATTGAAAGATGAAACTAAACATTGAAACTTAAATAATCAAGCGTTATACCATAAATAGTACTTATTAATCGTGATTTCGTACATCAAAATTAACGTTTAAATAAACTTAAAATAAATACCGGTGTTATAGTGCTCGGACGGTCCTCGGGCCGTTCTCGAGCCCGTGCTCAGGCTCCGCGCGTCCGTCGCCTCCGACTACCGACGAAAGACTGAGCTCCGTCCGCGCCGCGTCGCCGGTAGTAACGGCGTAGTGACGGAGGGGGTAAACGATCGACGAGGGGGGAAATAACGCACGCATGATTTCATCTTTTAATATCGAAAACGGAGCGCGTTGTCCGGTACGACCGACTCGAAAAAATCCGTAAGACACGAACCCTTTCGTCGCAACGTAAAGAACGTCCAGTAGAACGTAGACGGAACTTCGTTGACACGTTCAATTAATTTTTTTGTTTTTATTATTGTAATGAATATATTCTTAATTATCTACGTACTACCGCGTTCACTTAAATTTTTCCTTGTTGTAAGTCGGAAATACGTTAGGCCGCAAATTCCTTCTCAGTTTCCTTATGCGGTGGCTCACGTCCGCTTCTAGACACCACAAACTTCCTTCTTACATTCTCACATATTATTTTAGTTTCAATTATCGCAAAATGGATACACCATACACCACAACTTCCTTCTTTACGTTTCCTCAAATATATAACAATGATTTACACTTCAGTCTTGTGTCAGATTTGAAAGTGTTTGCATAGTTAATCAGTTTCATTATGACAACTGTAGTTTTGCACGTTTTGAGTTTTATTGTTAGTAGTCTAATACGATTATTTGAAAAATGTTATCAATCACCTATACTTTGTTTTGTATGCAAAATTTTCTTCAGTTGAAATATTTTAATTTATGTGATGTGATGTGTGTGTGTGTGTGTGTGTGTGTGTGTGTGTGTTGATATATTTTTTATACCTCAGCAGCTGAACGTGTTGTTGAAAATAAGTGCTTTCTAACCTAAAAAAGTGTGCTTCATTTATATTAATAGACTTACTGCCTACGCCTCAGTTAGCAGCCGGACACGTTGGTGAAAACAAGTGCTTTCGAACCTAAAAAAGTGTGCTTTATTCATACTAATAGACTTACTGCCTACGTCACAGTTAGCAGTCGGACACGTTGGTGAAAACTAGTGTTTTTCTAACCTAAAAAAGTGTGCTTTATTTCGTATAAGTCATAGTACAATACCATGGCAGTATACGCAACACGTACGAACGCGCTTAAAGGGAGTGTAAAGACGATAAAATATAACGATTTCGAAGACGGAGTGGACAGGGTATCCGTATTGTTGGACAGAATGGCGGACGTTATTCCGGAAGACGTACGCGCAGAATCACGCGATATGGGGGACAGTTTCAAGTGGTACTTGACCGTACACGTCGTATTTAAAAAACTCGTATCCGATCACGAACTGGAGCAGACGGGAGTGTTTCGTTCGCGTACGCAACTCGTTTTACCCGCGGACGCGGAAGACGTGAACGATCAGTACAGGGAGTGCGTGGAAAAAGTGCTGGAATCGGTTTCGAAGTTTACTCGTGAAGGTAGCGGATGGGTCGAGAACGGGATCGTAGCCGTTGAAGTGAACTTGTTAAAATATCGTCCTCTCGCCGGATCCAGTTACATACCAACACCGAAGAAATTATTAAATAAGAAAGCTGTAGTGAACGTGCAGAATCTACACGACGAGAAATGCTTCCTCTGGTCCGTCTAGCCGGGTTACATCCGATCGCGTCTAACCCGCACCGCGTGTCTCGCTACAGACAGTACGAAACGAGCTGAATATGGAGGGAATCGACTATCCGGTGCCGGTGACTCAAATTAAAAAATTTGAAAGACAAAACGGGAACATTTCGTTGAACGTGTTCGGTTACGAAAGCGAAATCAACGAGGTGTGCGATTTTACTTACTTAATCTCATGTTTATATGTAAGATACAACACTATGATACAGTTTGTGTATTCTGTTGATTTTTAATTACACATTACAAACGAATGTGATCCAAATCTCTAGTGGTACATAACACGGGACAACCTAACACATTAGCTATGGGCTAAATAATGGTTATGCACATTACCTGTCCAGTCTCAGCCTCTTCTGGATCTTCTTTTTTCTTTACACTGACCATTAAAACATCCTACAAATAACAAGGAATTAAAATTTACTTTTATACACATTCATTAACATTATACGAGAATGCTTTATAAGAGGCTGTAAAGGAAAACATAAAGATGTTCAAGACCGTAATAACATTTCATGGAGACTATAAGAGTTACTGATGTTAAGAGTTAAGAGTTACTGATGGTATGGTTTCTACTCACAGAAAACAAGGTAAATTGAGAACAGTATTGAATATTATAAAAAATTATTAGGGGGAAGAGGAGAATCAGGAACAAAAATAGGTAAATATTGAAACTGGTAAAGATAACTGAGAGGAATCAGTGTCAGAGCACAGGCCAAATGGAGAAACAAATTTGCTTCTGTCAAATACTGGATTCTAAATTAGGAAGAAATTCCTCAAATTATGTTTGCAGCATGCTATTACAGAAGCTGCATGTGAAACCTAGACAATAGGGAAAAGTGAAAGACACAACCACAGTATTTGAAATCTGTTGCTGTACGAGAGTATTAAAAATATACTGGATAGACAAAGTAATTAGAAAAAAAATTAACAGGTTCTGGAAACAATGGGTGAATGGAGAGGTTTGTGAAGATGAGACAGTGTGGTGAGTCACTACTGGTGGAGACCCAGTAATGACTTTGCTGATGGGCATCCAGTGAGTGGGAAGTACTGCAGAGGAAGGCAGAGACTAGAGTACCCAGGTTGACTGTTCGGTTGTGGGACGCTGTAAGCTCTCACAGATAAAGAAGGTGGTTCAGGAAGAGTCAAAGAAGAAGAAGATACGAAGAGTCTCAGCAATATGTCAGAGACATCAGGTGACACCACATTTGCCTCATGAACAGTTGTAAAGCAACATGTTGGTCTCCAGTATTGTTAATTAGTCATGTAAAAAAAAAAGGAAAGTCAATTTTGTCATTTGGAAAGGTATGACTTGATTTTCTGAGTGGCTAAGAGAATGTTGTTAAGAGATTATCATGCATATGCCAAAAAATAAAGAGTGATATTCTAACCTTTTAGACAAAATAAATGAAAATACTTGAAAAAAAGGGCCAGGTTTAGTATATAAACAGATAATTTTGTAGTAGGATAATGGAAGACCTCAGAAAAGCATTGTTTTTAAGGCAAAAAATCGCTGAGCTGAAATACAATCTGTTGCAATATCACATTCACTCGCCTGATTTAGCTCTATTTAATTTTAATTATTCCCAAAACTCAGAAATTCCCTGGGGAGGGAGGTATTTTCCTGGAGATGACTGAAAGTGGTAGTAAACAGTTATCAGAGGACCTAGAACAATCAAACTTCTGAATGGGATAAAAGCACTGGAGCATCACTAAACCAAATGTGTTGAACTACATGGAGACTATGCTGAAATATGAAAAGTGATTCCAAAACGAAAAAATACTGGTAAGTCTTTTATTATTAGGCCATGAACTTTTCAAATTGCCCTAGTATATACCTGTAAGGTATATGAAAGGATAAATGATCTTATCTACAAAAAGCCATCTTTCAAACGGATTTCCATCATATATTGTTGCATTAAAGATTATTAGTAATGATGAGGTGATATGAACTTTAAAGGTATTACAGTAAGATAACAATTTAATTAAGTAAAATGTAATTAATTATCTACTGTCTACTGTAGTGTAAACTTATTAACACACTTTCTACAGTAATAGTTTGTTAATTATACAGTTAAAACCAGCATGCCTACTGTGTCCTTGACTGACTTGTTTATAACTAATCTTGAGAGCAGTGGCTTAGTAAGAAGGGTTAACCTCACTCCCCATGAATGAGTAGGTTGTGTACATAAAATCTGAAGGAAGCAATTGTATAGCTAACGGTTACAACATTAAATGGTGAATTTTGGACTCCCCCCACTTGGCACAGGAGCGGGTGGTCAAATAAAAAATTCAACAAGTCATGATCACTCATACAATAGTCAGTTGTGTGCCTGGCTCTTACTATTTGGCTAACAAACATTTGAGACAAAAGACAAAGGTTTGAATATGTACATCAATTACATGTCTAATATTGACTTTTAAACACATAATACTAATAATACATATAAGGTATAACATAAGACATATAATACATCTAATACTGATGTACTCTGCAGACACTGGGAGTGAGACAATGCAAATCAAAACAGCGAAATGAGATGTCACAAGTATGGAGTTCAGGAGAATACCAGGAAGACTTGCAGAGGACAGGACTACCAGAGTGGACAACACAAGAGAATGAGTGATGATAGAATAGTATGAGTATGTTGACATAATTGGCCAACACAAAGACAGAGGACTGCCAGATAAAAAAAAAAGTTTTAAAGCTACTTTGCAACTAACAAACAGACTACAAGTCTAAATTGGACAAGGGTGGAAGAGAATTGCTTGAAAGTTAGGAGGTTATGGAAAATGCATATTGTGAATGCGAACCCTACATAAAAAAATACATGTATAAATCATATTTTGTGCAGCAATTAATTACAAATCAATATGATAAACATTTGTTTTGCCTTTTGTTTGTTCCCCTCCAAAGTATGCATTTGTGTTTCTGAACAGTAACAAATTATTCATCTTCTAAGCCATACTTCTTCAACACTTTTCATGTATAATCTGACTGAATTTCTGCAGTTTCTCTACTAATTTTGTGAAACTCTAAAATTCTTACTTTAACAGCTTATGTCATAATGAAAATTCTACACATACCTGGCACCAACTTGATCTTGTTACTGGTAGAGAAATCATTTGTGACAGTTTCAAAATTCGCTTTTTTGAGTACAGATCTGACATCAACAAAAATTTAGGAGCAAGAACAATAACTGCTATGGCCTCAGATTTAGTCCTAGGACTGCTAAACTTTGGGTCATACAACTTGGTGATAAGCTTACACTAACAGTCAGTAGATCTGAAATTCTGTTCATACATTGTGAACATACACGTATGTTACATTGTGGTATGAAAATGAGGTTTATTTTTCTGCAGTAACAAAGACGTCAGTTTTTGTCACTTTATTTTTAAAAAGTGTCCACAGTTCAACTTGCATTTGCACTCTGTATGGTTGTCAAATGTTTTGAGGTCCAAATCTTCCATATCTTGCTGGTCACAAAATGCAGTACTCAACTGAATCACTACCATCAATCGTTATTAAAAATGGGAATCGACCATAAACGTAACTTGAGAAAAATGACACTTCTGGTTTATTTTCTACTCACATCTTGTATATTTACTACAATTAAATTCAATATGTTTACTCCAGACTACCGATATATTATCTGCTTAACATAATATGTAAAACACACGAAATGGCACTTCCTACCATGTTAGTCAAACTCCCTCCATATAATTTCTGTTGCTCTTTAGCATTCAGTTCTTTATATGATTACAGATTTATGTTCCAAATCAAATTTTAATTTCTCTTGTACTATTAAACTGACCTTTTCAACCGGACATACATACAACACGCATACACACGCACACATGTGCAGTTTCCCTTCTGTTCATAACAGTTTGTATGCCATTGAACCAGGAAATTTATGGTCTACCATTACTTCTTCTTGTTGTGTTTATTCAACAGTTGTTTAGAACTCCTTATTTCAGGCACTTCATGTAGGTGGCAATAAAATTTTATTTCTTTACTTCGACTGTTCCTGTAATATTTATATCCGTTCCAGTTCACCTTCTTATTTCATCATTTCCAACCACGACTAGCCACTTGTTGATTTACTACTTCTCCTCCAGCACCAAATTTTAACTGAACTTAACCTTTCCCTATTTCTTTTATGTACATTCCACACTTGTGATCCATAAACAACTATCACCTCCAATGTGATCTTTTATTTAAGACTTGTAATCCTCTTGGATATTGGTTGGTTTTAATCTTAATAGGATGCAAACTCTTTAAAGCTGTTTTTCATCTTCTTTGTATCAGTCATATTTTTTGTTCCTTTTTTCATCATCGGGTTTGTCCAATATAATCAGATGTTTGTTAAACTGTGTCAAGACTTTTCTACAACTCAGGGTATGTCTGCTTATGTCTACCATATTTCCATTACAATTTAAAATGCATACACTGCATTGTTCATTTGTTAGATCAATTCCTATAAAAAACAAGTGACAGAAGTCACTGGCTTTTTGGCATCCAGGGCAAGGAGATCATCAGCCGCCTCGCCTTCACAATTAAAAGGGGACACAGGAGCAAAAATGAAGGCCCATCCAGCGAACATAGTCCTTAATAAATGCAAACGTGTAGATTTTTATATGGAAGCAGGTCCTGCAAATGTTTTAAGAATATTTGTTAAGTCAAAATTAAGAAACTACAGTTTGTAGGGTATTCAGTTTGTAAACATCTATTAGTAACAAATGTAGACTATAAAATAGTAGTAATATAAAAAATTTATAACATAAAAATGTTATAATAAATATGCAAATTTCTTGTAGGTCTAAAGCACACCGTCAAAACAATATCCTAAAGCAACATAAAGTTAAACAAAGCACTACATTAAAAGTAATAAAATAAATGACTTACCACTACAGGTTAATGGTTTCATCTTCTATTAATAAACACTTAATATTTATTTTTAATATTTAATAAATATTTCAAATGAGTCATTTTAAAATGTAAATTTCCTAGTCTTAACTACTGCAAAGTCGGTTATTAAATCACTATAATCTAAAGACGAAGCATTGTCGTTTTCGGTTGAAAGTATCCCTAAATTTGATAACCTGCCTTGAGATATTGTTGATCGTAGGCAAGATTTAATCATTTTAAGTTTACTAAACGATCTTTCACAAGAAGACAGAGAGACTGGTAAAGTAAGAAAACATTTTTAAGCTGTTGCTAGTGTTTTGTAGTCTTCTAATCCCATTGAAGAAATGTATTGTAGCAGTCCTTGAGGTGTAAAGTCCATTTGATCTTCATTAATTTTTGCCCTTTATAATAAAAGTACGTCTTTCAAGTCACTGAACAATTCTTTACTGTTTAGGCCATATGGATACAGTTTTGGAAGTACTCTACACTTAATATTGATTTGGGAAAGCTGTTCCCTAAATGTATATCCCCATCATTTATGTACACCTCAAATTTACATAGGAACCCTAAACGTTTTTCTAACACTTTGATGTTAGAGAAATGGCTTGAAATTTTAACTGACAGTTTGTCCAAAATTCTGTTAGAGAACATTGCAATTCTTGCCTAACAGTTAATGCAGAAACATCTGCATACCCCCTAGCATCGTGCGCTTCCTTCTTATCCTGTTTGTGATACCGACACCCCATTTGTTACATACCCGCTCTGTCTTAGTAATGACATTGTCACACAGCTCATTCCTGCAAACTTGCAATTTGTCCGATAGCATCTCCAGTAGTGTCAATGCTTGAATAAAGTTTATTCCTTTGGTCTGCAAGATTTTCAAGATTTTGTTCATAGAAGAAAGAATATCTGTCCAGAAAAAAGAGTAAGGTTACAAAATTAAAGTTTTCTGTTGCATTAATTATAAGTCCTGCATCTTCCCTCGTATCAATTGTTCCAGTTGGTGTATCCCTCAGTTTCTCCAGTGCAGTGATCACTTCATCCAGCTGAGTGGATACTGCTTTAACCACATCTGCTTTTGAACTCCACCTGGGATCACAATGTCTTTTTAGAGTAATATTTATTACACTGTAATTTGTTATCATAATGAACCGTAATTACGATGCTCAAAAATAAATAGACTAATACTGTTTATCATGCAATGTTTATGATAACAGACAAGCTGGCTGGTTACTCTTCTTTTATGAAAGGAATAGTCATATGAAAGAAACAAGTTGTTTGTAGTTTTATAAGTCTATGCTCACTTTGCCGCCCTCCTGGCTATGCTGTCCGGGGCGGCTGCCCCCTTGCCCCCCCCCCTAGCTATGCCTCTGATAGAAGTAGACTAATAATACACAGATCTGTAATGACCACAAGGAAATCAAACTATTTGTTTTTATTTTTCTTCCATTTTAGATAGACTAATTGTAGTTACTTACTTGTCTTCCATGTCTGTGAGTTTGTTAAAATCTGTATTTAAATATTCATAAAACTAACTTTACAAAATAATAATTAACAAATAAATCATGTTTAATATACTATCATGTGTAATAGATGGTCGCAGACTGACCAGGGTTGTCAAGTAATTGATAAATTTAATGAAGCTCTTGCAGACAGATTGAAGACTAATAAGTCAGGTATACATGTATTTTTGCCAAACCCTATTTTGATGTAAATAATATTATACATGAGATAAAAGAGAAGTTTCTTAACTTTAACAGAAGAGTCACATTTAGTGAGAAAGTCCTTTTCTGTAGTTATTACAAACAAAATTCTGAACTCAAATCAAGAGCCACAGGAAAAAGTGTGGCCACTGTATAGTCTGTCACTTGTTACTGAAATCAATGCAAACACTTTAATGACAGCGATGTGAGCTTGATACACCACATTAGTGACTAATCTTTTCATTGGTTGGGGTCTGGTCTATGGTTCCAACAATAGTTTTGTTAAAATATTCTAAGTAAATTTTAATTCAGGTATCAAATTTTACTAGAAACATGATAAATTTAAATTAAACTTATTTTTGTGTACTTGTGAATTATCCCCCCACCTTAACAATTGGTAAATTCCATCTAGATGCTGATTTGCTAGACTAATTACTAAAAGCTTAGGAAAATTGGTTTTTGGTGTATTAAAACACTGCCACTCATAAAAGTAATAAATAAAACCACAACCAGTGGGTATACCTAACCTTCACACATAAAAACACCAGCACATGTTAACATACATTACATACACTGAATTCAGACAAATGGGAGCAAACCACTTTAAATATTCAAGAATAAGGTCAGGAAAGGCGTTTTTGCATTAGTTGAAAAACTTCCACCTCAAGAAAAGTAATAAACAAATAAAACCAATACTACTTACCTAAGCCCTCTGACCTATGTCAACACAGCCTACAACTTGTACAATAGGCACAGGATTTTGGTACATAGGTACAGATGAATTGAACTGAAACCACTTTCATAACCTTCTGCTTAAACACATTAAACCATACAACATATATGATCACATCTAATTGCTATTGGATGTACTTGTTTCGTGGTCTAAATTGTTTATTTTATTTTAGTTTATACCATCACATCTACTGAACACCCTGTCTGTTTTCCTTATTTTGATGACAACATGAAACATATCAATAGTGATAAAAACTGATACTGATATCAGTGGTTGGTTATATAACTGCACAAGTACCAATTTATTTTTACAAATCTTAACATTCTAGTTTAAAATAAATAAGTGGTTTCTTTTTTGTGCTGTTGCTAGCACTGCAATACAAAAGTATTCTGGACTCAAATTATCATAAAATGTTAATTACATACTAACACAACATTTTGACTGTTCATAATCAGTGGTTGCCTTTTGAAGTACCAGAACATTTTAACAAAATTTTTGTAAAAAAAAAAAAAAAAAAAAAACCACAAGAAATTTAATTGCATAAACACAACTTGCTAATAAGGCCATGAGTCTGTAGGTTTTCTCACACCTGGAATCGTTGTGGAAACTAGTGCTGGAAATGGGTGGAAACTAGTGCTGTCGATCGATCAAAATATTTAATCAGTTAATCTAGAAGGTTTAATCGATTAATCGAGTTTGGGTACTAAAAAATTATCATACTAATGGCTTACAAATTTAATTTTAATAGATGTATCTAATTGTTACTTTTTTGTTTTTTTTTTTGTTTTTAAGTAACTTATAAATCAGTATAAGTTTTTAAATCAGTATATTAGCATGGATTACATTCAAATAATAATAATATTATAATTATAATATGTATGAACAGATTTAATAATAGAACTGTTATCAGGAGACTAAGTGACAAATATGAATTTGAAGGTAAGGATACGGTATAACATTAGACTCACCTAGTCAGTACTGCTTCAACCAGGATTTTAAGCATGTGAGTGTGTTCACATGGTCCGGATCAAGGGCTGCTCTACGTTTAGTAACAATATTGCCTGCGTCACTAAACACTCCTTCGCACAGAACCGATGTAGCTGGAACGCAGAGCAATTTTTTCGCTACAGATGAAAGAAGTGGAAGCTGAATGAATGTGTTTTCCACCACAGTAAGGGGTCTGCAAAGTCATCATCCAGTTCTGCCAAAGATCTGTAGACATCAACCTCTGTTGTGAGCACAATGTTAACGGAGCTGTTTCTTCCCTCTTGTCATCATCGACTTCTTCAAAAACAAGTTTTCTTTTCTTCACATTTTGTTTTATTTCTGTTTGTGCAGTGGTCACAACTTTATTGGAAATGCTGTTACACACTAATTCTCTTGCTTCTCTTGGAAGACATTTCAAATATTTAAATCTTGGATCAAGAGCCGTAGCTTCTTGATACATTTCTATTTTAGGCCAGGCATTTACTCTTTCCGTTAAATCATCTAACAGAGCTGTTTTGAATCGAGTAACGTAACCAGGATCCGTGTCCGTAATTTTTAGACTTACTCTTAAATGAGTTATGGCAGGTAGTACAACACTTACTGTCACATATTTACTTCCTCCAAGAAAATCACATATTTCCAAACATGGTTTAAGACATTTATAGATTTTTTGTCATTTCCCATTCCACTTCAGTTAATGGAATGATGTTTGATGGATTGGTGGACATTATAGCTACAATTCCTTCCTTGGCTTCCAGAAGAGACTCGAACATAAGGCATGTACTATTCCATCGGGTGACTATATCTTGTTTCAGTTTGCATTACAAAATATTAAGTTCTTTCAGTTTTTGGCATAGCTGATATTCTAAATAAGGACTGTGCTTGAAATGACCCACCATTTTTCTACCTTTGGAAAGCAGTTTATCTATAGACCCATTCTCAATTGCTGTATTCAGACATAATTGCAGGGTATGAGCAGTGCACCTAACATTATCGTATTTCGAATTTTCGACACCAAGAACAATATTCCTAGCATTGTCTGTACATATTGCAACTACTTTACTTTGAAGATTCTAGTCAGACACAACTTGTTCGAATTCTTCCGTACTATTTGCTGCACTATGTTTCTCCACCACATGTTTCACTTCTAACGCAGTGCTGCAGAACGGCCAGTTAGAATCAATCCAATGAGCACTAACACCCAAATAACCTTGATTTGCTATCGATGTCCAGAAATCACCTGTTAGGCCAATAAATTCAGTTTTTTTAGTTTGTCTAGCAGCTTGGATCGCTCGACATCATAAAGTTTCTCAATCCGTCTAGTTACAACGTCTCTAGATGGAAGATTATAAGAACTACTACCTACAGCTTCCCATAAAACTTCTTTAGCACTTCATCCGAAATTATATTGATAAGTCGACTGTCTTTTACTATCCATTTCACAATTTTATTTGTTAGTTCAGCCTCCTTTAATGAAGAGATTGGTTTCACTATGAAATAATTCAAGTTTGACTGAGATGAACTTGCATTAACAACAGATGATTCAGCAACACTTTGTAAGGGATGGACGTGTTTTAAATGGTATTGCAAACTGCTAGTGCTACCGCTGTAACTAAATGATTTCCCACAAAGCTTACAGAAAAAGGTTTTCTTGTCCGTCACTTTACCACTGTCGTTCAATTTATATCCAAAACTTCCACTGAGTCTTCCTCGTAAGTCTTCGTACGCCATAACACAGATTTCACGCACAGTGTCAGGAAACACACACACAAAAAGTAGCCTCTTTGAAAAACATAAGTTTTCCTCACCTGAATAAACACACTGTAACATGCCACCTGTCCGTGTTAATAATAACAGTAATAATAATATTACTGTTACTATTATAGCAAAATTGAAAGTTAAGGGCATGGAAATGCGCGAAACGCTTACGGTCAGAGGGGAAAGGCTACGTGGAGGGAGTCGCTGTGAGATGTGAGAATTTACATTCTTTTACATATCAGAATGTTTTATAAACATATCTGAGTGTTGTTTGGTCTGTCATTGTGTACTGCTGAGACATAAAAAACTACAGCCTTTCTGACCGTACTTATCGCAACGGAATTTGCAAACTGTACACTTCCACTCCTTAATTACACACGACTATCTCTACAGTTTCTTGTTACATAAAGGAACGCATTCTTCGTATTAATTTAATTGCAAGAATCTTTTAATAATGGACAACAAAAAACTGTGTACTATAACTTCCTGTGCTTGACTATGAATAACTTTCCTGTCTTTGCTAGTTGAAGGAAAAGTATCCATTTTAACAAATCTCGTTACTGGATGATAACACAAATAATTATAATAATACGTAATTGTAATTACAGAATAAAAACTACCAATAGAAATTAACTAAAACATTAAATAACTAATAAAAATGAGTGACTGTAAAACGATATAATTAAAAATAAATTGAAATAATAATAAAAAATGCATGATTGAGATAGTATGTTACACAATAACTAAGAATGTACGGGTAACTAAAACATCACACGCAAAGCTGGCGACACCTTCACTTGCATACCAGCTGATTCTCCGGTACCCTCCCTCCCGCCATTCACAATTTCAAAGTGGACTCGTCCATCCATAAATTATTAAATTGGTTTCTGCGCATATGACCTTAACTTTCAATTTTACTAAACTATAGGTTGCCCATTGTTAGGATGAGAGTACAGGCTCTTGTGGGACTCTTATTTTTAGCATACTCACCCCCTGGACAATTAGTAGTAGGCACCTGACTCAGCCTTCTATTGTAGATCTTATCGTACACGGACTAAATCTGACATGCCGCTACCTGGCTTTTGAAAACCACTGCAACTAAACCACCCTTTCCCTTTCAGTGTTTTTCTGGGAACTTCCAGCAGTAGTAAATGATTTAAAATAACGGGACTCTCGTTCAAGAGATAAGACATAACTCAGGTATTTGGTGGACAAGCTTCAACTTCTCATAAAAAAATTTCAACAACCGATAATTTTAATTGACTCTATTATTCGATTAAGTAGTTTTGATTGATTAATCGAAGTTCAAATTTTAATCGGTTAATTGGTTCGATTAACCGATTAAATCTGCAACACTAGTGGAAACTCTTACTGTTAAAGAATGAAGAAGCATGTTTAGAAATAGAAAATTGTGAGACAGAAGATTTCCGTGAAACTTTGCAAAGAGGAGGGAAGGAAGAAGTTTTATTGGAAGATGTGGAGACCTGGCTTGAAGAAGATGAAGATGACCCTGGATTCCACTTGTTGACGGAAGAGGAGATTGTTGGCAGTGTCACTGAGAAAGAAGACTCTTCGGAGGATGAGGAGGAAGACTTACAAGAGGAAGACAATACTCAGGCAACAATAAAAGTGAGTGAAGTGAAAGATCATTTAAATTTTGTCATTGAATATGTTGATCAATCAAAAAATGAAAATGTGTTTGCTTACTATGAACACTTGCGGCATCTTCATCAATTACTGACCAACGAAATAAATAACAAACAAACACAACAAAAAATCAATACTTTTTTCAAACCAGTTAATGTTAGTAGTAATAACCTAATGAATAATAATGAACCAGGCCCTTCTTGTTCAAGAGAATAAAACAATAGAATGTATTTAAAGTTTAAATTCTGGTCTATAATGTAAATATGAACAGTATGATCTCATTTGTCATGTATGCTATGTAAAATGATGTCAAGTAAAAATAAATATGTTTTATACTAATTTACAGAGTTTTATTGATGTAAATACGAACTAACAAGATTTATTTGTTATATAACGGACTTTCATTACAAAAGACAACCTTTAGCCCCAATTAGTCCGTTATAATGAGGTTCTACTGTATTATGTAAAGGTGTAATTGTAATAATTAAGAATAATAATAATTAATAATAATTAAATAAATAAAAATTAGTAATTCGGTTCCATAAAAATAATATTCTAAAACATAATAAATAAATACATCGTATTCGACATGGCAGCACCAGGAAGCTTAGATATGGAAGCGTTTCAAACCATGATGCGTGCCTGGGTAGATGAATTAAGCACAAAACAGACAGACAATTTAAATAAACAGACAGAAAATTTGAATGCGAGAATGGACGAATTAATATAATTTAATAAGAACCAAACAGAAAGTTTAGAAAATAAATTAGAACAACAGCTGAAAATTTTAAACAGGACACCATAAAAATATGGGGAGCTAGAAGAAATAACAGAAAAAATTGTTGATACCAACTTACGTATTGACGCTTTAGAGAATAATTTTAAACAAGCCTTACATGAACAAGCAGTGAGGATTGAAAATAAACAAAAAGAATTACGTCTTGAGTGGAGAAGAGATATAAAAGAAGCACATAAATAAATAAATGATAATTTAACTACTATAACGCGAGAACAGGATGATAAAATCCAAACTGTAAATAATATGTCACAAATAAATGCCAGTAAAATTAGAGAAATAGAAACGTGTACCGTAGTTATTGAAAATAAAATTGAAGAGACTACGAAAAACCGTTCAGGAGAGGTTTGAAATGAACCAGGAAATGAAAGAGGAGATCCAAGAGGAAATGAACCAGCTACAAGGTGAATTGAGAAGATGACAGAATCAAATGATGATGTTTCCTACACCACTGGAAGAAAGGAGCAGATTAAAGTTCTCAGGTGGTAAATGGGAGAACAGTATGGAATTCCTAGATAGAGTGGAGAAAGAAATAGAGAAGATTGGCAGTGCGATAAATGATGATGAGAAGATAGACTTCATCACGCGATATCTTAAAGATTCAGCCAGTCAATGGTACTCTATTATTAGAGATAACATCAGTACATATCAGCAGTTTTGTGAGGTGTTTGAGAACAGATACTGGAACATACATACTCAACGACAGGTATGTGATCAACTCGAGTAGGAAAGTTTAATGCACACGGACAACAGAGTATACAACAGTACACAATTGTGCAAATAGAACGCGTAAAGCATCTTAAACCTAAATTCTCAGAGTACGAAATTGTTTCAAAGTTATCTTAACATTTCCAGAGAGATATTCAGTTAGCAGTTTATACGCAGGGAATTAAAACCATAGAAGAATTTTTAATCCTTGTGACACAGTCGGAGAATATCAATAAAGGTAAGAACACACAACACTGGGAACCAAAACACACTAATCACCACTATAATTATCACCGTGATAATTATAAAATAAATTATACGCCACCAATACACAACACGACGCGCACAGCTACAGAGACCGAATGAATGAACACGGCTAAACAATGAGGAGAAGGCCATCAGCTGATGAAAACAGAGCTGCACGACGGAAAAAATTATAAAGGAGGCGGTGTATGGTCGTCTAATCGTAAACGTTTTCCAAAATCATACGACAAGGGCGTAAGTGCAACGAAAGGAATCGGCAATAATTCAAGGCAGCGAGGAACAATGGAATGTTAACAAGCGTGAGAAGCGGAAATTGCTATATATCGGCGACTATACGGCAAAGGAAACAATGTCCGGCAGCTGGTCAAACAATACAATGCATTATTAACTTAAACTAGGGAGGGTGTAAATTGAACCACACTCAATGCCTGAAAATAAATAATTATTTTAAGAAAAATACTACTGTTAATTATTAATAAGATAAGAATTAATTAAGAAGGAATGTTAATGTTAGAATATAAGAAATAAAAGGAATATTATTTTTAAAAGAAAGGTAAGAAATGTATTATTAATGTTGAGGAATGTTAATGTAAAGAAATATTTAAGAAATGAAACGAATGTTATTATCGATGTTGTTATTAATATGAAGAAAGGATTAGAGATGAGAAATAAATGTTATAATTGTCAGAATAGCTGATTAAGCAAAATCTTCATACCTTAGTGGAAATGCAAGGACATAGAAGAAAGCGATAGTGAAAAGTCAAAAGGCAGAAACTACTTAGAATTTACGACTAAGAGTAAAATATCGATATCAATCTAGTCATGTTTTACGTACCGAGTCACTTTATGGTTAATATAATTAAATTACCTTTTCGGTCCACCTTAGTGACACTTGCTTCTGTCGTTTAATGACGCGTTTCGGGATGAAATCCCATCTTCAGATACACAATAATCAAAACATAAATGTACACCACAATTTGTGGTTTGTCATAATTTAAAATATTTAAAATCTTTTAAATAAAATATATATAAATAAAAACGTAACAACTGAATCGCTTGGAGCGCTCGCATGCATGCACGCTGTACTACGACTTCCTCACGACTGGCTATACTTATCATTCAACCGTATAGCAGTGTCAAACAGGTTATTAGAACCGAAGTTCATTTGATCATTTAATATGTTATTTTTGGTCATTGCGTTTTTTGTAGCTTTGTATATTTCGAACTCCTCTAGACTATCCATTAATTTACCCTTCTTGCAAGTATGCAACGCCACGAAATTGTTTTCGAAACTAGTATAACTATGATCTTTTTCTATTAAATGTTGTGCAAAACTGGAATTATTATTATTTGTTTTTGGAATGTGCTCTAAAAATCTTGTATAAAAATCTCTGCCGGATTGGACGATGTAGAATGCTGCACAATTATCGCATTTAATTTTATAGACTCCTGACTTATTTTTTAAAGGAATATTTATTTTAGTTTTGACAAAAATTTTTTAAATTATTACAGGTTTTGAATGAAATAGTATATCCTTTACTTTTAAAAACAGATTTTAAAATATTTGGCATCAAACCAGTATAATTAGCTGAAATGAATTTTTTATGTTTTTTATTATGTTGGTTAATAATATTGGTATTTTTATTTTCTAAACGTTTTTTATGTTTCATTATCATTCTATCAATTATTACTGGTCTGTAACCATTATTTAGAGCTATTTGTTTTATAATATTTACTTCTTGAGCATAGTCTTCGTTATTAAGGGGAACACAAAGTAATCTGTCAATAAAGCTGTTAAATGCAGCCATTTTTTGGGCTGGAGGATGAAATGACTTAGCATGTATAACCGTATCTGTGCATGTGTGCTTTCTGTATATTTTGTATGTCAGTTCATTACCGTTATTTGTTATGGTTAGATCCAGGAAATTAATATTTTTGTTATTTTCAATTTCCATAGTGAATTTTATTGTCTTATGTATTTTATTTAAATAGTTATTAAATGACTCGAGCTGTCTATTGTTACCATTGAAAATAACAAATGTGTCATCCACATATCTTGAATAATATACTATTTTTTTGTCAAAATAATTGTTTTTTAAAATTTTAGTATTTTCTAAATGATTCAAATAAATATCAGCGAGGATACCTGAGAGTGGAGAACCCATTGCTAGGCCCTCATTTTGTTTGTAGTATGAACCATCAAACGAAAAATAGTTTTGATTAAGTACTATTTCTAATAGTAATATTAGCTGATTAATTTTTCTTATTTCTAAGGTATTATTATTTATTAAATTTTGTTTGAGTAATTTTAAAGTTTCATCAATTGGGACATTGGTATACAGATCCACTATGTCAAAGGACACTAGCTTGTAACTAGGCTTAATATTAATATGACATAATTTTTCAATAAAATCTTTATAACCTTTTATACTCTGGTTATTATCTAAGCTTATATGTTGTTTGATTATTTTTACCAAGGTTTTTGCTACTTTACAGCTTGGAGCGGTTGTATAATTTATTAAAGGTCTAATTGGTGTGTCTTTTTTGTGTACTTTGGGTAGACCTTTTAAGCATGGTGCACTAGCTTTTATTGGTTTCAGTGAGTAGCATATATGTTTCTCAAATAGATCTGTACATTTATTTATTGTTTTATTCAAATCTAATGTGTATTTTTTGGTGGGATCATTATTTAACTTTGTTATGTTGTTATTATTAATGAATTTGTATACCTTTTGTTTATATTCGTCTAAGTCTAACAATGCTATAGTATTGCCTTTATCAACCTTCGTTAAGTAAATGTTATTTTGTAAGAGTTTTTTATTTAGCTGTATAGCTGTTAGTTGTTCATGTTTTGTTTTTGTATAATTTAATTTATTTTGTTTATGATAATTATTATTATTAATTGCTTTATTGAATCTATTATTTATTAATATTCGTAGTTCATTTCGTTCATTTAAGTCTGGAACACACTTAATTACAGATTCGGCTTCAACTATTTCTTTAATTATGTTATTTTTATTTTTAAGATTCGGTGGAAAATTGTAATTCAGTCCCTTATTGATAAGATTTTCCTCTGTGTTCGTGAGAACCATGTTAGTCATGTTTATCAGTCTAGGGTAGAAAGCATGTTTTTCATTATTGAATTTATCATTGTTTTGATTGCTTATCAAACGGCCAATTTTATTAGTTTGTTTATTCTTCTGGAATCTAATCTTATTCTTAACGTACTGATTAATATGTTGTATGATTGTATCGCATAGAGCGGGGTGAACATTATTATATAATTCTAAATGTTTTATATACAGCTGAGTTTAATGAGATTTTCTTCCCATATAAGAATTTAATTTCTTCTTTTATCCTGTATTTACTTGCAAATTGCTCAGTTTTTCTGGCCATTCTAGAGGTTTCGTTAATTTTGATTTTAGCGTAATTTGGGATAAGATTTTTATATAGACAAATTTTATTAAATTTAATATTTAAATTAGTTTTAAATAGTTTAAGTTTTTGATTTTGAAGTGTATACGCAATTTTTACCTGGTAAGGTTCCAATTTCAATCTATTCATGTTTTACGTACCGAGTCACTTTATGGTTAATATAATTAAATTACCTTTTCGGTCCACCTTAGTGACACTTGCTTCTGTCACTTGACAGAAGCAAGTGTCACTAAGGTGGACCGAAAAGGTAATTTAATTATATTAAATATCGATATGTTTTCTAAGGCAGTTCATCTGTACCCGATCATGCGACACACTACAAAGCTAAAAAAGTATTCTGTTACGGAAGTGTATTTCAGAAAGTAAGGGTAAGAATGAAGATAATTATTAGCGATCAGAAAGTATTGGTAAGAATGAAGAAGATTATGAGCGATCAGAAAAGAAATGTAAGTAATGTTCATGTAAGAGAAGATTAAAGAATGTAGGAATGTTATGATTAAGGAAATGTAAAATTACAGAGTGAAAGATGGCATACATACGTAGAAATGCAGAGCATCCAGAAAGAAAATAAGGGAGAGCTAATTGCAGTGGATTTTCTGGGACCACTACCACGATCAAATCGAGGAGTGAAACACATATTGGTATGTATCGATGTGTTTTCCAAGGGAGTCCGACTGTACCCAATTATGCGACCCACAATGATTAAAGTGGATGTAACAAAACAACAACTAAAGACTGTACCTACAATAACTGCATCAACTCTACTCGCATAGAGGGGGCAATATTTGCTTAAAAAACCTCCAAATAAGGATACAATTGTAAAATCGAATACTCATTATTAGTCGCACATAAAATAAATAAATGTGTCGATAAATAAAAACAATACATATTATTTGTCTAATACTAAAGGCAGAAAAAAAAATATTTTTAATTTTGTATTAAACATTTTTTTTACCAAGCTGGGAAATAATGCAACAGTACAGAGGCGTAGCTAGGCGTCGGCGACGTCAGCGACCGCCGACGGCCTCGCACCTTAGGGGGCCTCGCAAAAAAATCATCATTCTAAAAAAAATCGTACAAGTCAGTAGCATTTATTAGAGTCGTCTTTGACCCTTAACCTGTCTCTGAATATACTTATTTCTGGATTTTTTTTCTATTAATCTTGACCAGTTATTATTTGTTCGTCCAAAAAAAACTTTTGTTCGGTCTTATTTATATTTTTAATTAATTTTTTAATGCAATCATAATCACTGCAATTTTTAAATTACAGTAATTAAAACTGCGCATGCGCGATAATTCAGCGAATTACGCGATTTTATTTAAATCTCATTTATAATATATTTATTCAATTAGCATTAAAATAAGCATTAAAAAATCATAATAATAAAAAGAGCAATAATTGATATAGTAATTGTATTAAAGAAAAAGGAAAACGAACAAAAAATCAATTTGATCGAACATTGAAGAATAAACGATGAACAATTGAATTAGCAAAAAATTTTGCAAAAAAATCAATTTTCCCCCATCATTTTAAGTTAGTTGAGTCGTCTGCAGACGACTCTAATAATGGCAACACTGACATTTATGGAAATCCCCAGCCAAAGTAAATGGCCAGTGTGCCAACCTAAAAAAACGTTCCAAGAAGTATACGCCATGCCCGTATTCAGGCCAGAAACTAATTTAAAGAAATATATGAGATTCCCAGACTCGTTTAGTTCTGCTTATCAGCCCTATCGTAACGTTTTGTGGAGTTTTGTGAATTATAGAAATTTTGTAAGGTAAGTAAATACATAACATTATTTCAGAACCTATAACAACCTATAGTCTGTACCTAATCTGTAATAACCTATAATCTGTACATTATTACAGATTATGTAATATAACCTATATAACTTTGCTATTTTATTTTGTCAATAGAAATCCAAATCGTCATTAATCCTATACTAATGTTATAAATGAGCAATTGTGTTTGTTTGTTTGTCCTTTATAACTTTCTCTAAGTACTGTAGAAAGTATATGTACTAAAGAAGGTGTTGTGATCGTGAAAATTTTGGGGGTGCCTTACTCTAAGCCTACCCTTTAAATTTCTAAATGTCAAGTAACTAATTTTTACTGGCAGTATATTAAATTTTCGTTGATAATATAGTGTTCTGCAGTATTATAATATTTATAAAATTAAAACAATTACGAAAATTTTTATTTGTGGGATTATTTTTTTTGTAAATAACGATGATTTTTATTTTTTTTTAATATAATACTATTAATACTTAATTACTTTTTAACAATAATTTATAATAATATGTATGTAATTATATTTTTCTTAATAATTAATTAATTATAAATTATGTAGCCATTCAACAAATGATTGGTATAAACTGAATTTTATATTAGTAACAAATTACCTATATCAACATTTTGTTAATATCATTCAGTTTTCTGAATGATCAAACTTTGTTTTGGAGTTTTAAAATTTACATACTATTAAAAAATATATAAGTCTGGTGATACCAAAATTCATGTAAACACATCAAACTATTTTATTAATTTTTGTAAATTTATATTTTTATTTCAATTGTATTGTACAGTTTATTCACTAGTCACATCCATTAATATTATTATTATTATTATTATTATCTACATCATTAATAGAAATTTAATGTGATTCGGTAAATTACACAATATAGTTAAAAAATTAGTTAATATAATGAAAACCGTTATTATTAACAATATCATGAACTGAAGGCTTGTAGGGCTTGTAGGGCTCAGATTTAAAAAATTAATATGATGTATAAAAAACTAGGAAAAAAAACAAAGAGAAACATTTTTATTTTAGATATACTGTAGTTTATACATAAGGTTATTAGTTACTTGACATTTAGACATTTAAACGGTAGGCTTAGAGTAAGTTTTAGGCTGTGGCTGCCGATCGTTTTTGTAACTGAAATATTTTTTTAGGTCATGTCAGGTGGGCCCTCTAAATACAGAGATATAGGGAGGAAATGGGAATCTGGTGCATAAAAAAAAAACGAAGGAAAGCTGAAACGGTTATGTCCAACCAAACTTTGAGTTCCAGTATGATGAAATATCTTAGTAAGAAACCTTGTTCTGAAGTTACTTATTTTGAGTCGGATGAATCGGTTGTCCAAATTGCTGAACCAGCTTCAGAGTCATGTGGATCTGCTGTAATCCAAGTTTTTGAACTCAATAAAGAATTCGAAAGTGAGAACATTTGTGAGACAGAAAATCAAGAGGAAACAATTCATTTACGAAGAATCGTTTGTAGACTTGGACCCAGGGAAGTGGGTATTTCCAATAACGGATTTACAGCGTCATGACCTTATTCAAAATGGTCCTTATCAAAATCTGGAAATATCCGATGAAGAATATCCAAAAGACGCTAGCAAGACATTTTTCAAAATTTCATTTTACTCAAAAGTTGAGTAACGACGAAACACAACATCGTAGATAGTTAGTTTACTCCATAACTCAAGACAAAGTTTATTGCTTTCCATGTAGACTTTTTTCGCATTTAAAAACACAGATGGTGCAAGGAGGATGTTGTGACTGGAAAGATCTTAGTCGGATATTGCAAAGACATGAACAAAGTCCAGGACATATGGGGTGCATGTTTAAATGGATGGAATTTCACAAAGGAATCAAACATGGAAAAACAATCGACATGGAAAACGAGAGATTAATTAGAGAATCACAAAAATATTGGTACAATTTGTTTGAAAGACTGATTGACATTATCAACTATTTAGCCTCACATAATCTTGCATTTAGAGGTCATCGAGAGTCCTATAAGTTAGACTATAGCGGAAACAGTGGCAATTTTATGGACCTATTTAAGTTGTTATCCAAATATGATCTGACACTGCGGGAACACTTGCAACGCATGAATGAAAAACGTCTTGCTCAACATTATTTGAGTCCTGATATCCGAAATGAGTTGATTACGTTAATGTCTCAATCAGTTATTGAGGAAATAATACAAAGAGTCAAACAAGCAAAATACTATGCGTTCATGCTCGATTCACCAGGGATGTGAGCCGTGTTGAACAAATGTCAATAATATTAAGATTTTGCAATTCCTCGACTGGAGAAATAGAGGAACACTTTATTGAATTTATTGCTGTAGCAGAAACAACAGGAGAGTATTTGACAAATTCAATTTTGCAAGAACTAGAAAAAAATGGTTTGGATATCCAGAATTGTCGAGGACAAGGATACGATAACGGCGCTAATATGGTTGGCATAAATAAAGGCGTCAAAACAAGAATACTTAATATTAATCCAGAGCATTCTTCACGCCTTGTGGTTGTCACAGTTGGAATTTGCTTTTGATAGATACAGCAAATTCTTTTTTAACAGCCAAAACATTTTTTGGCTTTATAAATAAAATCTATGTTCTCTTTTCAGCATCTAGTAAACGCTGGGAGCTTGTTAAATCTAAATTAAAATTGACGTTAAAAGCTGTCTGAGACGAGATGGGAGAGTCGGATTGCAGCAGTAAAAGCGATATTTTTGCAATTTGATGATGTCATCGATTGCGTGAATGATCTGAAAGATAAAGATAAAGATTCTGATACTCTGAGTGACTGTAAAGCTATCTTGAATGAAATTTTCACTTTTGAGTTTATTGTTGCAGTACACGTATGGTACGAAATTTTGCTGCGTGTCAACAATATAAGCAAACTATGGCAGTCAGTTGAAGTCAACTTGAAGGGCGCCATTGACACTTTGTTCTTTTTGTAACTGGATACAAGAATATCATAATACAGGATTTGAAAAAGCTGTTGCACAAGCTCGATTGTTTGTAGAAAAAAGTAGTTATGAAATCCCGACACAATTTAAAGAGAAAAGAATAGTGAGAAAGAAAAGAATGTTTGGGTATGAACATATTGATGAACCTATACAATCTGCAGAAATACAGTTCAAAGTTGACTTTTTTATAACAATGATAGATGCTATCATAGCCGACACTGAATGTCGATTCGAATCTCTCAACGAATATTTTAAAAGATCTGGATTTATTTATGACATGAACTATTTGAAATCTCTATCAAAAGAAGACCTACAAAAGCATTGTAATGATCTTGACACAATACTACGGGAAGGTGAAAACAGCGACATTCAGCCCTTCGAGCTTTTCGAGGAACTCCAGCTTTTCAGGTCTAATTCACCAGACTCTATAAAAGATGTAAAACAACTTATACAATACATTTTAGAAAATAATTTGCAAGAAATATATCCAAATGTTTACATAACGATCAGAATTATGCTGACAGTTCCGGTCAGTACAGCTTCTGCTGAGAGAAGCTTCTCAAAGTTGAAACTGATTAAGAACTATTTGAGAAGCACGACGAGCCAAGAGAGACTATCTGCATTGGCTGTTTTATCGATTGAAGCTGAAATAGCGTCTCGTTTAAGCTATGACTCAGTTCTGAAAAAATTCAGTGAAGCAAAAAGCCGAAAAGTGCGAATATTATAATATGTTTGTTTAGCTTTAGATGTCTAGAGGTAATTGTTATTCAAGGGTTTGTTATTTTCACAAAGCCATACTGATGATGGGATATGTACTGTATCATAATGATACAATAAGGTTAAGTGATATTGATTGATCTTTCTATTAATAGTCGTAGAATATCGTAATGAATGATAATTATATATTGAAATTAAATAAATATTTGGTTAATTAATATATAACAAACTCATTCTTGTGCGTGTTGTAGTATAATTCAATTTATTAGCACTTTTCTAACCAAGACATGAAAAGGGCCTCGCAAAGCGGATTTTGCCGACGTCCACGTTCGGTTTAGCTACGCCGCTGCAACAGTACAAACAGTAATGATACTGTGCATTGCCCAAATAAATAAAATAAATAATAAAAATGAATAAACATGATTCAGATTGCATAAGCTGAATCGTAGTAAAAATAGGGAGTACAAAAGATTCATGCATGGACATGCAGTTTCGACGCACCTGTCGCTAGCATTGTGTACGCGCGTATGTTGTTAGTGTGTGTGAAACCTGTCCATTCCTGAAATGTAACCAACCCTTTTCAAGTAGAATAGTTATGTTTATTTTTAATTATAAGAAAACTATGTACGCTAGGATAAAACAAAAGACACCAAAGTGAGTAGAATTTATAAATAAATAAAATGTTAAAAAACCATAGAGGTGACAAAAAGTGCAATTACTATATGTAAAAAATAAATAACTCTTTGTGAATACCATAAAGAAGTGCAATTTACGTAATCACATAAAAATTAGTGATCGATTGAACATCGAGTGAGGTGAAACAAACTTCGTAATTCGCGAAAATAGTGAATTGAATCAATGGGGGGAGTGACGCCTCGACAGAATCTGACAAGTTGACAAGTGTCCAGACAGGAATTTTTGCACAACCTGACTATAAATACCAGGCCGCGCTAATAAAGTTTCTTCTTCTCGATTCAACCATTGCCGCAGGAGACTATGTCAGTTGACGACACAAATTCATAATTATCGTAAGAGTCACAAGATCAACTACCTATACAGCCAGAGCTGCAAAACACATATGATGAGGTCTATGGACACACCGGCAGCCTATGACGTGAGACGAGACGACTGTTAATCAACACACACAGAGGACACGACCAGAGGACGTACAGATGAATAACCACGTCAAACAAGGTGATAAAAAACATTTTAAAGACACTAATTAAAATTTGAATGGAAGACATTCAACCAATATTAAAAATAATAAATGATACATAAAATGTAAAAGCAGTAAAAATTAGAATAGTATGTCTTGTATCAAATTTAGAAATTAGTAATGTAAATGATAAGAGAAATAAGTAATTTTTGAATTAACATAATTAGTAAAGTCTTTGATGATAAAGAAACAAAAAAAAATGCATATGCAGTAGAAAGTAAAACAAAGTAATATAAAAGAAGTTTGAATAGAAGTAAATTCTTTTTTTTTTTTGAGCTAATGAATCAGCAATTGCAAAAATATGAACACACCATGAGTAAGCCGAGAGCAAAATAAAAATTTTAAAGTAATTACAATTAGATAATAAGAGCTGTATATAACTTATGTATAAATTTGTTAGCAATAAGGTATGTACAAAAACTTCATACAAACGATTTGATAATGAGTTATTGTTTAATATCCGATATGATAGATGTTGTTTAAATAAATAAATAATGGAACGATTTTAAACATAAATAACATATCATCTTCTTATTATGATTACACCTACCTATGAATTCAATACACAATATATAAATAACTACATCAATTTGTATTGTTGTAAATTGTCTCCAAAAAGCATGGGGCCACATAAATTACATTATATCAAGTTTATGTATATGTATCGTTGTATAAAAATGGTGTCCCAAGAACGTGGGGCTCCACAAATTTAAATACAACAACATTATGTCATGTTCTAATACACCACACACAATACAGCCGGATTCCTCTGGAACATTCGATAAACATATAGACTGTTCTGTAATGTCATACCTGCCTCCTCCTTAAGCCTGTTCGTCCCGAACTGGCAAACCGTCTATGAAGTTATACTTGGCCAGGCGATCCAGGTGGATGACTTTGAACTTTCGTTGTCCTTCCTGTTGAATCCTATACTCAACATCGTTGATTCTTTTTTCACAGTGTAGGGTCCTTCCCAGTTAGTCTGAAGCTTAGGTGAGCGACCACGACGGATTGGAAACCCACACTATTGCTGCGAATGTCATACCGAGTTATTATTTTATCACTGGCAATCTTTAGCCGTCCTCGTATCAAGCAATTCATTTCTCGCAGTTGGTTTTCTGATTGTGAGGAATAGTTCTGTGGCTCTTGGGACTGAGTCTCAGGTGATCCGAACATCAAGTCCCCAGGAAGACAAATCTCCCACCCAAACACCAATTTTGCTGGGGTCATGCCGGTTGTGTCGTGTATTGATGACCTGTATACGCCATGAGGAATTGTGGTTTACATTGGGCTCAGTCTGTTTGGTTCTCGTCAACAACCTTCGAAATATGCTGTTCAAGTGTCCTATTGAATCTCTCAACCATTCTGTCCAACTGAGGATGCAGAGGCGTTGTCATAGTCTTTCGAATTCCGAGTAGATGCCATAATTCTTTAAAAACTCCTGATTTGAAATTTATCCCTTGATCCATATGAATTTCCATAGGGAGTCCATAACGGCAACAGAAGTTGTGAACTAACTCCTTTGCCACAGTGGTAACCTCCTGATTTGGAATTGCATAGGCTTCCACCCACTTAGTAAAGTAGTCGCCTACAACCATGATGTACTGGTTTCCATCGTCAGTAACTGGGAATGGTCCAGCAATGTCTATGGCAATTCTCTGAAAAGGCAGACCAACGTTATACTGTCTCATTTTTCCCCTCCTTCTAGTTTGTGGGCCCTTGCTTGTAGCACATATTTCACATGTCCGAACACATTCCTCTATGTCGTGGCAAAGATGAAGCCGATAGAATCGCTTCCGTATTTTGTCAAGGGTTTTGTTACTGCCAAGATAGCCCCCCCCCACATTCCATCAAGCATCTCCTTCAAAACAGACTGCACTCTACTTCGGGCAACTATCAACTGCATGACCACGTCTCGTCCATCTGCATTTTTTCCAAGCCCTTTTCAGCAATCTGTTCTCTAAGGTAAGGGATTCCCATTGTGCCCAGTAGCCCTTCAGCACTTCGGAACCACGACAGATAACTTGCCAATCCGGGTGGCGACCTTCCTCTTTTGCTGTCAAGATCGGTCCAATGTCTTCATCAGTCATCTGATCTTGTCGACAATCTTGTGTCGTCCAGCTGTCTGCCAGGAAATCTACAGTAATGGCTTGAAATGTTCGCTGGCATTTTGTTCTTCCTTTCTGTGGCAATGTCGGCAGTCTTCCGGGTACGGTCTTCGTGATAAGCCACCCACATTACTATGCAGGCGCCCCTGCAGATGTTATACCTTGAAGTTGTATGCTTGCAGACATTCGAGCCACCTTGCCTTCCGGATTTTTAAATCTTAAGAGCCATGCAAGCACGGCATGGTTGGTGCGTAGTGAAAACTCACTTCCATAGAGGTATTTATGGAAGTGCTCCAAAGCTCGGTCGTTTGCCAGCAACTCTCTCCTTGTAAAGCAATAATTTCTCTCTGGTTTAGAAAGTGTTTGCTGTAATATGGTATTACTCGTTCTTCAGCATTTTGCACTTGAGACAAAACTGCTCCTAGACCAGTATTGCTTGTGTCTGTGTCTACCATGTACTTCCCTTTGGAAACGGGGAAAGTGAGAATTGGCTGTGAACATAATACAATTTTCAAAGTTCTAATTGCTTGATCAGACTCTTGAACACTAGAAGTTTCATTTATTTTCCATTAGCTCATGTAGTGGTTTAGCAATAGTTGCAAAGGCTTCCACATAATGTCTGCAATATGAGCATAACCCCAGGAAACTCTGAACTTCGTGTTTACTTTTCGGCACTGGCCAGTCTCTTATGGTGTCTACTTTATTAGGATCCATGCTAATACCCCCTGCCAAAACCAGATGGCCCAGATACTGTACTTCTTTCTGGAATAGAGAACACTTCTTTGGGCTCAGCTTTAGTTGGGCACTATGAATTATAGTCAGAACCTTAAGGTTTTCCAAATGGTCTTTGAAAGTTTTCCCGATAACTATGACATCGTCTAAATAAACAAGGCAAGTTTTCCAAAGAGTACCAGGTCCATCAATCTTTTGAATGTTGCCAGTGCATTACAGAGTCCAAATGGCATGACGTTAATTTGGAATAAGCCACTTGGGTCGAGAAAGCGGCCATTTCTTTGTCTTCTTACTGAAGACCCACTTGCTAATATCCACTCTTTAGGTTCCAATGTGGAAAACCACTGTGCTCCGGACAGCGTATCGAGTGTATCGTCAACGCGAGGTAACAGATAGCAGTGTTTCTTTGTATTATCATTCAGCCTCTGGTAGTCTACACAGAAACGCAATCCACCATCCTTTTTCACTACCAACACTACTGGAGAAGACCAAGTACTTGACGAAGGCTCGATTACTCCCTCTGTCAGCATGTCCTGTATTAACCAAGATATTTCCTCTTGCTTAGCTAATGGAGGCCTTCAAGGATGTTGGCATATCAGTGTTGTGTCCCTGGTATTGATGTGATGTTGTACAAGAGAGGTTCTTCCCAATGACTGTTCCCGAACTGCAAAGTAATTTTTGAAGTCATGTAAAAACCATCTGTTATTTTACCTCACCACTTGAGGTTGTTAGAAGATCTGTTCAATAATTCCTGCAGTTCCACTGGTAATTTGGAAGTACCCAAAGCACTGGATCTTTGTTGTGTCATTCCGGCTACCCAGGCCACAGGAGTCAATTTGCCTTGGAGCGTATTGCGTTGTAAAGTGACAGCTTGATCCAAAATATTCGCCACTCTAATAGGTACATTTCCAGTTTCATCAGGTTTTACTAAACTTCTGGCAATTAGTATGCCCGGTGTGCTAACTACATGGGGTTTGAATATAGAGCACTGGTTTCCCCAAGTATAGCAAAATTGAAAGTTAAGGGCACGGAATAGCGTGAAACGCTTACAGTCAGAGGGGAAAGGCGATGTGAAGGGAGTCTCTGCGAGATGTGAGAAGAGAATTGTTGTTATCAGTGATGCTGTTGCCAACCAATGAATATCGTTTCTAATAGTAACAAAAACTTGCAACTGTTAATGTTTGTAAATGTGTCACTATGAACCTCTATCTGTGTGTGCCTACAGTCACACAGTTGGCTTAAAAAAAAGAATTATACATTTACTGTTTCTGACATAAATCAAATAATAATAATAATAATATTGTAATTGTATTAATATACAAATCAAGCAAATGATATGTACTGTTAACACATATCGGAATTTGTTGCTGTTACATATCAGAATGTTTTATAAACATATCTGAGTGTTGTTTGATTCTGTCATTGTGTACTGCTGAGACGTAAAAAACTACAGTCTTTCCGGCCATTCTTATCGCAATGGAATTTGCAAACTGTACACTTCCACTCCTTAATTACACTCGACTATCTCTACAGTCTATAATTACATAAAGGAACGTGTTCTTCATATTAATTTAATTGCAAGAATCTTTTTAATCCTGGACAACAAAAACCTGTGTATTATTACTTCCTGTGCTTTACTATGAATAACTTTCCTGTTTTTGCTAGTTGAAGAAGTATCCATTTTATCAAATCTCGTTATTGTATGAGAACACAAATAATTACGATAATACATAATTATAGAATAAAAGCGACCGACAGAGATTAACTAAAAAATTAAATAACTAATAAAAATGAGAGACTGTAAAACTATATAATAATAAATTAAAATAGTAATAACAAATGCAAGACTGAGATAGTACATCATACAGTAATTAACAATGTACGGGTAACTAAAACATCACACGCAAAGTTGGCAACACGTTCACTTGCATACCAGCTGATTCTCCCTTACCCTCCCGCCATTCACAATTTCAAAGTGTACTCCATCCATAAATTGGTTTCTGAGCATATACTCTTAACTTTAATTTTACTGTATCTACCTCAGTTCTAAAAATGATATCTTTTCGGAGTTTAGCGGAACAACAGTTACGGCCACTTGGTTTATCACGTCCATCGATTTTTCTGATGTAGTCATTGTGGAGAGCATTACCTATTCTCCTCCAATTCTCAAGACATTGTTTTTGAAGTCAACTATAAATCTCTATGCGTTCATAACATCCACACAAAGAATTGCTTCATCCACAATGTCTGCAACAAGTACTTGGTGATTAAACTCAAGTCGACCAATGTGTAGGTGTAGCTCCACTTTTCCAAACACTTTTACAGGCCGTCCAGTAGCTGTTCGCAAGCTGCAAGAGCACCAGATTGGCTTGAGATCTTTCACTGTCAGGTCGCACAATGGAAACTGTTGTGCCTGTGTCAACTGTAATCGAGGTTGGCCTTTCTTGAACGAGTCCGGTAACTACCAAGCTCCTGCTGTTTTTCTGAAGTGTAGAAATTGCATATTGTCTAGGGGCTTCGTTCCACCAGTTCGTCAGCACACGCCTTGCTGTACTGACTACGGCTTGTTTCCCTCCTGCTGAATTCCCTACTACCCAACAATCTCGTAGATGTCCAAGTTTCCCACATCTATAACACTTTGGTCTTCCATGCTTTATTATTTTATTCTGCGGTGCCGACCATCAAGTCTTTGTTCCTTGTTCTTCTTCCTTGTCTGTGCCACTGTGATGTTTTAGCGTGCACTTTATGACTTGTCCACACAGACACTGATTTGGCGGACTCAAACTGCAAAGCATGTACCAGGGTGTCCACACTATTCTGGTGTCTTGCCATTTGTAACATTTGCTATAGTTCGTTATCTTGGACACTGGCAGTAAACAGTGAGATGAAGTAACCTTAAATTATGTTGTTTTACCTGTATTGTCAGATCAAAATGTCTCATTTCCTACATTATTCAATTCAGATCCAAATTTGAAATTAAATTACCATAATATTTTATCTTCAGTCAAGAAGTTATCAGTCACTTTGTAATATAAAATTACAAAAAAAAAATTAAAAAATTACTCAAAAATTCAAACACTCAACATGCCAACACTATACCAAATGTGTAGTTCACAACAAAGAACCGTTACAAACATTGACATATAAAGCATCGGAAATTAGCAGTTTTGAGATACAATGCCATCTGTCAGTAATGCACTGAACTAATGTTGAATTGTGAAGAAACTGTATGCATGCAGCAATCAAAAATATGCTAGATGAAATAACCTATGAGCTTTAAATAGAACTTACAAGTTGTGAAATGCCAAGCTACATTAACTTAGAAGAGAAGTATAATCTATGTATGACAAGGAACAAACACTTTCAAATTATTTCAACCAAACATACATATATCACTGTAACTAACGCGATGATAAATTTAATTAGAGGATAAATGTGTACCAATTATGTCACACTACATTACAATGTATAATTTAATGATTTTAATTTATAAGTTACAATTTTGTAACAAATTTTACTACTGTTTTGTAGTGCCAAATATCATAGACATATTACATATTTGCAGTGACAATATTACAGCATATATTAATTAATTTGTATAATTATGCTTGTTTAAGGGTTTCTGTTTAAAAAAATATTGATAAGTTTCATTACATTGCTAAAACCTTTTGGGCAAAAGAAAATATTCTTACATACCACACACTAATGGTTCATAATAGTATAATGGATTAATTTACATTCAAAATGTACAAAGAGAAAATTTTGTTACAAACGTTACTGTTATTATTTTATGCCAGCATGTTATTTATATCACAACAGGCTATGCCAAATGAAACAACTCACTGGTACTTCTTAATGCCACAAAGTATTAACTTGTGTTTAGTCAAATCGCTTGAGTGAGTAAATGATTCTGAATAAACATTACACTGGTACTTCTTAATGCCAGTATGTTAACTTGTGTTGTGACAAATTGCCTGACAGTAAATGATTTTGAGCAAACATCACACTAGTGCTTCTTAATGCCAGTATGTATTGTGTTGTGACAAATTGCTTGAGTAAATGATTTTGAAAAAACATCACACTGGTATTTCTTACTGCAAGTATGTATTAACTTGTGTTGTGACAAACTACCTGAACGGGTAAAAGATTTTGAACAAGTATTGCACTGGTATTTCTTAATACTAGAATGTATTAACTTGTGACAAATTCCCTGACAGAGTAAATGATTTTGAGCAAACATCGCACTAGTACTTCTTAATGCCAGACTGTATCAACTTGTGAATTGACAAACCATATGACTGAGTAAATAATATTGAACAAACATCACACTGGTACTTCTTAATTCCAGTATGTATTAATTTGTGAGAAACAGCCTGACTGAGTAAATGATTTTGAACAAACATCACGCTAGTACTTCTTAATGCCAGAATGTATTAACTTGTGTTTTGTCAAATTGCCTGAACGAGTAAATGATTTTGAACAAACATCACACTGGTACTTCTTAATGCCAGAATGTATTAACTTGTGTTCTGACAAACTGTCTGAACGAGTAAATGATTTTGAACAAACACCACACTGGTACTTCTTAATGCCAGAATGAATTAACTTGTGTTTTGACAAAGTGCTAGAATCTGTAAATGATTTTGAACAAACATCGCACTGGTACTTCTTAATGCCAGTATGTATTAACATGTGTTGTGACAAATAGCCAGAACGAGTAAATGATTTTGAACAAACATCACACTGGTAGTTCTTAATGCCAGTATGTATCAACTTGTGTTGTGACAAATGGCCTGAACGAGTAAATGATTTTGAACAAACATCACACTGGTACGTCTTAATGCCAGAATGTATTAACTTGTGTTTTGACAAAGTGCTTGAATCAGTATATGATTTCAAACAAAAATCACACTGGTACTTCTTAATGCCAGAATGTATTAACTTGTGTTGTGACAAATTGCTTGACAGAGTAAATGATTTTGAACAAACATCGCACTGGTACTTCTTAATGCCAGTATGTATTAACGTGTGTTGTGACAAATAGCCTGAACGAGTAAATGATTTTGAACAAACATCACACTGGTACGTCTTAATGCCAGAATGTATTAACTTGTGTTTTGACAAAGTGCTTGAATCAGTATATGACTTTGAACAAACATCACACTGGTACTTCTTAATGCCAGAATGTATTAACTTGTGTTGTGACAGATGGTCTCCGAGAGTATTCTGAATAGACTTTCCCCTATATAGTTCACAATCTAGAGTAGAATCCTCTTCTTCATAGATACTATTCCTGGGTGTAAATAAGTAACACTGGAACAAATGAATACACAACTGTAATAATTCATAATTGGAACACACAATCAGTAGAAGTAAAAAATCATGTTCTATCTGTGAGATAGCTTTCGGCTTGCAAAAATTAACCTTATCCTATGTCTGAATACAGTATTGCATTACTCTTCATAGGAAGAATAGTAGATTTTTATAAGCAAATGTGTATATAATTGAATGGTGAATGTCACACACACACACACACACACACACACACACACACATTTGAATATTTAACCAAACTAGAATTTTGTAAATAATTAATGTAGAGTAGTTGTTAAAAATAGTTTAAGTAGTGCTATGTGTATGTGCAGGGAAAGCTTACAAACTGTAGCTTGTCAAAGTGAACACATGTTGATTTTAAGCTCTGTGTGTGATTTTAAGTCAGTAAAAGGGTATTTGAAAACATAAGGAAGACACAAGTGTTAGAAGTCTGAACTACTCACTGGAAACTGCCATCGTCGGCCAAAACAACAAAGGACTATCTCAGTCAAATAAATACATTCTACAATGATTTACACATTGAAGTAGAAAATCTTAAAATGTAAATAAAGAGAAGACTGGTTCAGCTGATTGTGTATCCTACACGTACAGAAGAGAGGACTAATTTAATATTCAAGGACTGAAGAACAATCAAACTGAATTCCATTTGAATAGTGAACGAGAAATAGAATCGATAAGTAATACAATTGACAGAGAATCTTGCTTAGTAAATAAACATTTTCAAGATTCTGCTGCCACATGATTGTTTGAGCAAGTAAACTATTTGTGAACAACATAAGACTTGTTTGAATACTGCTGCTATTGGAATATTGATACACAAAGACAGGTAAGATACCAATATTGTGGTAGATATTAAACACATGGAAAACTTACCCTTGAAGAGAACATCACTCAGCCAGTTGAAAGGAGTAAAATTACGGAGCAAATCAAAATTCACTGAACACAAGTTAGTGTTAAAATTAGCATACCACTTGAACTGAAATACAAGATTAGGAATATACATGTAAATATACATACAAGGATTAAAACCATTGAAGAATTACTAAATTTGTTCACACAGATTACAAAAATAAAAGCAATTCTCTAGAGGTGATACGTGATGGCAACCAAAAGGAACTGCAAGAAATAAGACAGGAGAGTAAGAGAAAAATTTGGGCAGAGAGAGAAGAAATCGCTGTGAAGAGAGAAATGCAAGCAAGGTTGGAGAAGAGCAAAATATGAACAACGAAGTGAGAGAAGACAAAGAGAAATTTTTCCCACATGAGAGAGAGAGAGAGAGAGAGAGAGAGAGAGAGAGAGAGAGAGAGAGAGAGAGAGAGAGAGAGAGAGAGAGAGAGAGAGCAAGGGTGACCACAGTATGAGTCTCAGAATAAACAGCACATTATTAGAGAAACAGGTAGAAATAGCACCATGAAAAGAAAGGTATAAAAATCACTGTTATATAGCCTCTTCCTACAAAGCACGTAAATGTAACACAGAATATCGTCAACGGAGAACAATACGACCAAAAAAAAGGTGGCAGAATTTTGTATCCCTCCATGGCAGTGTTTACTATGTTCGATTAAATCTTTTTTTATAAGAAGCAGAAATAATTACGTATGTGAAGATGAAAATAAAATACGAATACCATTTAAATCCAATAACACCTGGGGAATATATGCAACTACACGTATATTTGCATTTTTTAACAATGGCAGTACTGTTGTAAATAATTCATAGAAAGAAGTTGTTACAAATAATTTTAAGTAGCGGGGATGTACAGGCAAAGATTACAGGCTCTAGCCTGTCAAACATGATCACCTGTCTACTTTATGCAGTGTGTGTGTGTGTGTGTGTGTGTGTGTGTGTGTGTGTGTGTGTGTGTGTGTGTGTGTGTGTGTGTGTGTGTGTGTGTGGTCTACCAGCAAACAGGTACAAACTGTGTAAGCATGTATTTTGCTTGGTTAGAGAACTCCTGTCTAGACATGAATGAATTAATGACAATAATTAAACATGGTTATTTAATCAAATTTGAAGTCTACAAAACACATTTTGCAATTCAGACAATGCCATAAGTAGAAATGTACTTTATTTCCACTGCCACTGGAAGACGCAAATGACTTACTCATGGGGCCACTCTTGGGGTTTTTATTAGCGACAGGAAATCAGCATCGGCAACATCATCACCATCATCATCATCATCATTGTCTCATATATCCAGAAGCTGCACACACACACACACACACACACACACACAGAAGATTTTTCTTCAAAACAAAGAAACAACTAACAAAGAACTGAAGTATGAGCTAGTGAAGTAAAATCAATACAAAAATGTAAATAGTTGAAGTAAAATAAGTAATATGGAATTATAAGTTTTATTAAAAATAGTTTTTCTAATCAATTTAGAATGGGTGCTCTCTTGTAAACAATAATTATGTTTACTTAAAGTGAATATTATTTTATTAAAATATTAATAAACTTACAATTTAATTTAACAAAAAATATAATACTATTTTTTCAGATTATTTGCTAAGATTTAAAATTTTAATAATGATTCAAAGTTTATATTCCTGTCAGACCCGAGAAATTTACAAAAATTTTACAATTTTTTATTAATGTCTTTTGTTTTGATGTTATAGATTATTACTGTTGTGTGTTACATATAAGAGGCGTAATAGTATATCAGTGTATCTTCTTAAAAAGGGATTATTCTGAATTCACATTTCAAATTTTTGATATTTAATTTTTTTTTTATAATAGTTAATAAATGGATGATTTATTATTTTTCAGTATTGTAATTAGTTATTTTATGCCATCAATGTCTCACTCCTCTATTAAAAAATTTACTGTGCAACAATTATACTTGAAACAATGAACAAGCAAATTCATATGACCCAACTTGTGGTTTACACAATACAGTTAGGTTGGGTATAAACACAGAATTGTATTCATTAATATTATTTTTAACACTGCATAATAAATATTAGTGCTGTCAATCTGTGATACAAGAATTAGTACATTGTTCTATTATTATTAGTACTTTATATTTTATTGTAGTCAAAGACAGTATTATAATTTTATTATTGCTATGTATTTCATAACTGGCACTTTGCAAAATTTAAAGAGAAAAATTGTTGTCATGAGATAATTATAATAACACAAACAGTTAAGTAGATAATATTAAATAAAGAACAAATGGAGTCAAGGTTTACCAAGAATCAGTACACATAAAACCATGAATTTAAATTTATTTACATTAAAACAAAAATGGCTGAACTTATCAAACGATGTATAAATGTATATATATTGTGACGTACAGGTGTCACATAGAATAACTAGTACAAGATAGGCCTATGTTTGAAGTGGATGTTATTAATAATGATGCTATTATTTTTGACAATCTCCTGAGATTTTAATAGTTTATAAAAAAAATGCATATCTCAGTGTTGACTTTTGTAATACAAAATAAAAGATTCCCTTTATATACAATGAAGTACAATATTTAACATTCTTTTGCCTTATGTACCATAAAGTCTTTACTGATGTGATAATCATTCTTTTAAATTATTTTTTTTAATTGTGCATAAATAATATAAGTTTGCTTCCATTTTATGTAGACTTCAGATGCTTCAGATGATGGGTTGTTCCTGGATGATCCTGGATTGTGGATTGATATACTCAGTCCAGCCGCAGGGTCGCTTTCAGGTGTGTAGTTATTTCTCATGGGCATGGTTACATAATTTCACGCCAAACTAATACAGATTACTAAAATGGTGTGTTATGCTAACACCCTTTTTCCAGTCAGCTTAAAGTGTCTATATACCTAATCGGATATCTTGCACTTTCACAGAATAGCACTACTATATTTCTCGCAGCAACTGTAGTAATTTTCTAACTTGTGTGTGTGGTGAGTGGGACGTCAATGATCATGTACCAAGTGGCAATTACATGTTATCGATTCCAAAGAGAGACTAATTAATTGGTTAAAAATAATTTTCAACTGAATTCGCATAATCAGATTGGTTCTTAGGTAACCCCTACTCATTATTTTCTACAGATAATAAAAGTTCTTGTCGAAGAAGGCTTCTGAACAGAACAATTCTTGTTCAAAAAACCTGAAAATTTTTACAATCGAATTTATGGCCATAAACCCTTTTTACTTAAAAAACATACATTTAGTTACTAATTTTTAAAATAATTACCGTCATTAATTAGGTCGAACCTTTTTATTTTGAACATTCTGATATAAGTCCCATGTCAAAAATTTACATATCATAAAAATTATTTAAATGAACATGCTTTATACATATATATATCCAATAAAATAATGTTGTACCTTTACACATGCATACTACAAACATGGCTACACATCCTTACATACCATTCCACTAAACTTAATATTTTGAGTGCGATCACCTTACGAACAGTTCCACACCGAGGAACGGACTACTTTTTTTGTAAAACTGCTTGTTTTTGAAATGTACAACAATTTTAATTTTTATGTAACTGCCGCACATTGTTACATTCAATGCGGCAGTTTGAATGTAATAGTAACCACAATTACACAGATTTTGCTACAAATCTTATACCCATGAGGCCACCAAGTTAGTGTCTGGTTGGGCGAATTATAAAGTGCGCACACTAACAGATTGTGATGACACAAATGATTAAGAGGAAGAATAAGAGACAGAGTCTTAAAAGTTCGTCACCACAGTATGAAGGTAGAAAGTATGGAAGACCAAAGCTTTTAGATATGGGGAACCTGGGCATCTACAAATAGATTGTCGGTCCATTGTTAAGCAGTAGGGAAATGGGCAGCAGTCAGTACAACTAATTGGAGGAATGAAGCACCTAGACGATACACAAGTTACACTTTACAAAAACAGTAGGAACTCAGTACATTATCTGAAATGAAGTACGACAAATAAAGTGGCGGCAATCAATTCATTTTGTTATAGAGCTTACAGGTGCTTAAAAGAGACAGAAACAAAAGATAGGGAGATAAAAAAGATAAAGGGAATTGTAAAGAACGATAACTATAACACCAACATAGTGGATAAAGTTATGAAAAGTATTAACATGCAAAAAGCTAAAAAATGAACCAAAACAAAAGAATTATGCATGGTCACTGACATGTAGGATTACATACCAGAAAAATTATACAATGTTTTAAAAAATACGAGTAGATATAGCAATTAAAAAACGTGAAACAGTATTTGATAAGATAACAAATAAACATAGAAAAAATCACAATCTTACAGAGAAGCGGAGTTTATAAATTAAAATGTAAATAATGCAACAAAGTGTACCTACATGAGACAGGATGGAAATTCAAATGCAGGTTATCTAACCACAAACGTGGAGAAGGTAATAGAACAACAAATTCGTTATATGCAAAACATTTCATAGAAGACAACCATAAGTTTGTTAATCCTTTAGAAGACTATGAAATTCTGAAAGTAGTGAGTAACACAGTTAAAAGAAGGCTTAGAGAGGAGTTGGAAATATTGAAAGACAGAAAGGGTTAGAAAATTTAATGAATACTAATACTAAATGAGAAAGGATTTAAAACGTTAGGTATTGAAAAGAATGTACACAAAAAACACACACAAAACACACAGAATGTACTAGAAAGAAATGTAAAAGTACCGACATGGCTGACTGAACTCGCTAGTTAATAATAGCCAGAAAGGACATTTAACTTATAGCTTGTTTATGAAAATGTGTATGCTAGTGGTAGGGCAAGTGGGTATAAAGAAGTTGTCTAGTCCTATTATTGTTATTTCCGATCTGACGAGCTGTGAAGCTTGAAAGCTCTAATCGGAATAATTTTTCTATAGTGGTGTGCAACAGTGTTAATTCTGTTCAAAAAAATATGGTAATCAGGATTTTCTGCTGATCGAAAATGATGTAATATAAAAGTTCATTCAGTAATAAATGTACTTTGTTCAAAGTAGTGAGCACGTTCTGCAGCTCAGGAAGCATATCAGTGTTGTTGCATGTCCTATCGTTGTCTCTCACATGTCTAAACAGGTTTTATGATTGATTTGTATATAGTGGCCCACATAGAGTTGACTGTGTGGCAGCCATTATGGTTTTTAGTCATGTGATAGCTCATTTTGTTGATTGTAGCAAATTATACACACAGGAGAAATGCCACTACATATAAGGATTTGACAGCATATCATTTTAAACAGGTTTATCTGTCTTCATTTCATATAGTATACTGAGCTCCCACTGTTTTTGTAATTCGTATAACTTCTGCATTGTCTACGCACTTTATTCCTCCAATTAGTTGTACCGACTACTGCCCATTTCCCTGCTGCTTAACAATGGACCGACAATAGAGATTATAACCACTAACACAACTTTCTTAATTAAAAATACCATACTTTTTGTTCAGAAATGTAACAACTGTACAGTATAGTAAGCACACAATACAGGCTAAAAATTTTTGAACATCTAATTTGTGTTAAAATATTCTTTAGTCTGACCACAGCCGGATTTTAATAACTTTGATTCCACTCCAGGCTGCTGTGTTAAAAATTTGCATTCCAAAATATTGAAATTTCTACAGCTCACCACTACATTCAGATTTTAGTTAATATTCCCTTTGATATCCCACATACCATATACCCAATAATCCTTTTGAATTTTTGCTATTTTATCAAAATTTTCCTTCACTTTTTGGCCCCTGGTATCCCAAAATTTTGAGATTTTTAAAAATGAAGCTAAATTCATAATGGTTAAGGTTGTTTTACTTCGATATTCCACACAGACTTTTGTGATTTATTTCCAAATTTTCACCCTCACACATTTTTACCACTCTCCCACCTACATTATGCGGGATCAGTGTCAAAAACAATAGAGTTCTGTAGGGTAGAGTTACAGACACACAGGCTAAGGTTTACAAAAATCATTTGATGTGTTAATCAAAATCATGTGTTAAAGTAATCATGAGGCACACCCCAACAGACAGAAAGACAAATGCCAAAGAAAGGACGAGTAAAAACAAAACTTGATTCGTTCATTCAATTATTTATGTGCTTACAATGTATTCATATTACATGTTGATAACAATAATCAAACGACCCATTGCTCACAAGGAACAAAAGTGTAGAAGACAACATTCAAGTGTTTCACTGGTATAGGAAATTCAATGTTATTGTATGAACTAACAACTGAAATTGAATCACCAACCCCAATCAACTAGCACTCAACTTATTGTTGGGTGACAGCACCAATGCAAGACATCTCAGGTGTCTCCATGTTTTAACCTTTTCGCTGCCAACACGTGTGAGCGGTTATGCTTTGCCCGTGTGCCATATTTTCAGCAGCAGTGTGTGTATATACACGTGCAGCACTCTACCATTTACAAAATGGGCCACAATAACAATTATACATTCATTTACTGCAAAGATTACACAATCTCAAAACACTCAACAGTCAATTAGCAAATATAGATAAAAATAAACTCACCACAACAATTACATTTATCGTTAATGGCAAAGATTACACAACCTGAGCAACACTCAACTGTCAATTGCAGATGTAACTAAAAGGAAAATGCCACAACAACAAATATACGTATCACTTATTGGCAGTGTTTACAAAAACTAATTTTTATATAGTGGTGTGCAACAGTGATCATTCTGATTGTGATTGCAACCACTAACACAAATTTCTTCATTAAAAAACTCATCTGTGAATTATCTCAACTTCTAACTGACACCAGACACACTGAATGAACTGTCTTTGTTTCAACAGCTGACTCATAACTAAAGACAATTCGTTGACCTTGTACACACAATGCTTGTTCCGTGTGTCACAGCCATAGGCATACTAAACTGTTCTGAACACTTTACTAATTTAAAACAATGTGCGACTTACCACATCCGGAGCATCATATTGACGTAAAAATTTTGTGTGTATACACACCCAGAGCAACGGAAAGGCTAAAACTGAATCTAATTTTCAACTATAAATGTTCAACTTCAAAAATATTTTGTTAATGAAGTGAAACAGCTATTTTTAGCGGTATAAACTTTGACCTATGAAATCACAAGTTATACCATATGACGTCAGAGCCAAACCCAGCTTCATATCGTTGCTGGAATGTAGATCCAAAATAATGATCCCGTCAAAATCGATTTCAAAACACGTAAGAAACAAAAGTTTGACATCATGTGACTTCCCTCACTACTTTGGAAATTGAGACAGTAAATTTTGCCCCAGTCTGCAATAACAACTCGTGCTGTACAGCCGTAAAAGTTCCGGAATGAAATCGCGGGCGCCCGCACGTATAAAATGTAAATAACAAAATTTTAAATAAGTGAGATAAACCTTATATTAATTTGAAGACAAACGTTAAAATAAAAGTAAAATGTGAAATGTACGGAAAAATCGGGAGTGTGTGCAACAGTTGGAGTCGTGGGAAGGATGTCAGATAAGTAACAGAGTGATGGAAAAAGAAAAATGTTCACAAATATAAATAAATTCCATATTAGATATACCTATTAATTAAATTGGCCAATTAAATAATCCATGTATTTATTCAAAGAAAAGATGAGGGTTTAAAAATGAAAAATATGTACCGACTGAAAGTGTGTGTCTGTGTGAATGTACAGAATATATAATTAAGAAGTGCTGGATTGCGATATATATATATGTATAATTCAAATAGATGATTTACTATGAATTGTATTTTGTTAAAGAATAAAAATAATGGTAGTAATTAATGCTAACTTGATTTTCATGAGTTGCGCCTCATGGCTGATTAAATAATGTGATTTTCATTCTTTTAAGAAAGGTTCAATGTATAGAGGTTAGGAATAAGAATAAAGGGTAATGTTATCTGTAGAACAAAAACAATTCATTTCTTGAAAACAACCTAATTCTGTTCTTCCAGTTCGCTGAGCCGAACCCTGGTGAGTAACAAAAATTTATTTAGGGTTGGTACTAATACAAGATGGCGGCCGAGTTGAGTGACAAGGCTGAATTTTGTAAACACTAAATAAATTAAACACAGAGTAAGAGAAAAGTAACTGTACAATTGGCGCCCGAACAGGGACATTTATATAAATAAATTTTATATAAATACAGGCCTACTTGGGAGAACAGAATGGTTATTTAAGGTAACTACAAATTACATGTAAATGTAAGTAGTAAGGTTATGATATAATCTGTTTATATGTAGTATAAGAGTTAAATAGTCAAAATGCATACGAATGAAGATAATAATGAGAACGTCAGCTTCACTGACAGCAATAAAGAAAGTCAAGTAAATAGTGAAGTAAGCGAGACCGAGTCAATGAGTATGAGCGGAGTAAATGCTGAATCAACACCTACGGTCAGTAGAGTAGAAAAGTTATCAATAGATGATCTGTTAAATTTTATGAAAGCTAATTTTAGCGAACAAAATGTTAAATTCAATGAATTGAAAGAACAAACTAATAAGTTTAATGCAAAGTTTGATGAACAAAAAAGTGATTCTGATGTTAAATATGATAAAATAAATATTCGTTTTGATGAAGTAAACACGAAAATGAATGATCAAATTAATGAGATTAGAAACGAAATAAAACAACAAAATGTTAGTATTAATAAGCATATTAATGAAATTAATACACGTTGTGATAGTATTAAAGAACAAATATTAGAATCAGTAAACCATAAGTTCGATGAACAAATCAGTGAAATAACAGAAAATCTAGAAACTAAAATAAACAATGTAAATGAACAAATGACAGATCAAATTAAAATACAAGTTAAAGAACAGTGTGTAGAAATAGAGAGTAAATGTATAACTAAGATTACCAAAAGTAATGATGACATTACAAATAAAATAATGGAGGTAGAAAATGTACGTAAACAATCAATACAGGAGAGTGTGTGGGTTATGAATTAATATAACCTTAAATACGAAAATAAATATAACAAATATAGAGTAATGGAACAAGAAATTAGAATTAGAAAATAGAAATTAAAGATGAATTACATGTGGCAGTGAGCCAAAATTTAAATAATGTTGTGGAGCGAATATTATATACTCGCGATGCAAAAGATGATATTGAACTTGAACAATTTTGTTGTGATAACCGGAGGGTACACCCGATGCAGTTCCTGAATACGGTAAGGGAATTTAACCGGTTTAATAACAGTAGTTGGGAGGTGCATTTATTAACGATTTTAAAATCTTTTAAGGGCAGTTCTGAGATATGGACTGAAGTACACAGAACAGAGTGGGGTAGTTATGAGAATTTCAAGGCAGCGTTCCGAAATAACTATTGGTCTGAAGAGGACGAGGAAATATTACGCAGTAGAATCATGGGAACAGGGAACTTTGGGGGACACAACAACAACATAACCATGTATGTAATGAGGATATTTAATGAGGCGAAATACTTAGAACCGCCATTGCCGTTTCGGTCGTTTGTTAGGCATGTCAGTAAACACCTGCCCTGGGAGGTACAAATTACGTTAATGACGAGAGAGGTGGTGGATATAAATGAATTGGAGAATATATTAGACGTATTTCAGAACATTAGGGACCGTGAAATAGGTAGGCGTTCTAACCAACCAGGTACGAATAATAGCGGGAATTATACACCACAGAGGGGGTCACAACAGGGACATGCATACGTTAAACAAGAAAATCATAGTCGAGATGGGGGGTGGAAATGTACGGGATGCTTGGGAGAGAACTATGCCGTCAGGAATTTTTGTTTCAGATGCAGGAAACCAAGGCCAAATCAGTGGAGCGGAACTACGTCATCGCAGAACAATATACAACAGCGAGCAAGATATGACCGCAGGGGAGCATCAAGGAGCAATGGAAATAATAACCAGAACGAGGGGAGTATAGGCAGAGCAGTACCACCGCTAGAACAGAAAACTGAGGCCGACAATGGTAGCAAGGACCCCACCATTGTCCACAGAGAACAACAGGGACCATGAAACCGATGAATATCATAGTAATGTAATACAAACAGATATGACGAAGGAGTTGTTTGAGGAAGATGACAGGAAATTATAGAGACAAAAACCTGATTGACGGAGGTAATCGTCGCCATAGAAGGTAAGAGTTTTAAGACATTAATAGATACAGGAAGTGAGATATCAGTAATTTCAGAAATGTACTAGGAGAATTGAAAGAAATAAATAAAAATATTCCATCATTACCAGTTCCGGGTGTAACAGTAGTGGGGGTAACAGGAGTACGGAGTAAAAGGGTTACTAAACAAGTACAATTAAATATATTCCTTAATGAAACTGCGTTTGAAAATACCTTTCTAGTAGTTAAGGGATTAGGTTTAGATGTAATCTTAGGAAATGATTTTTTGGAGAGAAATAAAGCAGTAATAGATTTTAATCAACGAATAGTAGAATTTAATAGTGGGAGTAAACCAGTCAGGGTTAATTTTAAGCGGGTGTTAGATGAGATTGGAGTTACGGGAGTAAAAATGATACAGAAGTGGGTAGGCGATGGAGACATAGAAACAAAAGTGAATATATGTCGAGAGAGTGCGATTGTAGAGAATGAAGAGGGAGAGATGCATGTGAGTGATGAGAGTATGGAAAAATAGGGCGGATAAATTTTTCAATGAGGGTGGAGTTGTAGGGAGTCCCTGACAGGAGTTGTGGAACGTTTTAGAGAGGTGTTTGCGGAGTTGCCTGGAAAAGCCAGGAACTATGTGTGCGAGTTGAAGGTTCGGGAACACACACCCTACATGCAGAGGAGTTATCCAGTACCATTTTCAAAGAGAAGAGCAGTGCAAGAGGAGTTGGATAGGATGATGGAGGGAGACATTATTGAGAGATCGATATTGCCTTACTCGAATCCATTGGTAGTGGTAATAAAGAAAGATGAAAGGGTAATGTTATCTGTAGAACAAAAACGATTCATTTCTTGAAAACAACCTAATTCTGTTCTTCTAGTTCGCTGATCCGAACCCTGGTGAGTAACAAAAATTTATTTAGGGTTGGTACTAATACAAGATGGCGGCCGAGTTGAGTGACGAGGCTGAATTTTGTAAACACAAAATAAATTAAACACAGAGTAAGAGAAAAGTAATTGTACACTTGTAGATGGAAGACTGATTGTATATTTTAAAAAAAACTTTACCTCTTGTGTATTCATTTCTTTTTCCACATCTTCTAAAAGAATTTCACCCTTTATAATTGTAGTGATGTCTTCCAAATCCTGTAACAAAATACATATAAATAAAAATAAAATATCTACCATAAAATAAAAAATAAATTGTTACTTTTCCCAATGAAATACGGTTGTTTTAACAAACTGTAAACATTTACTGCAACTGTTTAACTGTTTAAATTGGTCACACACACACACACACACACACACACACATATTTCAAACACTTTTTGCTACAGTCTATTTCTTGATGCATATATAATTTACTTAATATTTATAATTTCTTTACCTCAAGATGTTATAGCCTATTTATAAATATACAAACACAAAACTAAACAAACTAATACACAAATCAATACAAAATATGACACAATTTGCAAAGCACTCAACATCAAAAACACTCAAAAAGTTAATACACAACAATCACAAACAATAATACAAGTATGAAATACCAAAAACCAACAGGAAGGCGTAACAACAAGGCTGAGGATGGGAACAATAGGATTCCTGAAACATGTGCCAAATACAGGAAAATACAAATATGGCACAAATGAGGTAAAGAAATTAAAAATATTCAATAAATTTCTCTAGGTACGGTAGAGAAATTTTGGTCAGATGTCCGAGTCTGAACAGTGCTATGAAGAAGTATGGAGTTAACAACTGTGAATCTACTTGCTGTAATGGGACTCTTATAGGGCAGTTTCAGAATTATGGAGTCAATTTATTTAATATAAATTATTGATCAATGAGAGTGAAGGTCATAATATTAGACCAAAGGATGTTCATTAACAAATATATATGTACATTTGGCTGTTATTGCAAGCGTGACGGTATATGTATATGGTACCTTATACATTTATAAGGTATTTATAAATGTGTAAGGTACATTTGAACCTTAAGCAAGGATGACGGTATGCACACATGCTGTAAACTCGATTAAAAAAAAACATTCAAAGCCAGTCACAACAAGGTTCTGCATAGCCTTAACTTGGAAACAATCCATAACAGGGACATGTTAAAATATGAGTTAAAATGTTAGCATAGAAAAAGCACTGATTTACTGACATTCTTGATACACCATCATCATCTTCACAACACGGCATAGGCAAGATGCTGCCTGTTCCATCTTAAAAATCCTCCAGCCATCTCTTCCTGGGTCTACCCAGACACGTGTGGTTTGAATTTCCAGACTTGTTTGGTCAGTCTGGAATCTGTCATTCTTTCTAAGTATTCTTTCCACTGTTGTTTGTAATCTTTTAATTTTTCATTCAAGTTAAAAACTTATAACTATTTTCTTATGGCCTTATTTCTTATAAGGTCAAGTTTAGAATACCTTTTAATTACTCTTGAGAACGCCATTTCCGAGGTCTGTATTTTACTGTCTTTTTTTGTTATTGCTCATAATTCACACCCACAGTGTGTGTCCCTTTACACAGTACAGGGACTCCCATAACTTTGTAAAACTTTAAATTTGCATCTCGATCTACCTTGTTTCTAAAAATATGTTGATTTTTCCGCAGATTGTTTGGAACTTACCTAACTTGTTGTGCACTTGTTACGGTGCAGTGGAGGAGTAAGTGATCAAGTGATCTGTTCTATGGACATTTGTATTAGAGAAATAGAGCAGAGCAGACAGTATTTCTTAGCTCGGTTCCACACTTACTACATCGTTCAATATCGTGTGAACATGAACCTTGTCTGTCTCTGAAGTTTTACATTTGTTTTTCTATAAGGTAAGACCTAGTGATTTTCTATTTACTCATTCTACAGCGGTTTCATTTGTAACTCTCTAATTCCGTACATTAACGTCTGTTATAGATTCACTGCTGATGTTAAAACCATCTGACAATTCTACAGATACTTTATGCATGTGTGTGTGTGTGTGTGTGTGTGTGTGTGTGTGTGTGTGTGTGTGTGTGTGTGTGTGTGTGTGTGTGTGTGTGTGTGTGTGTGTGTGTGTGTGTGTGTGTGTGTGTGTGTGTGTGTGTGTGTGTGTGTGTGTGTGTGTGTGTTATTGCATTATGTAATGCATAACTGCGTATATTTATTGTACCATTTTTAATAGTGTAATTATACTCATACACATGATTGATGTCATGTTTTATTTCACCCGTACTGTTTCGCACTGTGAGCGAGGAGAATGAATGTTTTCATTAGGTTACAACAATACACAAAATCTATGTGCACACATATACATCAAGGAGCTTTTACGCAACGGCTACCCGACCCACACACATTTTATCTCTATAGACAGACAACACTCCCATATACACATTTCTTTTTCCTCAACACTCATTAATCATTTGTGTGAAGGTTAACCTTATTTTTGAACACTGAAAAAAACCTGCAACAATAAAGACAAGAACAGCAGTCAAGACACAGTGTTTTACTTCACACACACACACACACACACAAGCGCGCGCGCACACACACACACACACACACACGCACACGCACGCATGCATGAATGTTAACCTTATTTATGAATGTAGAAAAAACAAGACAAGAAGAAGAAACCAGGAACTGGCCACTTTATTTTCTTTCATACACACGTATACATTAAGTTACTCAATTTTATGCCTCACAAGACATCGCCCTATTAAATCACGACAAGCAGAGGACAAGATGGCCACGGACACGCTGGATACACTTGTTAAGGGAACATAAATCCGTTCCCGCCATGACGTAGACACACTGGTGGTAGTGGCAACGCTAAATTTTCCCTCACACATCCTTCTTTAACCTATTTCCCTTCTAGAGGGAATTTTCTTCTCCCTTATCACATGTTGGCCACACTGACTACCACCATTCAAACACACCAATCAAAACTGATTCTGCTACCGGTACATGATGACGTGACATATATTAAACATGGCCGACCAATCACTACACTTCGGCACCAGTGCTGTGGTACCCCCACATGGTGCCTGTCACATGGTACTCCCACCATGGTCACGTGATATCCCTACTTCAGTCACATTCTACCCCCACCATGGTCACGTTGTACTCACACCCCTGACGTCATAAAATTCAAATTTCCTGCCATGTGGTACTGGTACATGTTATGGCTAAATTGTATGGACTGAAAGTGCACATAAAAATTACTTCCATGGGACACCAAACGGTCTCCAACAGTTTTAACTGATAAGTTTACAAATAACAACAATGCTGTTCATTATAACAATAAATGTTTGTTACTATAAACAAAGTTATATAACTATGTATAATACCTGATCAACAAACTGTTCATTCTCTTCTTTGATGATTTCTTCTTTTACATGCAGTTCTCCTTTTAGGACAGAATTTATAACTGGGAATACATCCTGCAAATTGAACAATTATAAAATTTACTTTGTCTTCTCAGTGATTTATAGAGTACTATATAAAGAGGTGATCAATACTAAATATGAAATATATAGAATCACCTACCAATTTTTGCAATAAATGTCCATACTCTGTACCTACATGGTGTGTGCATGCGTGCACTCGCACAAGTGTGCGATTTTACTTACTTAATCTCATGTAGTTTATATGTATACAACACTGTGATACAGTTTGTGTATTATGTTGATTTTTAAACATATCTACAAACGAATGTGATCGAAATCTCTAGTGGTACATGACACGGAACAACCTAACACATTAGCTATGGGCTAAATAATGGTTATGCACATTACCTGTTCAGTCTCAGCCTCTTCTGGATCTGCTTCTTCCTTTACACTGACCGTTAAAACATCCTACAAATAACAAGGAATTAAAATTTACTTTTATACACATTCATTACCATTATACGAGAATGCTTTATAAGAGGCTGTAAAGGAAAACAAAGATGTTCAAGACCGTAATAACATTTCATGGAGAGTATAAGAGTTAAGAGTTACTGATGGTACGGTTTCTACTCACAAAAAACAAGGTAAATTGAGAACACTATTGAATATTATAAAAAATTATAGGGGGAAGAGGAGAATCAGGAACAAAAATAGGTAAATATTAAAACTGGTAAAGATAACTGAGACCAAATAAATGAAAATACTTAAAAAAAGGTCCAGGTTTAGTAAATAAACAGATAATTTTGTAGTAGGATAATGGAAGACCTCAGACAAGCATTGTTTTTAAGGCAAAAAATCGCTGAGCTGAAATACAATCTGTTGCAACATCACACTCACTCGCCTGATTTAGCTCTATTTAATTTTAATTATTCCCAAAACTCAGAAATTCCCTGGGGAGGGAGGGATTTTTCTGGAGATGACTGAAAGCGGCAGTAAACAGTTATCAGCAGTGGCGGCCCATGCTTAGGTTGCACGGTTGTACAACTTCCAATTATTCTCGAAATGTATTTTAAATTATAGAATTATAAATAAAACCATAACTAATAATAGTGTTTTGAAGCTAAATCATCGTAATTAATCATTTGCAGATTGAAAAGCGCAAAGCAATTACTAAAAACCGTACACGCTCTTTTGTCGCGGTGTATCACGGGTGTACGCACCAGCTGTGACGCGCGTGGTATATGGAGAAACACAATGGAGTAGTGCTCTGGCTGGCCAGACTCGGTTGTTCCTATTACAGCCGTATAGGCTTGATGGTGTGATTAGGGACTACAAACCCCGCTTGTACTTCATGGCGCCACCAGTCTGTTTGTTGGTAAATAACACTTGGTGTGCCAGTTTGGAATTTGTAAGTTTATAGTTAGTGTCAATCCAATTCATCGTCAAATGTAAATAATACGACATATAAAGGATTAAGGTGTCATAGTGTAAGATATTTATTTAACTGCTAGAACGCAATGAATTCTGTCAAAAAACTTACCGAAAACTGTGTTCAGTTTACGTCCTATTGAGGAAAAATTTGAAATTAAGAGAGTAGGTAGGCCTACACCAGACCTTTCAAATTAATCAAAGTGTAAAATCAGGTAACAGAATATTTAAACCTAAATTTAGAAAAGATTCATACAATAAATATTTGTGGTTACGTAGGTGTGACACTAAAATTGCAGTATTTTGCTTCCCTTGTGTATTGTTTGGAGGAGAGGGGATTTGGACATTTTCTATTCAGAGAATAAAACAATTTTATTCCACCCAACCCATCTGCA